>ML788056.1:529800-560111 GCA_009831015.1 Picea engelmannii
ATTTTAAAATGTAGAAACCTTGGCGAATCTTACTAATCCTTCATATGCCAACTATAAATGTTTGGTGATATTTTTGTAAAAATATTCAAATTTCTAAGGATTTTATATAGCTTTTATAAAATTTTGGCGATTTTTAAGGTAAATAATTTTACCCTATAGAATTTGGGCGAATCATTTTTAAAATAATGAATCTCGTTTTTGGAAAAACCATGAAAAATTATCCCATGAGCGAAATTTAGCCCCTAAAATCATCCATGCAGTCAACATCTATTTCAGCCTCATGATCATCATCATACTGATCACACTTGGGTAGATTATCTCAGTAAGAAAAATCATCAAACATGCACATCATATCAGCTGATGGCTCTTCAACAAGCTGAGTTGGAACTTCATCTTTGACTACGTTATGAATTGAATACATGAAATAATCCTTTGGTGGTTCAGAATACTTAGGCTGGGCTACAAAGTGTTTGGGGACATTGATCCTTGTTCATTCTGGCACTAATGGAACATAAGGTCTTTGAACAACAAGTTCATCTTTCCTGCTAATCTTCTGCATCATCACTTTTACAGTATTTGTCGGGACATCTAGCTTCATTTCTGAAGATGTCATCCGTTCATTTTATGTTCTATCTTTTTCTTCTGCCTCTAACTTTTCCCTTTTGTCCAGCAAGTTAGCTTCCACATCAATCGCAATCTTTTGCATTTCTTCAAGGGTTGCAGTGTTCCTTTCTCTTAACTGGAATGTCATCTCAGGATCGAAGGCATCTGGGTAATGCAAGTGAGTTGATCCTGGGGGTGGCCTTATATCAGCAAGCATTGCATGATATACCTTATTGAATCTTGCTGAAAACTGAGGTACTGTCTCCCCTGACTGCCTTTTCAAATGGTCATATTCTTCTAGGATGAAAAAAACATTTCTCATGATCACCCATCGATCTAAGAAAATATTTACAAACTGGTGAAAAATTCTAATGCTTGCAGCCGAAAGGTTTTTAAACCAATTTTTAACTTTACCTTGCAAAGACAAGGAAAACATCCTGATATAGACATCGTCATCTTCAACCTCATAAAGGTGAAGGAAATCTTCAAACCTCTAGATGTGTTTTTCAGCGGTAATATTGGCATTCTCTCCATCAAACCTGGGCAGATTATTGGTGTAATTTGCAGGGAGGTCATGGAGGATAGGAAGAAAATCTAGGGGCTTGTATCTGTCTTGGATTTTGGCAGGTACAAGAGGTGAAGCAAGAGGCTTAAAACCATCCGGAGGTTTAGCAAGAGTAGGAGATAAAGAAGGAGGTTTATGTCTCACTAGGATTTTTATAGGTGCATCTGGGATGTGCAAAGGTGTATGAGTATGTACATGATCTACAATTGGGGATCTGATCTCTTGAGGCTCATCAATTAGCAGGTGGTCAATGCAATCTTCAGCAATGTACTTTTGATCGAGCTTAGAATGAGATAGAACATAATTACATATAAAACCAAAGATGTCTTGAATGCAATTTGGGCTTGAGTACCTAATCTTTCTTGGCTACTTGGTCATGCTTCAGGTTCTTCCTCCAGTGGAGTCTTTGAGTTGGCACTGTCTGGAGCTAATTGGAGTCGCCAGGTGAATGATCTCAGCCTTCTTGTGTCTGGTCACTATCCACCGTCAATGATCAGATCTGGAACTTTGAAGTGTACTACTGAGGAAATTTCCCCACTATGTTCGCCATTCTATTAGCACTCTGTAATTTTCCCAAGGCTGTGGAGGCAGTCACAGAGGCAACATAAAAACCACTTCGAGTCTTGGATCTATCTCTCCAAGACTCAGAGAGGGATCTCTCTATCTGATATAGCTTTATTTGGAATAGGATATTAGGCTAGCTATACTGTACATGAGTTTGTCTTTGATTTGAGGTGTTTGGCTGAATGAATGCTTTAGAATCCCATTGGGCTATGGGGTCTGTGATAAGTTTGAAATCAAAAGCAGATCTATAAGGTATCTTCACAGGGAAAGGTAATGTGAATGTTGGATCCTTTAAAAATAAAGTGGTGTACAGCAAAAGCAGAGGAGATGATCAATCACAATAAAAAAATCATTTAAGAATTTCATCATTGTGAAATTGGAAGAAAACATTAAGATTTTTAAAAGCTCGACACAGACTATCAAAGACAAATTTTGTTCTAAACCTCCTTTTAAAAATCAGTGAAAGAAAACATAATGATGACTATGTAGAATCACATTCAATGAAGAAAGAAGACTTTACCAATGGTCAACACGCAGGAATCCTATGAAAAAATCTCATTTATTGTTGATGAATTTGAAAAATATTATAGAGAACAACTTTTCTGGGTGCAAGAATCAACCCCCTACTCTATTACAAACATGGATCTAAATAAACATACGATCCTTAGGCTCAGGAGATCGAATTCGATCCTCCTGGCCGAAAATAGCAAGTAAATCCCAAAAAATCTGGAACTGCAAATTTGGCCGAATCTGCTAAAAATAAGGGTTCGTTCAGTTATTGGTTTCTCCCAATCAGTGACACCTATGAAAAAAATGAAGGCGGTTATTGTATATGGGCTTGTCTGGAGAAAAAACCTCCTTCAGTTTCTCAAATTTTGTCTCCACCTCACCGAAACAACTCCCACAAAATCGGGACTGTAATAGGAAAAACCAAAAATCCGAAAAATGAGGTTGAAAGACAGCTTCGATTCTCCCAACTGGTGGCACCTTTGCAAAATCTGGAAGAGGTTTTTGTTCTCCAGCCCGTGCTGAACAAAAAATTCTCTCGGTGTTTTAAAATCTGTCTCTGTTTTCCCAGAATCTGCTTCGGACGACAACATGCTGAACATGGAAAAATGGGCGGTATTCCGGACCCCCCATGAGGTGGTAAGTGGTTTTAGGGGGGGGGGGGTCCGCTGGCTTGTGGAGCTGACAAGTGTCTGAGGGTGGTTTCATGAAACAACTTCATTCCAGACTCCCCTCCCCTCTCATTAAACTTTGAATGGTAAGGGGGGGTCCGCAACTATTTATGGACATGGATTTGTTTTATTTGGGGATGTGTGCGTGAAGTTGCGGGTGTTAATGTGTTTGACTTTTGATTTTATTTTTTTTTATTTTTGTATTTACGTTTTTACTATGTGTCGTTTATTGTTTTATTTAATGCATGTTTTTATTAATGTTTTATTTGTTTTTTGTTTTTATTTATTTGTTTACGTTTTGTTTTGTTATTTGTTTTTAATGTTTATAATATGTTTTTTATTTAATTTGTTTTTTAATTTGTTTTAATTTTTAAGTTTGGTTTTATTTTATTTTGTTTTGTTTTAATATTTTTATTATGTTTTATATGTTTTTTTAAATATTTTGATATATGTTTTATTTAAATTAATAAACACTAACCTAATTACTAATGTAAAAACTAACTTAATTATTAATTAATTAATTAATTAATAACTAGTCTAACATACTTTAATTAAACTAACTATACTAATTTTATTACTAACATTATTAATTTATTGTTCTTTTTGTTTATCCTAAGTTTGGTTTATGCAGGGATGAGTAGTGGGCAAGACGTACTCAATGGGTCAGAAGAACAAGGGAGTGAGGGCGCAGCGGTGGATGAAGGATGCATCAGGGTTATGGAGGATCAGGCGAAATGGATGGAGGGGGAAACGGAAACAACCGAGAGACCAGCAAGCCAGGAACTTCATCATGGGGGGGATGCCAAATAGAAACTGAAAAAACGAATTACCTATAATTATAGGACCCCAACAGGGTGGAAGAAGCAAGGATAGAATGGAAGCAAGATCAAGAGGTAGAAAAGATCATTCAACAACTACAAGAGAACCTTGGTTCATTAGATAATTTTGTATGGAAGAATGATTTGCTATGGTATAATGATCGCCTATAATTATGTAAGAATTTCCAACAAAAATAGAAGGTCCTTCTGAAATTGCACACTTCTCCTATAGGAGGACATTGGAGATTCTTGAAAACATACCACAGGATCAAGAAGGTTTTTTTTGGGAAGGTCTTAATGTGTGGTCTACCAACAGAATAAGGGAGATGTACTACCCCAGGTTGATCCCCAGTTGTAATTGTACAAATGTTTATAGATTGGTGATCCAGGATATTATTGGCCAGAGTACCTATGTGATTATTAGGTCGGAGATCCTAGATGCTAAAAGGCCAGAGAACCTATTATTGTAACATGTAATCATTCATACTATTAATAAAAATACATCATTGTTGCAAACCAACCAAACAAATTAGTATGGGGGGCTAAACTCCGCTAGAAAGGGGAAGGGAGGCTAAGAGTCTAGGAAAAAGGGCTAAGCTAAGGGGGTTTAAACCCAAAGGAATATTATCCAAAGCTATGGATATAAAATATATCCTAAGTTATAAAGTGGAGGAACGTACTCCATGTGGGCCCAAGCTAGTTCCCAACATGACAAGTGTCAAGTTGGGAACATGCATACATAATTGGGAAAAATAGTGTAATTAATTCATCATTCATTCACTCATTATGCCATTATCCTCTCCTACCATCTGTGCACTACGATTGTCATCTCCCTACCTATACATGGGAGTTGTTTCTAGCCAGTGACCTGGTATTTTGAGTTGAAGAGGAGGGTTGTCAGGCTCGTGTGTGATTGAAGAAACGAGTTGTCAGGCCTGTGAGCATTCTCTCTAGGGGAGAGAAATGTTGGAAATTGTATTCCCAAGGTGCCAAGCTACAACTACATGGCTCTAAGACCTCATGTTCGGCCTGTTTATAAAGCCCGGGAAGGGAAGTGGGGCAGTCGAAGGACTGTTGAGCAGAGAAGGGGCACACTTCCTAGGGTGGGACATGCATGTGGGGAATGAGAGATTGTAGTTTGTCTACCATAGTTGGCACCTTAGTATGAGCATTTGGTTGTAGGTAGACCTTAGCTTGGCTTAGGGTTCTTTTACCCTGGTGGATTTTTAACCCCAGCTCGGGGGTGACCCACTGCTAAGAGTAATGAGCAGTGTGGTTTATGGTTGGGAGGAACGTGGAAGTTTTGCATGCAATTGGTGTTTTATTCATAAGATAAGTGTATTCCGTGTACTCGTTTTAATTACTGTGTGTAATTATGAGTTTTTGTTATGGAATATTTGTTATAATCGTGTTTATGAATTATTATTGTTAGCTTGCATAACTATGTTCATATGCAGAACTTTATTTATTTAATTTATTGGTATCAGAGGTCAAAATTTAGTATGGAATTGTCCAGTAGGGAGCTGGGGATATTACAAAGTGGTATCAGAGCTCCAATTTTCAACACTAAGCCTGCATGGGCCGATTAACAGAGTGCAGAATTGGAATTTGTAGAGTGTGCAGACAAAAATTTTGACAGAATGTCGAAAGGGGATGTCTGCAACTTGTTTGCCGAAATTACGACAGTGAAATTGGGAAAAATTTCACAAATAATTTGAGGGGATTTATCGAGAAATTGAAAATCCCCAAATCTTAATTATAACCTAAGCAAATTCAGGCCTGTAGATGGTCGAATTTCGAAATTACAAAGGCATTCATGGCAGAATTGGTAAAAATCCCCAGTTCCGGAAAGGAATTAAAGAGGAACTCGCACCCAAAATGGTTAATCATCCATGTGTGGATGTATTATGTTTTCTACAGGGGAAATTTGGTTGTAAGAAAGCTTATTACAAAGTTTCAATGGTACTGAAGGAGGAAATTATGAATTGGTGCAAAATGGAGCAAAGGCCCCAAATTTTTACATTTAAATTCGTGGAGAAATTCGACGTGGAAAGTTCGAATTTCATGTGTAGAGGTCGAGTCGACGTGCACAAGGTCAAAATTGTTCATATCAATTTGATTGCAGAGCTTCAATGGCGGCCACAGGAAGAATTTCAAAATTAGGCATTTTTGTGCATTTTGAAAAAATAATAGGAAAATTGGCAAATTGGAAAAAAAGGGAATTTTTTCATATGTTAATGTCAACATGACGTGGGAGCCACGTGTTAGCTAACATGGCAAAGTGGTGACACGTACCGCCATGGTGGCATGTGAGTTGGCACCCACGATGGTAGTTTTTTCATACCGAATGGAACCCCAAGTCCAAGACACGTGTTAACCCCATGTTAATTGTGGGGGATCCTCGATGGTTATGTTAACCACGGGAAGGGGGGCGCAATGCATCGATGTGCGCCACGACATCAAGGTCGAAACCATGGTTAGGTTTTGCGACCCCTCCCACCTCTGTTAATGGTCGGTACGTCAAGGGGTCTGCGATGCGACGATGATCGTTGATCATCGTCGACACCCCACGATCCTTTGTTGTTCGATTAAAATAACATGCAATTTCACATGTGCATGGAGAATGGGCATGGGATGGGACCCTCCCATCCATGTGATTCAATGAAAAGGTGCCGCATGGCAACCAAGGACCTATGGGGCCCGAAAAATGGAATAATGTGTGTGCCAATGGAGGAAAGAGATAAAGGAGAAGGAAGAAGGAGGTAAGGGCTAACAGGGCAAGGCCATGGTGGCTGGAGAATGACAGGACACCATCCCAAATTTCCAAGTGGACTTGAAATGCCATGTCTTCATTCGAGTTAGCATAAATCAGATAAATTTCGCAAAGATTAATACAATTTACCAAGAAATTAAGGTGTTTTCTAGGTCATGTTTTTTAAGGCCATTTTTTTAGGCTTAAACAACATTTTTGGGAAATCAAAATTGTACGAAATTGTATGTCCTTCAAGGACATAGATTTGTTTCATCTCAAATAATATAACTCAGAGAGAGCTTTCTAACGGTGTCAACCATTTGTCAAACGGAGCTAGTATGAAGAAGTTACAGGCCAAATAGTGTAGGGTAAATTTGAGACCCAATTAACTTCTGAGGGCCATAACTTCTTGCTCCAAAATCAAATTAGGGCATAGGATCAGTCTACGAAAATCTCTTGAGTCATAAAATACATCTATGGAGTCAAAATAGAATTTTGGACATATTAGAATGCACAGGAGGACTTAGAAGGTACCTATAGCTCTCTAGGATAAAAAGGTAGATTGGTCGTAAACTTCAACAGGTTGTATCTAGCAGCATGTAGCTTAGGTAAAGATGAAACTTGGCCAGGATGTTCAAAATAAGGTCATGTGGAAACCCAGTTGGGGTCGAGCCAAAAATCCAAAGGACAAGATGCAAGGATGCATGGGAACAGTTAAAAAAATTGCACATGGTTGAGGGATGTGTTGAAGGAATATGTGGGTAATAATCAAATGATTGTAACTCTTTGTTCATAACTCATAATTGAGAAAGAGAGTAGCCATTGGAAATTTATTGAATAGAAGGATTCAGTGATACACCCATGACTTTGAATTGAGCAACACAATTTTCAAGAAGATAGAAAGAGATTTTTTGGTGCTTTTAAGGAGGACAAAAATATGCATATGTTCCAAAATTACATATTTTGGGTTTCTAGCTACCAAATGTTGTTAGTTACAAATAGAACAGAGAAAATGCAAGTGATTCCTACAAATAGGAGACAACATAATGGAGATAGTCTTCAAAATGAGAATTTGGTTTCTTTAAGAAGTTGTTGGACCAAATATTTGGGTTCAATGAGTAACATGGAAGACCCTTAATGAAATTCTTGTTTGAGGGGAGAATTTTAGATGACAATGGTGCATATCAGATGTGGATGTTAAGTAGGAAAGCTATTTGTAGTACATGATAATGCATGTACAACAAACTCACATGGGGACTGTTGTAACAGATATCAAAATTGACTGTGCTGCCCAAGGTACAAATTGGTTCTCATTCATTTACATTTGATCATGTATATGGTAGCACTGGGTCTCCTTCAACACCCATTTTTGAAGAATGTGTTGCTCCACTTATTGATGGTTTGTTCCATGGCTACAATGCTACGGTTCTTGCATATGGACAGAATGGTTCTGGTAAGACATATACCATGGGCACTGGTTATGGTGATGGTGGTGAAATAGGAATTATCCCTCAGATTGTGGAGCGAAGAAATGTTTAATGAGGAAAGCTACAGCCATTGCGAATCAATCTTGCCATTTATATTCACAGTTTTCAGTCTCGGATATCAGTGTTCATGAGATTCGGGAAGACGAGTTAATTGATCGGTCTTCTCTTACATACATGAAAGGACCCGAAAACTCTAATTCGGCATCAGTTCTGGTGACCTTTGGAGGAAATCTCGATGTGAATGAAAGGAAAAAGTATTTTACTTACTCTGAAGGGACGGAATTGGCTTTTGGTTTTGTCAATCATGGTAGCCTAGGGTTCGTTGTGTCTAAAGAAGACAAAAATTCCATGGAACAATGCATGGGCTTGGTGGTGATTTCAGCTATATTTGGAGCCTATGACAGGATTAGGCAACCCATGCATGTCAGGAGAATCACTGCAGAAAATGTTTGTTTCTTCATTTTTATGGACAATGTGACTCTCTCACGCCTTGCTAGTTACCAAATCAAACCGAACGAGTCTCATAAAATAGGAATTTGGCGCATAGTTTTGGTCCATGAGTTGCCATACAAGGAATCTGTGATGAACAGCCTCGTACCCAAGTATCTTCCCCACAGGCTTTTCCCAAATTGTGTTTATAGCGTTTGGACGGATTCCAAGCTACAGCTCGTTGTTGATCCCTTGTTTATTTTGGAAAATCTCCTTATAAATCACAACGTTGATATTGCTATGTCAAAGCACCCTTACAATACCCATACCATGGAGGTTGCCATAATTCTTGGTAAAACGATGTAACAGCAATCCGGGCCTGTCACAATCTATGCAAAAAGAAACAGTCGTTGCTCCATTTTCAATCGATAAATCAAAGCCCACGCGGTTGTGGACTTTGCTCATTCCTGGACTTGCATTGCACACTGTCCCGTTGATTACCGGAGCAGTTGGTGGACAGCATATTACATTTCAATCAACGAGTTTTTTATTGGTTGTTTTTATTTCAGGTGAATAGATAAGGTTTTCAACTAGCGACCCAGGAGCCGACGTGTTGGAGAACCTCCAGAGGGCAAAGTTCACTAAATTTCTCGGGCAAAACTGGTTGTTCGTCACTGTTGGCGAGGGTGTGGAAGTTTGCAAATCTCTACTACATGATCATAAGCAAAAAACATAAAATTAGTACGAGCGAACGAAGTGAATAAAATCAAATCAATACCAAGGAGCACCCATACGCCATTTGTCAAAGGTTAGTAACCGTTCAAAAAGTTGTCAGAGCACCTGGCAGTCACCAGGATCCTAAGACCAGAAACGCACGATCTGTCAGAGCATAGACAATGCTAAGTAAAATGGCTACCGTTTCCAGAATTAGCCGAACTGCCAATTTCGTCGCCACAACATGCACAGATGTTTCATGAACCTCTCTGAAACGTCAGTCTTTGCAGGGGATGTCCCATCAGACTCGAGCAATTTTGCAAGAGGCTTATGCTGTAACACCCAATTCAAAGGAGATTCGACTAGTTGCATTCAAGCTGGAGTTTGAAAATCACGAGCCTGAGAAAGCAAGGATGCTTCTCTCCAAGGCCCGTGAGAGAGGTGGTACAGAAAGAGTCTGGAGGAAAGTTTCGAAATAAGCCGAAGAAAACAACAAACACACATGCCATTTCTAAGAAAGGTAGATTGGTGAAGACTCTTCCTGTATCTGCTGAAGATCCTGAACTCACTGTATCAGGTGGGCCTGTGTCAGACCCGGTAATACAAAATCCTATTGCAAGTCAGGTTAATCTACCAACAAAACTTCGAAGCAGACGCAAAATGGCTCTAGAAAAGGTTCTGGCATCGAAGCCTGTGGAATGTCCAGATAAATGTGAGAACTTTTTATGCAATGAACAATCTGAACGACTAAACAATGCGACTGCGTTTTGTCCTCATACTGTCACAGACATGGCATCAAGCTTGAAGGCCAAGTTTATTCATTGCTTATCATCTGCTAAGTTCACTTGGAAAACCACGCCGACTATCTAAAAGTTTCCTTCAAGAAGAAAGAGAGAAATTGGAACAATATCGTGAGTCCGTTCGGAAGCACTATAATGATGTACGGTCTGGCATTTGTGACGGTTTGCCCACAGATTTAGCTCGGCCATTATCAGTAGGACAGCGTGTAATTGTTTGCCATCCAAAATCAAGAGAAGTCCATGAGGGAAATATCTTAACAGTCGATCGGAACAGATGTAGAGTTCAATTTGACAGACCAGAATTGGGAGTTGAATTTGTGCTGGATATTGATTGCATGCCTTTGAACCCATTGGAGAATATGCCAGAAGCCTGGAAAAGAAAAACTGTGATCTTGGATGGTCTGGTCCAGACTTTTGAGGACTCCCAACTGGATGAAATCTCGAGGATTGGGTGTGGGTGTTTCTCCAAAGACTATCCAGAATGACAGACTGGGTAAATCAGGTGCAGAACCTTCTTTCGGTCCCCCTTCTAAATATTCTTTTAATACTCTTTTGAAGCAGGCAAAGGTATCAATATTAAAGAGATAGAGATAAGTGCAGATGAAGGGGAAATGTTTATCAATTAGAGATTTCTATTAATTCATTTCCTCTATACCTGAACGAGTTTTTGCCAGCGCACACCAATGTTTGTAACGGAAAAACATCTGGCAATCGTGGAGTCTAGAAGACAAACCGTTTCAGATTCCTGGAACGCTAAGAGTTTTATGTTAGATTTTTCTCTTTTAAAAGAATGGTGTATGTAACACCTAAAGGCGAGGGGCGCATGAGTACAGCATTGAGGGAAAACCTCTGTGAAAAGGGGTTCCATTGTATTGCTGAGTTATTTTGTAAGCCATTAATGGAGTAATAATGATGATTTTTTCCTTGTGACTGTGAGATTCATCACGGTCGATTTCTTTCAGCATGTTCTTCTCCTTTTCAGCTGTGTTAAATTAGTTTGGAATTCATTTGATATGCTCCTTACTCACAGTTGATGTGTTGTCATTTTCATAATGTTATTTCTTCCTTATTCCGTCACCACCGTTCATTTCATTTTCTTCTAACTGATGTGCTTCGTTATACTTTAGTACGACCACTACTATAACGAATGGATTATGGTTTTCTGTAATTGTTTGATGTCTTTCCTCTGCACCAGCTATCAGCGGGTGTAAGACCAGCATACACTTCCGGAATTCTGCATATATTCTCTGCTACATCGGCCTTTCCTTTTTCTTTCTGCTACCGCATCATGACAATTAAAGCGCTGAAAGATAGACTTACTTTGCCTCACTTTTCGCACGTTAAATGATCTTTGCTATTGTCTCCTTTTTTCGGTTTTCATTTGACTCCATGCCCAATGGACCATTTCCCTGGTTTAACCCCCCAAACTCTGAAAATCCAAGACCATCATTTACCCATAAATCTGCCCACCTTTTTCACGCTTATTCAAAATCATATTGTGACATTTTTCGAGAGATCCCTCTCGGGTTGGAAGAGGGCAGCTTCTAATCCAAAGTGGTTCGAAGTTGCCTCGGGATTGATTTGTTGCAACCCATTTCAGTTTTGAGTGACAACAGGGACTACAAGCATGGGAATATGGAAGGATGGTTTTATAGAGTATGAAAGAGTTTGGATCTAGTCTCAATAATGAACAGAGGCACTTGAGGATAGAATGTTATGTCAAGAATATCTCACAAAAAGATCAAAAGCCATGAATGAATAATATGGAGATTTGAATCTAGGTACAACCATGAAGACTTGGGAATACAATACGATAAAATTTATGTGTAAAGAAATTCACTACAAGCTAATCAAAGTGCTCAGGGGAATCAAAGTGAAAAAGAATATCATTTAAGTGGAGGAAGTAGTGAAAGTTTATTCACTCCAAAGGAAGCCAATGTAAAGATAAAGAAATTTCTTTGTGGGCATAGTTGTTACAAAGGCGTTGGTGTGTCCAGATGCTAAGAATTCTGGTAAAGAGTGACTTAGTGTAAACTTGGAGATGAGGTGCATTATCTTCAGAGACCCAATAAACCGTTCTGCAGTTATACTTCCATTATTGTTGTCACAATAGTGCAGTGGAAGCATGGTATGAATGTTGGAACTTCAAGGGTGAATTCATGAAGGAGCATGCATGCCAAAGAGCATATTATGTGTAGAGTAATCTAAAGGGATGAATTTAGACTTAAAGGAGGAATTTTTTTCCATAAAGAGAAGAAGGATTCTAGGATTGATCACAATCCTTGAACATCTTGGAATGATGGAAGAAAAGGTACCACTAGGTGGATACCAAGTATTTCATAGTATTTTGCAACACTCAAGAACTGTGGCAACAATAAAAACAAGATTGTTGATGCATATAAAGAATGTTGGGTACATTCCAAAGGTGTTGAATGCATTGCCAAAGTAGATCGAGATGACAAGTCAAAGGGAATCAAGCATGGAGGTGATTTCCTGAAGAGAAATCAATAAGGAATCATAAAGAAGAAAATGGTTCTATGCTTTTTGTGGATGCAAAAGAAACAAAATCCGAGGAGAACCCATCTCAAGTGGAAAATATCCATTAGTGATATTCTAGGATGTTGGAAATATAATTGGAATTATGATGGCAATTAAAGGCAATGCTAACTACTTCCAATTAATTTCTAGGAAGTTGGAAAAGGGACATTTGGGTAACATTGCAACATGTTGGAAATTGACTATGCAAATCAAGTTGTAGGTTAGGTGGTTAAGAAAAGAAAAGAGAATGGTGCAAGAAACTACAAGAGCTAAAGTGTTCAGAGAGGGAAAGTTGAATCAATTCATTCCAACAAAACAAATGGATGTTTAAGATCCAAAGTCAATAAGAGAGCATGGATAGTTATGTATTTTGGTCATGTATGTGTTGGTTCAGAGGGATGCAAAAAATGATGAATGTTAAAATTTAATGCAAGCATAGTATGTGGCTAGAAAAGAAAAGGTAGCCAAGAGTGGATTGGATAGAAAAGTTCTCAGAGAAGAAACAATCATGTGCAATGACTATAGTGAGAATTGAGGATGACCAGTAACAACAAAGAAAGCGGTACATGATGGAAGAGGTTGCTACAATTGTTGTAGCAACAATTGTGCAATGGCATGTTGGACAGCCATATATAGCACAGGAAATTGAAATGCATATGCATTTTGAGCATGTTAAGGACGCATTTTTAGTACATATAAGAAAGAGGGAGTTTATTGCATGGTTGCAAGTGTTACTGGTAATATTACTGCATATGGAAGTCATCCATATAAAGGAAGAAATGGGAAGTTGAAATGTTGATTAAGAGGTTGGTGAAGGAGGCATGGGAGCTCTTAGTGCTACCAACTAATCAGGTAGCATCAAATTTATTTAAAAGCATCTATGCATGTATGAATTTTATGTATTTATGTTGAATAGTTGTTGAAGGGAATTTAGGTAAGAATTCTCTCAGCCAGAGTTTATTTTATAAAATGACATTACTGTATAATTTGAATGCATTAATGGAAATAAGATACCCCTAAGTGTGGTAAAGGCTGAAGGCCTTTGATAATCATAAAAGTTGTTAGTTTATGAATGCATACATGTGATATAATAGCATGCCATGAATTTGTTGGTTATGGGTTAATAATTAAAGCAAGAAAATTGTTATAGGAATGAATGCCAGTAAATCTAGTCATGTATGAGGCCATGACATGGCTGGATATGGAAAGGTTATAGTGCCACACAAGTATCCAAGGAAATTTCATATTTATTGCTAATGTTTGGACTGCAATATTTTTGCTAACACTAAAGCACACCATAGAATTCTATTCTTGGTATAGTGTTTGGGTCGAAAAGGAAGGCATCCACATGATTGAGCAAGCAAACCAAAGTGTATGGATGATGTGTCTAGGCATAGGTCAGACCTTCCAAATAACCATGGTGGGATACATGAATTAGATAAATGGAATTATGAAATCAATGCAAGGGTGCATTGAATAGATATGCATAAAGAGTTGCACTCATGCATAATGTGTGTAAGTGGTTGAGTCACACTCATACATGATTGAGTTGTTTCTGCTTGAATGCATTTGTTGAGTGCATTTTGGTGAATATATGCATGTATGACATTTAATAGAAATTAGTATGCTAACAGTTGAATTGATACACTTATTACTAACTCTTTGAGTTGAGAACATTTCAGAAGTTGTTAAATATTGCAACAAGAGAGTTGCAAGTTAAAGTAATCACATGAAAATGGACTACAGGAAACCTCTGATAAGGAAACAGAGTAACAATGGATAGAGAAGGAAATCTTAGTTGTTGATAAACATGTTCAGGGAATGACAAGTTCACCACAATTAATAAATGGAATGATAGAAGTGATTGAATTGTTAAGTATGAAGAATTCTGAGATCACTTTGTGAACTTTTGTAGCTATTGCAATAAACGTATATTGTACAGGAAATACTAATAATTTTTTTGGTTGAATGCAATATGGAAGTATTGTAGGAAAAGTGGCCTCAAGTATGGTGTTGTTGGAAGCCATGATAAAGATTGATGTTTTCTACTACAACAACCAAGAAAATATGAGATGGAAATCTCAAGCTTGGGAAAAAATTTGAATTTCCTTATGAAACAAATTTTAATTTCTAAATGAAATTGTTATGATATTATCTCATGTTGATTGTATATGTGTGATACATATGAGATGATGGTTATTGAAGATGGAATGTTTGTGAAGAAAGGCTATTGTTGGGAGACTAAAGCCCTATGATTTCCAAAAATAAAGATCCTTCATGGGATTCTGGAGATGAGTTGGCGCTCTCCTTGTGTGTGAAAGCCTTGGCAAGATGGATCGTTGAAGGACTGTGCAACAGTGAAAGGATGTCTGAGCCTGGAAGGGTGAGTGAAACAAGGAAGAGGCAGCTCAAGAATGCTACATTGGACTGAATTCTTCCTTGAAGTAACTTTGTGGAATATAGCAAAGGACTTCCAGTTGAAGTATGAATACATGAATCTAGTGCTTGAAAAGAAGAACGCCCGAAGGATAACAAACTTCAATAGAAAAGGGATGGAGCTTTTTGAAGAAGTTGGAATGCACATTGTATATAATGCACTGAGGACAGCGCATAAATAAGGGGGAGGGGAATGCAATACCCCAGGTTGATTCCCAATTGTAATTGTACAAATGTTTATAGGCTAGTGAACCATGATATTATAGGCCAGAGTGCCTATGTGATTATTAAGCCAGAGAGCCTAGATGCTAAAAGGCCAGAGAACCTATTATTGTAACATGTAATCATTCATACTATTAATAAAAATACATCATTGTTGCAGACCAACCAGACAAAAGAGTATGGAGGGCTAAACTCCACTAGAAAGGGGAAGGGGGGCTAAGAGTCTGGGGAAAAGGGCTAAGCTAAGGGGGCTTAAGCCCAAAGGAATATTATATTAATATTCTTAAAAGACTAAAATCTAAAGCTATGGATACAAATATATCCTATGTTCTAAAGTGGGGGAACATACCCCATGTGAGCCCATGCTCGTTCCCAACATGACAAGTGTCAAGTTAGAAACATGCATACATAATTGGGGAAAATAGTGTAATTAATTCATCATTCATTCGCTCATTATGCCATTATCCTCTCCTACCATCCATACACTATGGTGTCCATCTCCATATCCGTACATGGGAGTTGTTTCTAGCCAGTGACATGGTATTTTGAGTTGAAGAGGCAAGTTGTCAGGCCCGTGTGTTATTGAAGAGGCGGGTTGTCAAGCCCGTGTGTGATTGAAGAAGTGGGTTGGCAGGCTCGTGAACATTCTCTCTAGGGGAGAGAAATGTTGGGAATTGTATTCCCAAGGTGCCAAGTTTCAACTATAGGGCTCTGAGACTTCTTTTCTGGCCTGTTGTTGAAGCCCTGGAAGGGAAATGGAGCAGTCGAATGACTATTGAAAAGAGAAGGGGCACACTTCCTGAGGTGGGACAGGCATGTGGGAAATGAGATACTATAGGTTGTCTGTCATAGTTGGCACCTGAGTCTAAGCATTTGGTTGTAGACAAACCTTTGCCTGGCTTAGGATTTCTTTTCCATGGTGGAGTTTTATCCCCTGCTCGAAGGTGACCCACTGCTAAGAGTAATGAGCAGTATGGTCTATGGCTGGGAGGAACGTGAAAGGTCTGCATGCAGTTGGTGTTTTATTCATAATACAAGAGTCTTTCATGTAGTCGTTTTAATTACCATGTGTGTAATCATGAGTTTTTGTTATGGAATCTCTATTATAATTGTGTTTATGAATTATTATTGTTAGCTTGCATAACTTTGTTCATATGCAGAACTTTATTTATTAAATTTATTGGTATAAGAGGTTGAAATTTCATGTGGCATTGCCCAGTAGGGAGTTGGGGATGTTACAAGAGAGACAATCAAGACGCCAAGTCTCCTACAACCACTAGTTATACCAAGTCAACGTTGGGAAGAAGTTTCAATGGATTTTATTACAGGTTTTCCCAAATCTGAAGGAATGACTATCATCATGATAGTAGTGGATTGACCAACAAAGTATGCCCATTTTCTCTCTATTTAGCATCCTTTTAAAGAAATTATAGTAGTCACAACATTCATGGAAATATGTCAAAAGTTACATGGAGTCCCCAAGATTATTGTATGTGACATAGATGCAATTTTCATTGGAAATTTTTGGACTGAAATATTTTCTTGTTTTGGTACTCAATTGGCTCACAACTCATCTTACCATCCTCAATCCGATGGACAAACTGAGATTGTGAATATATGAGTTTCTTTCATGTACTCGTTTTAATTACCATGAGTGTAATTATGACTTTTTGTTATGGAATCTTTGTTATAATTGTGTTTATGAATTATTATTGTTAGCTTGCATAACTTTGTTCATATGCATAACTTTATTTATTAAATTTATTGGTATAAGAGGTCAAAATTTCATGTGGCATTTCCCAGCAGGGAGTTGGGGATGTTACAAGAGAGACAATCAAGACGCCAAGTCTCCTACAACCACTAGCTATACCAAGTCAACGTTAGGAAGAAGTTTCAATGGATTTTATTACAGGTTTTCCCAAATCTGAAGGAATGACTATCATCATGGTAGTAGTGGATCGACTGACAAAGTATGCCCATTTTCTCTCTATTTATCATCCTTTTAAATAAAATATAGTAGTCGCAACATTCATGGAAATAGTTCAAAAGTTACATGGAGTCCCCAAGATTATTGTATGTGACATAGATGCAATTTTCATTGAAAAATTTTGGACTGAAATATTTTCTTGTTTTGGTACTCAATTGGCTCACAGCTCACCTTACCATCCTCAATCCAATGGACAAACTGAGATTGTAAATAAATGTCTAGAAGGATATCTTTGTTGCTTTGCATGTGATAAACATACACAATGGGTCAAGTGGTTTCCCTTGGCAAAATGGTGCTATAACACATCCTTCCATACTTCATCAAAAATGTCCCCATTTCTGGCACTTTATGGATACCATCCTCCATCCATCACATCACCAGGCTTGAAAGGGAGTACAAAGGTTTAGGCAATGGAGGACCACACAGGACACCAACAAGAGTTTCTCAAACTATTGAAGGACAACTTAGCTATGGCACAAAATATGATGAAACAACAAGCAGATCAACATCACAGTGAAAATGTATTTGAAGTGGGGGATTGGGCATTTCTAAGGCTACAACCATATAAATAGATGTCCCTCAAGCAACAAAAGAAGGACAATAAATTAGCACCCAAATATTATGGCCCCTTTAAGGTTTTGCAAAGGATTGGAAGTATGGCTTACAAATTGGAGGTGCCTCTATCTTCACATGTACATCAAATATTCCATGTTTTTTGCTTAAAGAAGTTAATCGACAACAAGATCCTAGTGCAAATTATTTTACCGGAGATTAATGAAGAAGGGAAAATCATACTAGAACTGAAAACAATCCTTGAAGCGAGGATTAAGCAACTAAGAAATCAAGAAATTATTGAGTATCTCATCAAATGGAAGAGCCTATCAATGGAAAAGGCAAATGGGAAGATGAGTTCTTCATGCAAAAACACATGCGGTTAGTCAAGTGTTGAGGTCAACACCTGTTTGAAGAGAAGGGGCATGTTAAGCCCTAGACGAAGCCCCATATTATGTATAAAACCCCTTATTAATCCCTAGATATTGAATTATTACATTTTTAGTGTTATATTTGTATGTAAGCTAGAACCCTTCATTACACCCTTTCATTATAATTGTACCCCCTTGTCTCCTATATATTGTTAACCTATGGCTTATCTTTACCAATCACTAAGTCTAAATTGTCACCTATATTTGTATTATTCATTTAGGATATTAGCAATATATCCTCAAGTGATGACTAATGATTTAGTTAAGATTTCCTAGCTTAGTCATCATGCATGATTTTAGGATCTAGAGCAAATCTCTCTATGAGGTGGCATCACCCATTGTACTATAAATATGTAACATTGGTGTGAATACATGAGTGTTGGCTAGTAAGCCTTTTCCGCCATCTTGTTGTTCTTATGCTTGTTTTATCAATTGGTATCAGAGCTTCTTTGTTTTATCATATATATACCAAGGAGACCTAGTCTTAGGATCATCTTCTCTTGTATTCTGAATTGGATATATTGTAAAAGGAGGTCTCCCCCTCGAAGTGGACTGTACTAATTGACTTTTTATCATTCTCAAGGCATTGGTTCATAACAACTTCTCTTCAATTATGCTCCTTTGGTCTTCAATTATGCTCCTTTGGTTGGTTGAGCCTCATCGAGTAGGTACAAATCAAAATAGTGGGACTGATTGGGTCCTCGCCATGTCTTCAATGGATGTTGTCCACCTTGCTAACCAATGTATATAACCATTGCAATTAATCACTGACACTTGATCATCTACAAAAGATAGATCAACCACTACCACTCATAACCATCTTAACTTTAGTTGATTTGGCACTTTGTTTTCCTAAATCATTTATAAGCAAAGTACATCATGATTGTCACTGATGAAAAAAATTTCCATCTATGTAATCTTTTGGGTGCTTCGTTTTTCCACAATAGCAAACTATGAATCTCTAAAATAACAACGAAGTCAATATCGTGATTGGCCTCCTTCCTTGGAGTCCTATTAATTTAGCTCAATTAGGCAAATGGATCATAAAGCTCAATGACTCCAACATTGTATATATTTTATCTTTTTGTTTTTTGTTTTTTTTCCCACAATACAAATCGACTTATCTATTCAGCTTATCTACTTATCTAAGAATGTTTTCCCCTCATATTATTGAAAACAAGCAGAACTTAGCACAATGTTTTTTTTAAAAGTCGCAAATAGAGCCGCAATCCATTGATAGTGTTCATGGGTACCCCACGCCAATTTGATTGCCCTGAATTATCAGGAGTCTCTGTCAACCTTGTTGTGTCTTACAAAATCGGACATTGCATCTTTGAGAGAGAATCGAAAACAAAATTGAAACACCATATGGATTGACTCGTCATTTGGATTGATGTTATTAACTAGGTGCACAAAAAATTTCCACCATTATGCGATCTCTAATATTTGAGCCTCGACTTATGAGCCCATGGAGGGTGTATCTGTTGATGTGCAGGATCATACCCGACGGAAAGGTACCATATTGGATAGGTACACATGGGGAGATGATTAGTTCAAACCCCCATGGGGCTGAAGAGCCCACCAGATGGATGTTGAGACCCAAGTAGGGGGCAGAGACAGGACAGAGGGGTTTGCACCGGAGACAAGGAGAACGTTCCACAGAGGCAACCTAGCAGATCCTTACCCGGGGGGGTTGTGCCCTTTCCACTGGAACGTTGGCCTTGGAAGGCCCATGACGCCACCTATGACCTCCTATGATGTCATCCAATGATATGGGAGTTTGGGAGGCAGTTGTGGCATGATTGGCACATGTGGTAGCTTCCAGAGGCCCAAGGAGGGCTAACGTTTTTCTCCAGGAGACCACACTTTCCCTAGAAAGGGATAACATCACCATAAAAGGGCATGACATCCTCATTATTTGCTAGATTAGGGTTTCATTATGACATTTTAGTGTAAAACAATATTATTATGTATTTTGGCTTTGTCGGCCTTTTGGTGACCTAAAATTTAATTCAAGTCATTTGTACTATATAAGTAAGAGAAAAACTCTCTTTTTATTCATGATCTTTCACTCACTCTTGGTGAGGTCTGAAATTTGCGCCCTCCTTTAGGGTTTTGGCTGAAATTTTGATGTGCACTTGTTGAAGGAGGCTTTTTTTGGCTATTTTCTGCATTTTCTTGGTGGAACGTTTACAACTATGGTTTGGCTTAATAAATGATTGGTGGATGTAAGTGAATTTCTGCAATCCTTCTTTATTGAATGGTTATGGTATCTATTTACTTGCATTTTATTATTATAATTTGTTGGATTAAACCCTAGGGAGCAAGCACATGTTGGTGTCCTTGTTTCATGTCCCTACTAAGTTATGCTAAGAGCCATTGTATTTGTTGAAGGTAAATGTTAGAGCCTTGCCATAGCAACACTCTACCATTCACCCTTCAAAGCTAGTCATTTTTACTTTACCCTTTGAGCTAAAGAAGGAGGAAGACACACGAAGGAGGAAGACACACTAAGGCCTAGGGTTTCTACACCTTAGTGAGTCGTCTTCCCCTAGGGTTGATAGGTTGAAGCCTTGCCTTAGCAACACTTCAACCATCATATCACTCTTGTCGTTGACCCTATCACTATCATTTCGGCCCTTCAACATTTGCAGCTTGTTTGACTCCATTTTCCCTAATAGCGCATTGATCTAAGACCTTGTGTTTGAGTATCTTGATCACAACTTCTAAATACTCTTAAACAATCATTAACTCCCTCTAACCCTAGCTTAGACTAACATTTATTCTCCTATTTTTGTTGTCATGTATTCATGCTATAATCATATCTTTGCAGCATTTAGATCCCTTATTGAGCAATTGAAAGATTGGCTAGTCATTGCTTCTAATGAATGTTGGTATTTCACATTGATGATAAATCGTTATTGCTCATTGTGAAACTTCTTTAGCATTTATCGTGAAGTGATATATATATTGTAATCATTGTTATTGTACATCATTGACTTGCTTCATAAATATTGTCTATCAATTGCTTTATATCAAAAGTCCTTTATTATATGAAGTACTAACCAAGCAAGTGATCTTGTACATGTATAGTTTTCTTGTTGCTTTGTCTCGGGCAAGTACACTTTTGGTTACTATTTGTACTTCCGGTTATCTTTACCTTTATTGGCTGATTAGCTAGACTTTCTGATCGGTGGTGACTTGTGAAGGGGGGGGAACTTCTACTTAGCCATAAGCCTTTGCCTTCTCAAAACCCCAGGTCACCGGAGACGTCTCCCCTGGGCCTACCACCCTAAACAGAAAGAGCTATCCTATTGAGGTGACAGTGGTAGGATACAGTTTTGCCAGTTTGCCCTTCTTCCATCCATCCTTTATTCCAACTACAAATTGCGCGATAACAGGCCCATTTGGCAATTGTTACTTATATAATAGCTTCTAGAGAAATTGTCACCAAAGATTGCCAGCATACTTCATCTTTTTCATGTGTATTACTTGAATTGTAATCATCGTAATAGTAATCCTTATCTTGTTATTCTTCCATAGGTATTGTTTCACTGACCATCTTATCTTCTAAGAAATAGATATGCATGATATATACAGGAACTATGTAAACATGGTATGTACAAGAACTATGTTATAAAAGAATATTGTTACCTTGACTAGAAGAAGAAGTTTGTTTTATCCTGCTTGGATTTCTTTGAGGGTTCCCTTTCTTCGACAACTGTTGTTTTGTGTGTTTCCTTCCTTTTCTTTAACTCGGGACAGTGGTTCCTGTAGTGACTATATTTTCGACAGTTGAAGAATTGTATTTTTTACATATCCTTTTCTTGATTTGGTTTCTTCCTTAAGCCAAACTTCCTCTTATTCTTGAAATTCTTGAACTTTGTTGTGAAGGCTTGATCATCATATTTCTTTTGGGATTTCTCTTTTGCGCTAATCCTTGATTATTCTTGTGCACAGCAAGTCCAAAGTTCTTCAAATGTGGGATACTCCTTTCTTATGTTCATGCTTGTGGAAAATGCATCCCATGTCTTGGGAAGGCCATTGAGTACTATATTTACTAGTTCCTTTTCTAAAATGATTTCTTCAATAGCTTGTAGTTGATCTCTTAACTGAGAGATTCTTACAAAGTATAATGTTATGTTGTCATCATCATTCATTTTCATGTCACAGAGCTCATTCTTCAAACTCATCAATTGTCCAATGTTTCTGATTGAAAATAGGTTAGTTAGGGCATCATACATCTTCTTAGATGAGTCAAGATGAGAGATGTAGGGTATCAAGTGATCTTTTACAGAGTCCACTATGATGCTCATAGCGTTGATTTCCTTGTCCTTGAACTTCTCCATAACTGCAACATTCTGAGGCTCCTTCTCTTTTCCTGCTTCAAACTGTGGTTCCATGATCTTGCCTTTCACGATATCCAACACTCTATTCTTGGCACGAATAAGGTCAATCCTTGTCCTCCATGCTCTGAAGTTAGAAGCCTCTTCTAACTTTTCTTCTAACTTCATAGAGTAATTCATGATTGCTTTGACTTGGTCAACCTTTTACTTTGACCAAAAACTCAAACTTGATGCCTTGGCTTGTTGAGAGTACCAGGAGGTGCACTAGGCTATCCAGGAATTAGGTCAAGCTCTTCACTTAAGGTGCCTTAACAAGAGGGTTAGGGTTTCATTGTTGCAGCAAAACTTTGACTGCAACTACAACCGTAACTGAGCAAATCCTCCCAATCTATCTTCCAACGGTTAGACTATCTGAAGATAGTGTGGGCCCATAACCTGTTAGAAAAATAGGTGTGCTCATTTCACCATAGAAAATATAGCAATATTGTCACCCAACCATAGGCACAAAGGTCACCCCCGAGCACCTTAACCTTGACAGACAAAATAATTTCGGAAGCAATCCAATAGCCAACCAAGGTAGCGCACCTTTCTCCAAGGCTAGCACACCAAGCAAGAATAACCAAAGACCAAGCAGAAATTCCAAACCATAACCAAGAGAAAGTCCAAGCCAAAACCAAAATGCCAGTTGCTGCAGTTGCAGCTGCAGTTCCTCTCCAAACTTGTGCACCACTAGTCTTATGCAGTTGTGAGTGTGAGAGTGACAAATGAGCTTTAGCGCCATCTATTTATACTACTCTATCTCACTTGACTGGGCCGACTTCTCTTTCTGGAGGCTAATAACTCAATATTAAATATTCTCTTGAGCCGACTTGTCTCCTAGGGTTATTATCCAACGTTTTAGGGTTTCTCTTGCTTCCCAAAATATTCTAGTCTTGTCAAAGGTTACACGTGGAGGTTAATACCTCCCGCAGCTACCATAATATCAACAATATGTTGGTTACAGTTAGGAGAACATCTTAATTTTGCAAGTCGGAATGACTATCAGCAGTATATCTCAGATTAATTTACTTCCCTTCAAAATATCACTTTTCTGTCAATGAAAAGAGTTGAGAGATTGATTATGTGTTGGTTAGAGATCCCCACATTTATGATATGAGCTAACATTTTGTGAAATCTTGGTAAAATCACAAAAACGGGCTAATACAAACAGAAAGAAGCAAGAGCTCTAGCTAGACAGAAGCTGATAAGCACAAATTTGCAATGTATTGAACTCATTAAACACATAGATCCAGGATGCAAGCCAGCAGATGTTAAAGCCTGCTGAGTGTGGTCCAGTGCATATTTATAAACAAAACAGGCTATATGTCTTATGTGATTTCCTTTATAGTGAATGAGGTTATATAAGGATATGATATTTCCTTTGGGCTATCATACAATTGAGATTACGTGCAAAAAACCTCGGTGAAGAATCAAAGTTTTCAACCCAGTAACAATTTGACTCACAAAAGCAGTTATCAATCATGGTAGAAATCCACTACTTGCTACTTATTTAAAAATTATTTTTTAATGAAAAGAAAAGCAAGCTGGTAACCTCACCCTCAATGGAATTGAATGGATAGACACGAAACTGGATAAAATGTGCACCCACTTTGAAAGGAAAAGAAGAAGCATTTTCAGTTGTCAGAATTTTGTTATATCTGTCTATAAAGATATAGCACAATGCAGGAATGATCTGAGTTTCTATAAGTAACAAAAGAAGTATAATTTTAGTATGAAAGTTAAAAACACTGGCTACGATCATGAAGACTACTGGGAATATGGGGACAATTAGGAAAGCGTTACATGTTAATCATGATATATCGGATTGAAAATAAGCATGGATAGGCAGCTCCCATCTTTATCAAGCAGACATGCTAGGCATTAGACTTTGACATGAATATACTGGATAATAGAAACAAACAACAACCCTTGGTTTGAAAAGAGGCAAAAATTGTATAGATCAAATATGTTATAGAAAGACTTCACATAAAACTAAGTGTGAAATCCTACCTCTATTCAACAATTTTATTGTCTTGTTAAAGGTTAAATATTTGTGTCAGAAACATTTAACCATGGAGAGAAGGTATATGATGGGAGGAAGAGAGAATCATATAACCTGAAAACAACCATAACTGTGTGTATCACATAAAAGACTAGCCACAAGGACTTTATCACTAAGTTCATGTGTAATAGAACAACAATGTGAAGATTCAATTCATGGTACACCGACGTTGAAAGTCAAATTGAAGCTCTAATGAATCAGCATATATGTTCTTCACAAGAATGTGTAGATGATCATTGAACAAAGAGAAACAAATTCGAAGCATTCAAGAAATTGACCTCTCACAATTTCAGAAGTATAAAGAGTTTATCGGTACTATATAGATGGTACCTGTTGTAATGGAAGAGGAGTCATCAAATGTCCAACACAAAGTTAAGCTGAAATTCTATTGCAATAAAGGAAAATGGCAAAGCTCAACTACACAAACTAACCCCTCTACAGGTACCAACGTGAGGCAAAATAAAATAAATAAGGGAACTATTATATCCTTTCAACAAGTTCTTGCAATTGAATAACAAAGAAAAATGTTCAAAATGAACTTACTACGCTACACAAACAATTTCATTACAGAAAATAGCCACAAGGGTTAGTTCAATCGGTTGAACCATCCTTCCAAGGCATGTTGCTTATGGGCACACCATAGGTCACAGGTTCAAATCAAGTCGAATATCTCAGGGTTACCAGCCACTATCATGGCTGGCAGTTGAGAGGCCCTCCATCTGGATATTCCAGGGAAGAGGGGGCATCCCATGAGGTTTTCCTTGGCAAAAAAGAAATCATTACAGCGAACACTTCCCACCATCAAATATCACGAAACTCATTCAATTCTACTATCAAAAAAGCAAAGCCATAAAGTAAAGATCATGTACACAAGTAATGTCACAACCTTGAGACCTCAGTATATTGTGATGGCAGGCAAGAAACAACAATTGTGGAAGAGCGCCACTCCAGCAGTGCCAAGAGCCAAAATCATAGTTGTGTTGGGATGAAACAAGTGCATACACACCAAGATCATAGAGGAATTGGCCAAAACAACCTCACAGAGCAGCAGAGGTACAGCACACAAGCATTTTCAAGTTTGAGTGCATTAACAGAAGCTCACATCCAAGACAATTCCAAGATCCAGAATACCAATAACATAACTGGAAATCAAAATATATCCATCTTCTTTGCAACAAGTATGCAGGATATCACTCAATCTCATAGATGAAAGTTTGAAGGAAAATGTTATGTATCTATCCAAAGCTATCAGTCTCTGTGATCATAAAATCAAAACCTAATGCATAGGAAAACACATTATTATACGAATTACCTTTGAACTAGGACTAGAGTTCCTTGAATTGGGCTCCTGAATTTGTCGTCTGAGACTCCTGCTTGATGCTTCATTCTCCCGTAGGAAATTATGCCTGGAAAATTCAAGAAATGAGCAAGAGAATAGTGCAGTTTCATGTGAATTGTAACTTCAGTTATTCTCGATTTCATGTTTTCTATCAGATTCTGGATTCCAAGTTTTGAGTTGATTATTCACTGAAATAAAATCATTTGCTCAAACAAAAATGAAAAAAGTAAGGCAGGTATCCATGCCAAAAACACATAAAATGGCACTAGGATAAAGCAAACGTTGTGTGCATTTCTCAAGGGTTTTCTTATGAAGGAACCAAAAGGGTAGGAATTCATAGCCCTATTGAATCATCAATCAAAAGAACTTTTTAAAGAAACTTCCTAGGCCTTAATTGTAACCTGTGATCCAGAAATGTAGGCTGAGTCTGAAAAGTACTTGGAGAGGAGGCCAACCATACACTACAAGCAATGATAATAGTCTGTCTCGAAAAGAGAGTAAAAATCGAAATTGTGAATATAGACACAGATTATTAAAAGGAATTTGACACATCAAAAGTAAATTTTGGGGGGACATCCTTTATCCATACGTTGTAACCAAAAATATATGTCAATGGTGGCTAAGCATAGTGGTGAAAATGACTAATGCAACCATTCAGAAAACTTGAACAAGAATTATGCCCCAAACAGTACAAAATGATATGAAGACTCGTCTTGTAGGAAAAGATGAAGAACTAACTCTGTGCACTGGTAAACAAGGTGACAAATTGGATTTTATAAATATTGGACCAGTATCATCATGCCAGCTTCCAATGCCTCCACGCAAATCATTGTCAATCTTAAAGTAAAGATTCTCTAAAGACTCTATGAACTGATTGGGAGACTGAACTTTGAAGCTTTGGGTAATCAAAAGTGGGTAGTACAATAATGAATCTCAAAGTGCTATTTTGAAAATGGTTAAATTAAAGGACGTAAAAACATAACTCGAGGCGAGCTTGAGTTGTGAGATAGTCAAACCCAGTCATAGCTAGAATAGAGGGGTATCAATCTAGCTCATCACCTCCCATCTCAAGACAATAATGCTTTTTCAGTAGCATTCAGAATAATCCCAGAATCAATTTTATCCAAGCTGCTCCTAGTCCCATTTAGAAGGATTAGCATTCGAGTTGGGAATCGGGACTGTTATCCCCATTTTGTGGATAACTAAGGAGATCATGTCTCGAGACCCTCAGGTTACAGATATGGAGTGCCGAGTGACTACATGACCAACAGTACCCTTTTGCACAGATGGAAAACCCACTCACCACCACAGATGGTTACAGTTTTGCAGATGGAATCCACCACACCAGTTGGCTTCATGACTTTAGACTCATTTACAAAATTTGGCATTTTTAGACTCGTTTACAAAATTTGGCATTTTTACTTTAGCCAATTATTTGCTGATTTTTTACTGACTTAGACTCTTCATGGATATTGACCTAGCAAAACTTGTCCAAATGAGTTGATAATTGGTCCAAAGGTGTAGGGGGTCATAAGCCATTTGATTTGAGCACCCATACCCCTATACAAAATCTCGAAGGAGCCAATTTTTACATTTTACATAAAAAATAATTAAAATTTTTCAATTAACGGGAAATTTTAATTATTAAAAATACCTATCAAAACCTAACGGAATTCCGTGAGACTCTAGGAGATGTCTGGCATGGTCATTTACAACACTTCTAGCCCTTAGTCACCTACTGGGCTCGATCATTAGAACGCATTTCACCACTTTGGATGATTATTGAGTGAAAAACTTAAGTAATTAAAATCACTAAAAAAGCAAAGTTAATTACCTAAGAAAAAAAAACACTCAATGAAAGGACTTCCCTAACGATAAAGCCCTAGGCCACTAAATCATTACGAAACTTGACCCATGCTAACAAGTTACATTACAAAATTTCCCACGCAGGGGAGCGGACATTCCGTGGAGAAGAAAAGAGAGAAATAAAAGTTTTGGGGGCAAAATTGCCTTTTTGAGCCATAGGTCTTCAACCTTGTCATGGCACAAGGTACATGTCTTAATGGTACATGACGTTGACACTTACGTGGTCAACAGTTCCTATAGGCTAAATCACTTTTATAAAGAATGGATGAATCGCTTGAGTGCTTACAAATGAGGAGTTTCTGTATATATACACAACCAAAGGGGTAGGGTGCTTTCTCCAAGAGGGGTTCTGAGCCTACATTGACTAGGTCAGCCTCATCCAAAAATAGCTAATAATACAAATATAAGTAATGTTACAATAAGGTCAGCAATGGCCAAAAATGAAGATTAAACCCATGATTTCAACATTTGAATGTAAAGTAAAAACAGGTGTGTTTGAGAAGTTATTTTAAATTACTAGTTAGAGGCATACATATAGGAATTTCAATTTTATTCAATTGCATGAAATGGAATCCTAATTCAATTGGGGATTAACCACAGAATGAGGTGAAGCTTCTGGTTCTTTGACACAATTTGTTTTTCTTAATCATGATATATTCTCTCTAGTATTATTGCACGCTTTTGTTAAAATTAAGTTTGTTCTTCTCTAGAAAGTTTTTGATGCAACTGGGAAGAAAATTTTGATACGTACTTGTCTTTGGATTGAGTAATGTGATCCCTCCTGTAATGACATTCAATTCAAATTAACATTAAAAGGTACCAAAAATATTGTGACTTCCATATCAAAAAATTTAAAAGAGCCGGGAAGACATTTCAAGGGCCATACAATCAGTACCTCCTACTCATTTTTTCTTCTCTTGCCCACATGAATAGAGCTCCAGCTGCCAACAAGGCTGCTGCACCCAGTGCCTGTCATTATCAAGAATAAAATATGAAAATAAAGCTTGGGAATATTTTTCCAAAACAATATTGTGAATTTAAAGTCAAAATTATTAAAAAAAGATCAATTTGTAACGTTTAGCATTAAGTAAATTCAGATCATGCAATACTAATATAGGCTCATCAACAACAATAAACTTGAATGTGCATGCATGCACACAGTTCTAACATTCAGACAGACATAAATATATCATCATATATTATTAATATATAATATAAATTTAAATGATAAAAAAAATGTGGGTCATTTCTCTATGCATAGGTCATCCAAGGGGCCATGTACATTGTAGACCTTCGGAGGATGAACCATATGGACCAATGGATTATGGAGATCATGACACACAATTCCACAAGACCCAGAAGGACCTGCAAAGTATAATCTATACAAGCACACCAGATAAAGCTTAGTGCAAGGATGCATGAATAACTTTCATAGAATAATGACTTATATACACTAAGTATTACATTTTGTTAATTATTTAACACGGTTCCTATTACCCCCCATGCCTAGGGGTAACTAGAGGAGATCATATCTCATGGCCAGCAATGGAGACAATGATCCTGACCATGATGATGATCAGCATCTCCACAGATAGCAGCCCAGCAGCCCCACTCAGATTGTGTCTTGCAACTACAGATCAGCCAAGCTCATCACATCCAGACAACTCATTGTAAGGGAGATGGTAAGCCAACATTATCATGAGGTATGTTAGTCCTTCTTTCATGTGAAGTGTTGTGCTTAACTTACTGGGTATGTGGATTAGGATCATTGGCTGAAGTTGGATAATGGATCACAGGATTGAGAAGTTATGTCCGTTGCTTTATTTCACCTTGGTGGTTAGCTTCTGTGCCCTAGTCCCATGTTGTCACCGCCCAGGGAAAAGGAGTACTATTGTGGAGCCCTCACAAGGGTAACGTTTTGTTCCCCACCATACTTAACACTTTCCATCTTGGAGCCTATCACAGTGTACTAAACTTCGGTAAGGGGTTATGGTCCATTCTCTCATGAGAAGAAGGGGTTGAAGGCCTCGAGGTTGATGCAGATGCTATGTACATAAAAAATGATAAATTCCACCTATAAAAGACACGGGCCAGCTTGAGCTTTACCCCCTCTAATGGTAATCACCCCTTGTCCTGATGAACTGAATGCACATCTATAACAGGACTTTAGCTCAATAAGAAAATGAAAGAATAAAAGCTTGAAACTTGTAAAGAGGACTTGCAAAATAATAAATGGGTATTAAAAGGCAATTAAGGGGTTTAGAATGCAAAAAGAATCGAGAAAAGGGTATCTCAAGAAGCAAGCATTCCCTCTGTTTCCGTCCTTATACACACCAACCCACTTGGTGTGTCCTTAGAGGCACAAGCCTAAGTCTAGACCCATTGTTACCTCAATCTAGACCTCTTCCATCTAGGCTCACTCCTAGGGAAGCCAAGGGGGGTAGACCCTACTTAACTATGTTCAGTTTTAATCTGCGAAACATGATTCGTTGAACCCCCTGTGTCTCGAATCCCACGTGGGGACACGGATTCGACCTAATTCATGTCCAACACGAATTTAGGTTGTGTCCTTCACACGTGACA
>ML788057.1:25079-35491 GCA_009831015.1 Picea engelmannii
TACTTTCTAATCTTATTCGTATAGCATTTACAAAAATATTTTATTCCCTTGTCCTTATAAATAACTGAAAGGTTGTTGAAATGGATTAAATTAATTTTTACCATACCAATGTGTTATATGTTAATGTCAATGGCTTTTCTCATTATTATTTATATATTGCTTCCTGTAAGTTTAGTTCTTCTAAAAGAGACCTGAAAACTATTTTCTCTAAGGCTCATTGTACACTTAGGCTTGGTTAGGTTATAAAAGTATGATTGATTATTAATGGTATTATCTTGCGCCGTGTGAAATCTAATTGATGTCTCTTGCGCCTTGAACCGTTTGTATGCGAATGATCATTTAACAACCTCTACTTGCACCATTATATTTATTAATGAATGATGGATTATAAACTTTTATTGCACCATTAAATGCATTAACGAATGAATGTTGTAGACATTAGACTACTTGTGCATAATGAATTTATGATGTGGTGAATGATTGTTATACCTTAGATCTTTTTCACAATGAATTAATTGATAATACTCTTGCTCCTCAACTCACGAAGAAGTATGATTTTAGGTATGTGACTATAATTCCTTACGCAACAAATAAATAAATTCGATTACCTCGCTCCTTCTCTTATGTCATTATATAATGGATTTAGTAATTAGATTCTCTTCCGCCTTGAATTAATGTGGTTAGACTACTTGCACCATTAGCATGTTGACGTATGATTATGTTAGAGTCTGTTTCTCTTGCGTCATTTAATTTTTGATGTGTACATGATTAAGTGAATGGAATTTGCACCGCAAATATAACTAATACTTGCTTATTGTGCCTTGGATTTATTGTGGTCTATGAGGTGTTATGTGAATAATTATCCTTGCATCTTGGTTAATTGATGTTAGGAATGATGGATTGATGATTGGGATGAGCATTGATGTTATTCATTTAGCTAGTTGTTGGATGGATTGTGTGGGTGGGATGTAGACACCTCCATGTTCCTTAGAACAGTCGCCAGCCCTGAGGCCTTAAATGGTTAAAATCGATGGGAACTTGGGCTTGAGCATTGCTTATGTGTCTTGGAGGTTCTAACCATTGCAGGGTAGGACGGGTGGGTAGTCAGTTTTATCATTGTCTGTCGGTTGTCGTTCTTTGCTTACAGAGGTTTAGGTGCGTCTTAGATCTCTATGTTGTCATTACATTACATGCATCATGTTCGTCGTCGTATGGCGACGCTGGGTCGAATGTACTTATTAACCTTGCACACACGCACACATACACACACAAAAAAAAATTGCACTTGTTATACGAGGTTGTCACCGTAACAAGGAGGATTTTTACAGTGCCTTATGAGGGTAAGGAGGATTTATGGGATAGGTTGTTTTCTCTTAATTGTTTCCGCATTGAAAATATTATCATTGGGGGGGACCTAAACTTTAATCTTAGTAGGGAGGAAATTTGGGGACCCTCTACTCATGAAGATAGGTTGGAAAACTATTTCATTAATAAACTTGAATTGGTAGGTTGGGTAGATGTAGAACCCATTCAACCATTTCCAACCTGGAGAAATAATCGAGGTGGTGTAGATGGGGTCTCAAAGAGACGAGATATGTTCCTAGTACAACATTTAATTCCACATAATATTTTCATTTATCATTGTGGGTTGGAAAGGTATGCCACTCTAATCATTTTCCAATTTATTTGGAACTAGACAAAGTTATTGGGAAACCTAGATCGCCTTTTAAATATAATTCTTCGTGGTCTGAAGAGGAATATTTTCCCAATTTTATTCATGATAATTGGAAACACTATCAGTAATATTTAGATACCCTAGCTAGTGTTTAGTTTGTTTCTTCCCTTCGACTAGTTAAAGCAAAAATTTTTTGGGGGAATGGGGAAAGGAGAAAGTTAAAATATCAAGAGCTCAGGAATACTGAGCATGGGCTTGAGCATCTCTATGCCTTGACCTAGGGAGTACTGATATATTCCTTTGACGTGGAGAAATTTCGTTCACTAGAAACTCTTTGTACCAAGATTTTGATTGAACAAGAAAAAAATTGGAGATTAAAGAGCAAGGCTCTATGGATTGTTGTTGGTGATCAAAATACAAAAAAAGTTCAAAATTTCACCAATCACAGTAAATAATATAACATATTTGGGAGCTAAATGACTAGAGTGGTAACAAGGTTAGAGGGTTTAATCTAGCCTCTCTAGGAGTGTATCATTTTAAGACCTTGTTCAAGGAACCATAGTAGGTTTAAATGGGAGAAATGATTAAGCTTATCTCTTACTTTACAAGATTGATTGAAGAAAAGGATAATCACTCACTATACAGTGTGGTCACCATAGATGAACTACTTGTTTTCATTACCTCTTTAAAAAAAGACAAGATCCCTAGGCCGGACAATTGGACTGCTGAATGTTTTGAGGACTTCTTTGATATTATTGGGGATGACCTTCTTTGGGTAGTGGAATAAGTTCATTAGTAAGGAACAATTATGAGAAGTATTAACTCAAATTTTATTGCACTTGTTCCCAAATGGGTTGCCCCACAAATTTTGATGACTTCAGATTCATTTCCTTATGAAAATGTCTCTACAAAATCATTGCAAAGGTGATTGCAATTAGGCTTAAACTAGTTTTATCCAATGTCATCACTTCTAAATAGTTTGGGTTCCTCAAGGGTAGTCTTATTCATGAATTTGTTGGCTCGGTGAAGGATGTTGGACATATTTTCAGGGGGAGATTGTTGGACATATTGTCATTGATGTCAACAACCGATGTCATTATGATGTGATGATGAGTGGTTATGAACAACTTGAAAGGGAATATACCTAAACCTCATGAGAGACATTGTATTAGATTTCACAAGATCATCACAAATGTAGAAACACCATCAGGATCGAATTCCCAACAGATCAATGAAATTGATCAGTTAGAATCCAAGTACAAAACCAAAAATCTCTGAAGGAAAAGTGCATTGCAGAAACGCGATCATGATTGAAATCCCCACAGTAAAACTACAAAAAAAATTGAGGGAGAATCATGTCCACTAATGAAGATTTCGGGACAAACCAGGACCGTCAGATCTGGAAGTTACTCAAAGATTAATCAAGGAATCTGACTTCGGGAGAATTGGGAAGTGGGAGTGAAATAACTCAAAGTCTCGAATGTCGAAATGAAATGATCACAGTCGTTGGATTGTATTAAGTGTTTTTCATCAAAGAAGGATCGTTATATGAAGTCAAGATGCTCGAGGTTTAGTCAGTGAATCTCACTTCAAGAGATTTTGGAAATGGGAGCATATAACCCAAATTCCCGAAGGTCGAAATGAACTTATCACAACTGTTGGATCAACGGTTCATGAGATCCTGAAACAATCGAAATCCCGACAACCGTTGGATATTTTTAGGTTGTTCACGTCAAAGGAGGATCGTTAGATGAAATAAAGATACTCGAGGTTTAGTCGGCGAATCTCACTTCGAGAGATTTGAGAATTGGGAATGGATAACCCAAAGCCCCGAAGTCCGAAATGAATGTAGACCATTGATCTAGAAATGATCACAGTCATTGATCAAGAATTGACAAGATCTCAAAATAGATAAAATCCTGACAACTGTTGGATTGTGTTAGGCTTGTTGCATCAAATATGGACCATTAGATGAAGTCAAGTTGCTCGATTTTTATTTGGAGAATCTCACTTTGAGAGAATTGAGAATTGGGAATGGATAACCCAAAGTCCTGAAAGCCGAAATGAATCTAGACCATTGCTCTAGAAATGATCACATCCATTAGATCTAGGAGGAGGAAATGTGTCGCGACAGGAGATCCACGTCAGCAGACCACGTCAACAAGGACACGTGACACAATTAGATGGTGAAAAGTGTGTAGGATCTGGCAGTGGAAGCCACACGCTTTTCACCAAGTGGCTGCCACGTGTCACGTAAGTAAAAAATCTAAGTGACATGTGGCAGCCACTTGGCCAGTGCCAAGTCAACAGTGACATCAACGAGTTACGTCACTCCGAGAGTTTTTCCTTCGGGGGAAACCATCAACTACCTAAAGCATCAAAGGCCGAAGTCAATGATAATCGTTGATCTAAGATCCTCCAGGATGAATCATGACCATTATATTAAAACATGACATAAGCTCTCCCATGTTAACCATTTTGATGCTGACAAACTTCGGTGGAAATTAGAACAGTAATTACCTAGACCTATGAACCTCCAAATTCCCGAAGTCCCAAAGTAAATAGTGGTCATCCATATCAACCTTTGATTAATTCACAGCCATTATATTAAGCGGTGGAAGGATAATTAAGGATTGAAGCTAGACCGTTGATTTGGTTCCGGGATTCATGCTAACCATTGGATCAATCCTTGTGAGAAGTGAATGAGAACCGTCCACTCAACTGTAGATCAAGTCATGGTCGTCGATTTGTTTGAAACCTATGGACAATCTAGGATCATGCATCTATGAAAGAACAAATATCGACCATCTAATTTACTTTAGAGAAATGTACTCCAGAAAGTTGAAAGATTGCAGAGGTTGGAAGTCCCAAAGTAAATAATAGTCGTCCATCTCATTGTTTGATCAAGTCACAGTCGTTGGATTAAATAGTGGAAGGATAAGTAAGGATCAAATCCAAACCATTGATTCAGTTCTAGGAATCATGCCAACCATCAGATCAACCCTTTTGAGAGGTAACCAATTCAGAGAGTTGAAACTCCAGAAGATCGGATGAGAAAGAAATCGCCCGAAGGCTGAAGTACCGGAGGACTAGCTTCCAGCCCCCGATCATGGGTTACAAACACATAATCCATGAGGTGTTGGGTACATCACTTTAATTAATAAGCCCGTGGTTTTTCTCTATTGGTCACATGTAAATGGTTTGAAGGAAGTGCCTCAACGTGATTCAATTTCTGCAATATTTGTAGAGACATGGAATCGAGTTAAAAGAAATTGATCCATAACCTGTGATCGATTTATGAAAAACACACTCACTAAATTAAAATCCTTCACAATAATGTTTGAATAATAATAGAGATTATTTCTAATTAATGAAGAGTTGTGATGGTCCAAACAAAGGGACACAATGGTTCATAGCTCACACCAGCTGGAAGAGTATATAAATGAGAAAGAATGGTGAGAAGAAAGGGTCTTTTTACTCCAAATAAGAAGATCAAAACAACAGTAGAGTCCAAGAAGAAGAACTGATGATTCTTATGAAGTGAGGGTGGAAGGGAGGAGCATGAAAGGATTCATATCCTTTATTTAATGGAGTTGGTGCTTCCTGGGGTTGGTTCCCTAAAGATAAGGGAGTTGGTGATTCCTAGGGTTGGTTCCCTAAAATCAAGGGAGTTGATGCTTCCTAGGATTGGTGCCCTGAAGACAAGGGAGTTGGTGCTTCCTAGGGTTGGTGCCCTAAAGACAAAGAAGGGGATTTGTGTATCCTATAGTTGGTTCTCTAAAAAGGATTGGTGTCCTCCACTATTCTTCATAAAAATCCTTGTAATTCCTATTAATTGTATTTATATAATTGATTTTGAAAACAAGTCTATTGTTGATATATTGTGGTAATTAACAAAATATAAAAGTAACTGCTAATTGTTGAAAAAGGGAAATATTGGTTCACCCCACCCCCTCTCAATATTTAAACATAGGAAGGTATGCATTCAATCAAATCACAAAATCCCTTAGTTTCGGTCATCAAAATCAATCTTTTAAATCCTATGACCGTGTATCATAAGCATACCTTAGACTTTTGATTTTCCATATTAGCTTTGATCTTCCTTTGGTGAAATGGATAATGTGTTGTGTGACTTTGGTTTCTTTTTTTGTTTTAATTAATGGATCAGGTTCTCCTTTCTTCAAATCTGTGTGGGGGATACAAAAGGGTTGTCCCCTCTCCCCATATCTATTTCTTCTAGTTGTAGATGGGATTAATATGGATTTAGCAAAGTCCAAAAGGATGAATAAATTTTAGGGGTTAAGATTGGGAAGAAATTAATGTCTTACACATTTGTTGTTTGTGGATGACATGTTGATATTTTTTTTCTGTGTGGAGTTTGAAGGAAGGTTATTAAAGGATATTTTGGAGCTCTTTTATGATGCTACAAGAATGGTAATAAATGTTAATAATCCACCATTTATTTTCCATAAGTGGAAGAAGGTTTCAGGAAAAACATTTATAGACTATTTAACTTCTCTTCTTTTGATTTGAGGGAAGGTTTTAAATACCTTAGGTACATCCTTAAACCCAATAACTATGACATATTAAATTGGAAGTGGATTCTGTCGAGGATATAGTTATTTATTGGCACCCATTGGCTCTCATTTCCAAAGGAATTCTCAACCGTATTGAAAAAATATGTTTCAACTACTTGCGGAAGGGAAATATAAAATACTTGGGATCGCATTTGGATATTTGGAAACTTCTATCAAATCCCAAGAACCTTGGGGGATGGGGCTTAAAATACATCAGGATATTTTGGAAGGCACTAGAAACAAAATATTTATGGGTTTTCTTGATCTATGACAACTTATGAAGGTGCATATTAGTTGATAAATACATAGCCCTTGGAATTATATTGGATTGGATATGAAGAAGAAAAAACCATACCCACAATCTATCAAATCAATGGAGGGCCATATCTCTTGCCTTTCCTATCATAGGTAAATTATTGGCATGGAAGTTTGGCTCAAGTCCACAAGTGAGGATCAAGGCATATGCTATTATTGGTTGTGGAGATAGAATATTTCTCCTTGAGGGACTTGTGATCCAACTCTAGGAGATGGGTTGTTGCACTTTTAACGAAATTGGTGATGTGTCCCACACAACTATATGGAGTCAAGGGTGGCTCTCTTCATATGATTTAGACATTGATGTAATCTGGCATAATCATTGGGCACAACTCACATCTGAATTGTACAAGGTCCATGTCCATTTATCATATTAAGAGGATGAATTGGTTTGGTCCTATAACAATGTTGGGGGAATTTATTCGACAAAACTTGGATATCATGCCATGCAGGACCTGGGTGATAACCCAAATATTTGGTGGCACAAAAAACTATGGAAAATGAAGTGCCCCCTAAAAAGTATATTTTTGTTCAGGCTTGTTCTTAAAGGACGAGTGTTGACTTGGGATAGGTTGCAGTAGTGAAATAAATAGGGGCCATGTCTATGTTATTTGTGTAAAAGGAATGATGTATCAAACATACATTTATTTCTGGAATTTGTTTTTACCTATCAGGTATGGTTTGAAATGGAGTATTAGTTGGGTATAGTTCATTTGTGGGATAGGGGAACAACGTCTGACTACTTTCATGATTTTTTCACCCACCTGTCTTTGAAGGAATATAGAGTTCTTCCTATCTTGGTTTTTTGGGGGGTTTGGTTGACCAGGAATGCCAATATCTTTGAAGACAAGTGCCACCCTTCCTTTAAGAGATCACAACAATATTTGGCACTATTCTCTATCCACAAGTATACTCGGAAGCTGAAAAAACCTTGATTGGTTGGTGAGGGGAGATAAATAAATATGTAGCATGGGGCTTCTTCGATGGTGCCTACCAAGGCCTAAGGCGCAAAATTTATGGATTGGAATTTATACTTCATTTTTCAGATACTCACTTTGTCTTTGGAAAATCAAACTTGGGACGGGGGACTAACAACCCGATGGAATTCAAAGTTTTGTTTTATCTTCTCAAGTGTGCAATGGAAAGGAATGTGCATGATCTCCAGGTGTTTGGGGATTTGAAATTGAATATTGATTGGATGAAGGAGGAAATACAGGTAAATAATTTAGGTATGCAGGAAATTGCTCACCAGTTGCAAGATATTACTTCTTTGTTTAGTAATCTCAACTTTACTCATGTCCAAAGAGAGAAGAATACTTCTACTGATGCAATTTCAAAAGTTTCCTTACTTCTGAATGAAAATAATTTTGTCTTTGAAGAATTCTTTGATGGAGACTTTATCACCAACATAGAAGGTGTCCTATCATAACTGTAATTGTTCCTGCTCTTTTCTTAGGTCTTTGTTTTTTTTGTTACTATATGTGGAAAGTATCTCTTTATGGGATTGTTTGGACATTTGTAGGTCTATGTTTGTGACCCATTTGCAATGGATTTTGTAAGCCCTTTGGATAGTCTCAATAAAAATATCGAGCATAAAAAATTGTTGTTTATTTTTTGTAATGCACCAATGCACCTAAGGATTGTACCTTTCATTTTACTCAAACTGAAGACACGTTTTTTTTTCCTTGGGAAAAAAAATGTTGAGTGAACATGCCATTGTATCTACGTTGTAGTTGTTATAATATTTGGCATGCACACTTGATTTAATGGTGTAAATGAGTATCCCATATACTGGCATTGTTGTTATACATTATATAGGGTACATGCACATATCAACAACTATTATTTTTTTCTATTTGATGAATTTCATAGGGGAATCCAATGTATCTTCAATTCTACAAGGTAACAACTGGGCATGAAGTTCCTCCACGATGTTGGCATTTAAATTCAATACTATGGCACAATTGTTCTCAAATTCAATATCTATCGACACATAGTTATATACTCACATATCATGAGGGTTAGTGATGGAAATATTTGACTTCTAGGTTCCTTATTTCCATTTAATATCTTCTTTCCAAATTTGATGGTGGTGTGCATGTCTTCCATTCAAGTCTATCCAAGTAAAACATTGTAACTATTTCCTTCCTAGAAATTGTTCTTCTAAAGAAAGTCTCCTACTTTAATCCTCATATTATTTAGTAAGTCATCTACCGTCTTGAGTTGGTAAACTTGCATAATCAAGAAGAAGTGTGGATTCTCTAGTAGAGAACATATGTTTTTTTGCAAATATTAATGGTGATTACATATGTATGGGCACCATGATCTATCATGGAATGAGAAACTAGAATTCTATTGAAATGGACAAAAAATAATGTGTCTAATTTGATGACATGAAAAATATCTCATTGGTTGTGTAATACCCCTAATCTAAATGTCAATTGTAAATGAAAATGTAAATGTACATATAGGTCGGGGAGTTGTTGGCACCAAGTTTTGGTTCAATTTTGTGAGGATTGTTTTGCAAAAGAAAGAGCGTGCACTTTCCACAGTACGACACACACCTGAGTAAGTGTGGTGCACTCAAATTATTAATAAAATCACATCATTACGTGTAGACCAATCAGACGAAAAGAGAGGGGGGCATAAACTCCACTGAAAAGGGAAAAGGGGATAAGAGTTTATGAAATGGGATAAGCCAAGGGGGCTTAAGTTCAAGGGAATATTTTATAAATATTTATGAAAAGTATAATTTATGGATATTTATTTATCCTAAGTTCTCGAGGGATGGGAATGAGTCACCAAGTGGCTAAAGCTAATTCTAAAGGTGACAAGTGTCCATTTATGACCATGCAATTATATGGTTGAACTTTAGCGTATTTTTGTGGAGGGGGGGGGGATTCACTCATTTTTCATCATCATTCGGATTATCTGAACTTTGAGGACTACCATTAATTTACCTGCAAAGAAGGCTTAGAAAGGGGTTTCCATCTAGTAACCATATTTTTTATTGTCGAAGAGGTGGGTTGTCAGGCCCGTGAGTATTCTCTCTAGGTGAAAGATTTGTTGTTGAAGAAGTGGGTTGTCAAGCCCGTGATAATTCTCTCCAGGTGAGAGATTTGTTATCGAAGAAGCGGTTTGTCAGGCCTGTGAGCATTTTCTCCAGGTAAGATATTTTCTAGGAATTGTTCCCTAGTGTGTTGGGCATTAGTTACACTTCTCTGAGAATTCGTTTTTAGCCTATGAATGAAGCCTTGGAAGGGAAGTGGGGAAGCCAAGGGACTATTGAGAAGAGAAGAGGCCCACCTCCTGGGGTGGGACAGGCATGTGGGGAATGAGTGACTATAGGCTAGTTGCAGTAGTTGGGCACCTTGGACTGAGCAATTATGTTGATTATCAGACCTTAGCCTCACATTAGGAATCATTTTTCCCTGGTGGATTTTAAGCCCTAGATCGAGGGTGACATGTTGTTGAAAGTTTATGAGCAACATAGTCTATGGTTGGGAGGAACGTCTGAGATATGTGCATAGTTGGTGACTCTTTATAAAAGATAAGTATCCTTTATGTGCTTGTCTAAATTATAGTCTGTTTAATTATTTATGTATGATATGGGTTTATTTCATCTATGATTTTGCATATAATTTAATTATTGTTATTATGCATAATGTTGTTTTCACATGCAAGCATGATGTTGTTATTCATTATTTGTTGTCGCACATGCAAATTATGAAAATTATTAAGTACTCTTGTTATTTAAATATGTAATAATGGTCATGAGTTTCCGAGGTGAGGCTAGAATTTCCTTGCACGCAAGGAAATAATTCATGCATGTAGGGAAATAATTT
>ML788057.1:58758-71324 GCA_009831015.1 Picea engelmannii
TTCCTTGCTCAAATTGTCCACTACAACCATGATTGCATCATGTTCCTTTATTTTCTTTGGTAGACCTCTAATGAAATCCATGGAAATCATTTCGTATTTCCTCTTTGGAATAGGAAATGGTTGCAATAGACCTCTAGGATGCTTATGCTCAACTTTCACATGTTGACATTCTAGGAATTTAGAGATGTACTGAATGATGTCTTGCTTCATCCCAGGCCAATAATACAATTGACATATTGTTGTCACCATATTCTAGTAGCCAGGGGACCTACATAGGGTATTTTATGGAACTCATCCATAATCAAATGCCTCAAATATGTTGAATTAGACACATACAATATGTCACTATACCCAACAAATTACCATCTCCCAGCTAATACCCTTCATAATTATTTTCCCTAGGTTCTCGTTGTAACCCTTCTTTCACTTGAGTGAAAAAATCATTTCCCTATAAGAGGGTTTCAATCCTTTTCTTGATGTCAAACTCTCCCACACTCATTTCTGCTAAGTGTATAGTCTAAACGATTCAACTGAGTGTGTCTACCACTTTTTTCTCTTTTCCTTTAATGTGTTTGATTTCAAAATCAAACTCACTAATCAACTCAATCCATATGGAATGTCTATCATTCAACCTTGGTTGTTCGAATAGATACTTCATACCACAATGGTTTTTCATTAGGAAAAATATTCTTCGGAGCAAGTGCCTCCACATCTTCAATGCATGCACAATTGCTGCCAATTATAGATCGTGGGTAATATACTTCTGTTCATGCTCATTCAAATTTCATGATTCATAAAAAATCACTTGTCCTTCTTGCATAAGGATGCCTCCCAGTATTTCCTTGCAAGCATCTATGCAAACCAGGAAATCCTTTTCTGGGTTTGCAATCTTCAAAAATGGGGAATTACTTAAAATATGCTTCAGTTGCTCGAATCTATCTTCACACAATGGTGACCGTAAAACTGTCTTCCCTTTTCTTTGCAATGAGGTAATATGATTACCAATATTGTAAATTCCCTTTATGAACCTCCTGTAATACCTAGCCAACCCCATAAAGGATCTCACTTCTGTAACATTTCTAGGGGCAGACGAATCCATGATTTCCTTAATCGTTTTCAGGATCCACTGCCACTCCTTCTGCTAAGATCACATGGCCTAAAAACTTGATTTACTTTTGGAAGAAATCACACTTGTTGAACTTAGCATATAATTGGTGCTCTCTTAGCACTTGTAGAACCATCATGAGATGTTCTTCATGCTCTTTTTTGTTCTTGAAATGCACCAAAATGTCATCCACAAATACTAGGAAAAACTTGTCCAAATACTTGTTGATCACACTATTCATCAAAAACATGAATGTAGTTGGTGAATTTGTGAGTCCAAATGGCACCACTACAAACTCATAGTGCACGTACCTTGTTATAAAGGCTATCTTGTGGATATCCTCAACCTTGATTTTGACTTGGTGATATCCTGACCTCAAATCAATCTTTGAAAATATTGGAGCTCCTCTGATATGATCAAAGAGATCATCGATCCCAGGGAAAAGATATTTTTTCTTGATGGCCATCTTGTTCAATTGTCGATAGTCAATGCATAAGCTTAGGGTACCATCCTTTTTATTTACAAATAGGTTTGGTGTTCCCCATGGAGATAAACTCATCCTAATGTAACCCTTATCTAACATTTCCTTTAGTTGTACCTTTAGTTCCACTAACTTTGGTGTACTCATCCTATAGGGTACTTTCAAAACTAGCACCGCTCGAGGCATAAGATCTATTGAAAAGTCAAGATCTATTTTCGAAGGTAGTCTAGGAACTTCTTTTGGAAACACATATTTGAATTCCCATAGATAATGGTAATCTCCATCCTTTAGCTCTTTTCTCTCTATAGAGTTAAGAACTTGTATAGCGTACAAGGGACACCCTTTTCTGTTGAACTTCTTGAGTTGCAACACCAATATTTTCCTTATTGAAACATGATTCCTAATTCCCTACAAAATCCTTGCATTACCCTCCTTTTCTTCGCATCCCAAAACATTCTCATAACAATTTAACCTTTCCTTGTGGGAAGCTAGTCAATCCATTCCCAATTGTACATCGTATGAACCTAGGGGTAGGATGTTCAAGGTTGTTTGAGTCTGCAGTCCATTCGTTTCAATTAGACATGCCTCAATCAACTCAACCACTTTCTTCTTTGTTCCAGTGGCTAACTGAACTAAACATGCTCTTGCATGTTTCTTTCTCTACAATGAACATGCCATGTTTCTTTCTCTACAATGAACATGCCTCAACAACTCAAGGATAAATATAACTGAGGTTAGAACCCGGTTCAATTAAAATAGAAATAGGTTGATTGGAAATAATACCTTCTGATTCCACCACAGAGGCTTGGTGATATGCTTGTTGATTCTCTACAATTGCATAAATTCTCGGCAAACTTCTAGCTACATCATTGACTTTAGTTGCCTCATGCGTATTAAAAACCCTTATATTATCATGTTGTATGTGGGGGAAATCCCTCAATAGGTGTGGTTCTCCACATCCCCAACATTGCAAAGGTCCTTTCTTAGGCTCCTCTTCTCTTTCTCTTTCTTGCTCTGCTAGTTTATTTCCATTATGGGATGGAAAATTTTGTTGATGCACACTTCTGCTTGGCTAACCCAACCATGCACCTTTCCTAGAATTATTATATGGAAAATATTTGAATCACTTCTTCTGGAATCCACCCCTGTCCTTCATCTTATAGTCCTTTGAAGTCTCTTGCTTATGCTTAGACTGATCATAACAACACTTAGCCTTCTAAATAGTGTCATCCAATGTCTTGGTCTTATCAAACTCAATCCAATCCTAGTAGGACTGTGAAAACCAACTGAGAAAATGTTTCACTCCCGCTTTCTCATCCTTGGGGTAAGGGACATACCTCAACAACTCCATAAACCTTCTAGTGTATTCATCCATAGTAATTTGAGCCAACTTATGCTCATGGAACTCCTTTAATTTGTTATTGTAATACTTTTCCGATAGGTAATCCTTTCAGAAGTATTTCTCAAATTATTTCCATGTCATTTTTCTTTCCTTTAGTCCGTTGATTTCATTGAGGTCTTCACTAGATGGAGGCTCCTCCATTCAAGTTAAATATGGAAATCCTTGCCTTAGTATTTTCAGATTAATTGTGTACCTGAAATTACTTCTTCAAACCAAACATAAATTCCTTGACTTCTTATCCTTTATTAATTTATTCATAGAAGGTAGGTAGCTTTTCCTTCTTGAATTATTTAGTCAAATAACTCTAAGAATTATTCCTCTTCTTCTTTGGGACACTTGACTCTATACCACTACTGGAAAAACCTATCGAAGTAGTCTTGCGACTAGATGACTATGTGGAAACACTTCCACCAAATATGACCCTCTTGACATCCCGATACCTCTTTCTGGAACAACTCCTTCCTACATCGTTGTGAGCTTATCCATGATTCTAAGCCTCTGAAGGGGTTTTCAATCTCTCTGACTATTGCAAATCTGGACTGATAGGGCCTTGCTGCAAGTGTTTCTTGATTTCAGAGAGACTCTACAGTAGTACTACATTCAATTCTTCTTGCTCAAATTAGGCTCTCATAACCCTCTCATTGTTTGTCTTCAAACTTCTAACAGTGGCCTTCAAATCTAGAGGAGTTTCTCTATCCATCTAGCCATTGGACTCTTCATCTTTGAGGTGTGAGGTGTCATCCATACTATGTTGTACCAATCAAATCTGTTGCTTTTCAATATGTCCATCTACATGATGAAACAACAACCATTATTAGTAATTTCATTATCAGTTTAAAATGTGAATGTTAAATAACATTTAAATTTTATTAAATAGGTTTTCAATGACCTTAGTGACCCATTCAAGCCTAGAATTTGAACATCGCTCTGATACCACTATATAACACACTCGACCCTCTTATTCCAAACTAAGGCTCATGGGATGTTGATTTTCCTTTCTTTCTCTCTCTGGTCATGCTACCAGACTCATCATTCATTTAAGTGAGGACTTATCCTATCACAGTTTGATCCATAATGACTCTTATTAACTCTCAAAGAAATTTCTCCACTTAGTTCTCTAAATTCTCCAAATACCTATGCGCCCTAACTCGGATGGCTAAGTTTTTTTTTATCCCTCTAAGTGACGATATGGACCTATTCAGACCTAGTCTGTTGGAGCACCCCAACCATCCAGGTTTATCTCCCCTCCGAAGAAACTATCCCAATGGGTCATTTCCTGAAATCTAACAGTCCTCGGGCCTGGAATTACAATGACTACAATCACATCGAAGCCTCTACCTACCCAATGATTACCCTTCACCTGAGTACCCATTCTAGTTACCAAGAGATGTGACCTGCAAAACCTATGGGTGAGATAAAATCTCACCCTCATATTGATCGATGATTCTCCTTTGTTTTCATAACCCCTCCTATTTAGAGCACCTCCACTTCGAGTTTAAAATCCACTCCAAATATCTCACTTTAACCATGCACCTCTCTGATGGATCAATAGATCACCATTCATATAATCTAATGGCCTCTATGGTCTTTAGGGATGAAACATTATCCCGTCATGGTTTTGGGTTCCTCCCCCTCGACGTGTATCTCGCTAGATCCAATAGCTGAGATCTCACTCACTCAATCAAAGACATCTATGGTCTTCGAACCTTCATCATCCGATGTCTACCATGATCTAATTCTCATCACCTCTGATGACCCTAATCCGACGTAATAACGTCATAATCCAATGGTCCAGTTCTTCTTCTTGTTCATTCTCTGATAGATCGACGATCTCAATCGACTCAGGGCTTTCCTTTAAGGGATTCAAGCACAACCTTTTCTAACCACTACAAAAGTTTCATCATCCGACCAATGATGCACATCTTCCCAACAATCCAAATCAATGGGTGCAAGTCACTCTGAATTAACTTAGGTTTTATTCAGGGAAAACAATTTGACTCAGGGACTTAGTCATTTTTGAGATTCTACAAGACCTTACCAGATTTCTTATGGGTCAGAGGCCTATTCCAAGACTGTATAAGGCCCAATAACTTGATCGAAAGGAATTTCTTTCATATCTTTCAATATTTCCAACTACGCATCAAGATCCTCTCGGAGCTCAAGGTCCTCCACTCCTCACAAGGAACTCCCCGACTACAGAGCACCTACTCCACTGAGTAATGATGTTTTTGTCCATGTCCTACAAACTTTCGTCTAAAGTTATAAATTTCTTGGGGACGCAATCTATCCATACTAGTTCGCTTTATTTCCATAACTTATCTGCCCAAATGAAACCCATAACAGATACATACGATTCACTCAGGGGTTCAATTCATTCCTTATAAACAACAACATTTCCCATTTAATTCAGATATTCACATATATGCAACATTCAAACACAATTAAACAAACCGAGTTGTACACTTATTTGATTAGAGAAATTCCAATGCCAGTTGATTGAGAGAGAACGCCTTTCCTCCCAACCTTAGGCCATACTATAGAGTTCCTTCCTATAGTACGCCAACCCCATGCCAAGCCATGATGCCACAAGGGGATGATTTAGTTGGTTTCCAACTCAAATTATACAAGAAGGTTACTCCCCTTCCTCCTATGACAACAACATATTTTTCCCCCTTCCCACTGAGCTCAGGGTCTCTACAGGTTTATCAGGTGGTTTCTCAACTAGATTTACTTTGCACAAGGGAGTCCCTTCTCTGCTAAACAACCCCTTAGCGACCCCACATTACTAGTGCTATTTTATTTCCAATAAGCACCAAGTTGCAACCCATTATTTCTCCAGTATGGATTTGGTTCTTCTCTACTTTAGAGTGATCAATTTCAAATTGGATAAGTTTCCTATTTTATTCAAGGAAACCTCCTACTTTGTTTTCTTCCTCGAGCTACACTCACGAACTCCTCTGTTCTCATTGCCTGTTATCTTTTGGTTTGTGCATGCATGCTCCTCCTCCTTTTGTCTTCTCATTAGACTCTTCTTGGTTGGTGGTGTTTTTCCACCTTTGGTCTCTTCCTCCACCAATCCCCTTAGGACTCACGTAAATTTTTTCAGACGTCACCTGCAGTTTTCAATCCCTATCCTAAAGGGGAAATCCCATGGTGTCCTAGTGTCAAGTTATTCAATTGTCCCCTTGCTTCTTCAAAAGACCAATATTTCACTCAACCATTAACGACCTCAACCGTTTTTTGACCTTCCGTAACTGGTCCTATGGCTCCATTCATATTGGGTACAATGGAAGGCGTATGTTTATTCTTAGTAAGCATAATTAATATTTTTAAATGAGATTCTCGTTTTCTTCATAAAAACAACTCAGCTCCACCTTACCCAACCACTTCATCGATTCCCCCTTGTGTATCATGGCCAATAATTTTCAAGGATGCTCCCTCTTAGTTAGCATTTTTAGTGTTTTCATTAAATCAAACATAATTATATGCTTCATAAATATAATTACATGAAGTCCTATCATAATTACATTCTTGGGGAAAAAAAGTTGTTACACTCCAAGGTATATTTTGTGTTTTCTATGTATGTGTGATTTCTTTGTTATTTCTCTTATCATATACTTGTTAAAGAGAATACAATAACTACTTTTGCGTAACATTTTATTAAATTTTTTCTGTTTACATTTCTTTTCATTCCACATTAATCGATGTGTTAGTAAATTGTCTAGCCATAGGAATTTGATTATGGGTCATTCAATTATACTCCCAAGTTCATGAATTATATGGGAAAACTAGCTACAGGAAGACCAAGGGTGGAAATGAGCTCAACCTGTGGTTGGAGGAATCAATGAGATCAAAATCATTCATATCTCGAAGAAAGTACTAAAATCCCTTTAAAAATCATGTCCAAAATTATAATGTATTGTTTTGACATTTTGTTGTGTGGTAATTTTGTAACAATTTTCTTGGAGCATTTTGGAGAAAAGAAATATCAATTAGGAACCCATAAAGTGTTGAACCAACCCCCAACTCTTTGGAGTTTGGGAACAAAAACATATTTCAGAAGCTTCTTTGTATCTCTCATCATTGTGGTTATCCTCTCTACAGTATGAATTTTTCTACAATCTTTTGACAAAGACAATACCCATTTTGTTCAAAAAATATGTTCATATTGCTTAATGATTTTTTTTTGCTTATGGACCATGTGTTTCAAACTTAAATCGATGTTGCTTACTATGGATATAGTGAATGTTTTTTTCATTTCTTCTATAGATGGTTACAATACTAATCAATGTAAATTAAAATGACTTTTTTTATTGTCCTTTTTATGTTATATTAATGCACCAATGGATTTGTGATTTTGAATTGATGGGTTGGTGGGATTAGTCATTTGTTAGTAGTTAGGGGTGTAAGGGGTGTTATCACATTAGTGGCTAAGGGTTCGCTTTGATATGGGTTAGTCATTAGGCTACTAACACAATCATAACTTATGATACATAACCAACCCACATAAACCATCTCATTAACCTACCTAATCCACTAAACCAACTAAACTACCTACACCACCCTACTAAACCACATAACTTACATAACCCACTAACCTACATAACCTACTAGCCCACATAATTGATAAATCTAACCCACCAAACATACCCAAGATACCTATAATAGCTAACCTACTTGCCCTACTAACCTTTTATACAAGTTACCAAAAGCTAACCTATCAATCCCTATCTACCCTACATAATTGTTGATCAAAAATTTGGTCAAATCAATTTCCACTCTTTGGAATAAAAAAAAAAATTATCAGAAGGAAGAATTTGTGCATACTCATTATCTTATTGTGTATCCGTCGGTCCCATCTTCATCATGCATTTTGCGAAATCAAAATCCGAGTCTGTATGCTCAAGATATTAGTAGTTTTATCAAGAAGTCCGACAGAGAGATTGCAAAAAGATCTTTGAGGAATGACAAGAATAATTTTTCTAAGTATTGTGCCCCTTTTTTTTCCTCTCCATTTTTGAATTTTTGACTAAGTACTCTCATCTTCCATATCCTCTCCATGGCCACACTTAACCATTTCCCTCTCTCTTATGCTCTTATCCCTTCACTTCTTTTCTCATTTCATACTTATCCATTTCCACGTTCGCGTTCATATTCCCATTTTTTTTTCCATTTCCATTTTCCTTTCTTATATATATTTTTTCCATTTTCCTTCCCATATTTCATGTAATTCTTTTTATTTTTCCATTTTCCTTCCAATATTTCACGTAATTATTTTTATTTCACAAAACCCCTCTCCAACACTTAGTCATATTTTTTTATGACTTATTGTGGGTCGGTGATATTTCTTATGACTATCACAATGCACCCTTGACTTACGCGACACTCATTATGCACCCATACTCGAACATTTTAGAACTCTTTTTACTACCTCTTACCACGTAACTCTTCCAAAACTTAGTCAAATTTGTTGGAATACTAGGGGGGGGGGTGAATCAATATGAACACTTTATACCACTTTTAACCACAATATATATTCTTTCAGTTTATCAATAATGTTCAACAGTTTATCATCAATGTATCATTTATGATTGCATTCAATATATCATGAGCATATAATAATAAGAAATATCACATTAAATACACAGTACACCAATATTTATGTGAAAGCCCAAATGGGAGAAAACCATGGAATGTTTTCTTATACATATCAAGAATTCATTCATAGGAAGCTAACAGTTCCAAATTCTCTAGCTGCAACTAGAAGGAGGCTATAACCCCCTATTTATAGGCTCCAACTTGAAGGAAGCTACAACTACCTGAATTCTCTGGCTCCAACGAAAAGGAGGATATAACTCCCTGTATTCTTTGGCATCAACTGGAAGGTGGCTACAACCACCTAGTTCTCAGACTCCAACATGAAGGAAGCTACACCTCCTTGATTTGAGTTTTTGGTTTCAACCGGAAGGAGGATACATCACCCTTTCCTTACCCCATCCTGACACCCTGCAGTATAAGTGTATACCAACTATCACTACCACAATCACTGACATTGTCAGTGTCACTGTCACATCAATTTGTAACCTATCAACATGTCACTCCATCCAACATCCTGTCACATCAACCTATGTAACCTGTCACTATCACCGATACTCAACTATATCCTCTCACATGGAAAATATACCAAGGAAACCTCTCAAATAGATGTGAAACATCACCAACACATGCCTCTACCAAGCATGTACTAAGATCACCAACATACCATCACAATATATGTGTCTCAACCAAGTACCATAACAAGTGCATCAATCATGCACCAAACCTATATCATCAACATTGTACCATACCATGTATCAACCATGCACTACACCAAGTACATCAACCATGTACCACACACCGTGCATCAACCATGCACCAACACGTGTACCAAACCTTGCATCAACCATACATCAACACCTATACCAAACCGTGCATCAACCATGCACCAATACCTTTACCAAACCGTGCATCAATCATGCACCTCAACCATAACAAGTGTATCAACCATCAACCATGTATACCAAGTACCAATCATGTACCATACCATGTACCATATACCATGAAATGTGTCTCAACCATATATTATATAACTCACAATCATTCCATGTACCATAACATAAGCATCATGTATATGCCAATATCCCAAATATGTCCCTCTAACAATGAAACATAACAACCATATACTTGTTGTTCACACCGACCACACTAAGAGGGGGGGTGAATCAGTGTAGGGCTCTTTTTCAACTTCCCTTCACAAAAACTCCTTAATTAGAAATCACCATTTACTCATCACTTATTACTGTCATTTATAACCAGTTTTATGTGAACATATATCAACAACAGATAACAACAATATATATCATCAATAAGCCATCACCACAAAGAACACAAGATGTGTGTACAATTTTCTTTTTATTATGGACTACAATCCTTGGGTTTATCAGCAACAACTGAATAGAGTATCAATTCCACAAGAGCACCATCTCTGCAATGCAAGACTCAACTTACAAAACTCAACACAAACTGACAAGAGGATTCAATCCTCAACATATACCAATATGTCGAGAGATACGTGACTTGTCAGTAGTGTAGCACGTGTATGTACATGCTCTACCAGTAATACAACTCATGTATGTATGCGGCCTATATGTACTACAACCTACATATGCCCTCTGAACAACTAGGGTTTTCACTCCTTGAAAAATATGATCCTCTGCAGCCTCTGTCACATCCACTTCTTCCTTCCACTGTTCAATATGTACCATAACCAATCACAACACATCTATGCTCTCCAAAAACTTACTCATTCTCCTCAACCATACAATATGAGTGCTACTTAATCATGTATAAGAAACCAATATACTATGGAAACCATATCAGTACTGAAACATAAGAGTGTTTCTCACTCTATCAATCAACCAACATAAACCATATAATGACATCCATACCAAGAATGTATTAAGAATTCACCATATCATAATCACAAGTATCCATAAAAAAAATCATGTAACCATACCATAAATTTTATGGCGGATCTGAGCCCATAGAATGTAGATCTGGAACTTGCTTCATCCTTCAGGAACCTGACACCAGCAGTCACTCAAATCTCCATGAATTTATTCAATTGTATGTGCTTTGATCTCTTTCAGCCTGTGTGTGTACGCACCCTACCTCACTATAGCTCGCGTATGTACGCGCTCTAGCTCACTGCACCCTGTGTGCTCCTTCAAAAACTAGGGTTTCTGAACATCTGAAACTTTCGTCGTCAAGATCTTAGACTTACAAAAACGTTGATGTGTCCATGAGAACTTGCAATCATTGTCTTAGTCAAAATAGATTTTCAATATATGCTCAAGAGAGATGTATTTACAAGAGACCCTTGCCTCTTATTTATACTCTCCAAGTAGCTTCCTTAGAAGCATCCACTAGGCCACTTTATCCACATATCTATTTTATCCACATAAGCATTTTGTCCACATGGCTACGTTTATCCAACTTTGTCCACATAGTCGCTTTTTTCACATGGCCACTTGTTCATATAACCCACTTTCTTTATTTTAGGGTTAACCCACTTATAACCACTTTCCATAATTAGAAAGTTCTCCATTAAATTTATTATTTAAATAATCCTCCTTGACTTCATCACTTCACTTTATTATTTAAATAATTTCTTCTTTGTAAACATTTTGACTTCTTTGACCTTTTGGGGGGCTTCTATCAAACAATGAGGGTCCTCCAACTTCGTAAGGCCATAACTGTCAAACCGTGAGGAGTTATGTGATGTTCCATATACCACCGGAAATGGAATGACAAACACTATCCATATAGGATAGTTTCACTAACAAATTCACCGATATTCATCTCATTATTCCACAATTAATTATGGGTTCTCTAATCATTCTTCTAGGATAACTCAACTGCAAAGCGTCTTCCCATGAGGGCTTTCACCATAAGGGGACCACTTTGGAATTCATCCATTTGTACTTCCTATCAACAATGACAATACAATAATGACTCATCTTTGCATCAATCCAACTAGAATAACCCATGACAACACATCACTATGACATTGTCTCTTTGTCATTGATTCCATGCATGACCACATGATCCAACGATCAATACATTAATGCATCAATCCATCTATGCATCATATATCAATGAAAACACATATATCCATCTTCATCTATGCATGACAACATTTATGCATCATTTATCAATGACTTCACTTGACAACAATTCATTTACAACAATGACAATACATGTTACATCAATATACTATGACAAGACATTGTTCCTTTGACATCAATGACAACATGATCCAACAATCGCCCCCTTTGGCATTGATGGCAATACTAATATTTATGTAAACACCAATCATTGATGGAAAGATGTAGACATGGCATTGCTCTTCATCAATGGTCAGCTCAATCACATCAATGTGACTATCTCTCCCCCTTTGACATCAATGGAAAAGGGTAGTTCTCTCCTTGGGGGTGCTCCCCCTGCCTAAACTCTCTTTGGGGATGCTCCTCCTTCCTGAATTATCCTTGGGGATGATCCCCCTGCCTAAACTCTCCTTGGGGATGCTCCTCCTTCCTAAATTATCCTTGGGGATGCTCCCCTTGGTTGGATGCCTTGATCTTCCCCTGAATAATATCTCCTCTTTTGAACAAGGAATATCACTCTAATGAAATACTGAAGACATATCTCTCATGCTCCCCCTCTAACCATCGCCCCCCTGGAACCATGGCTCTGTTCTCTTTCTCCAAGTATTTATCTTTGCATATGATAAATATCTCCTCCTAGAATCATGGGAAGAAGAATGACTCCCCCTATGGTTATGTCTCCCACTATCTTCTCTGTAATATGAACAATATGATACCACTGAAATATGATTCTATTGTAAAAGATACTGCTCAACCTGAACATAGATCAACTGCTCAAGAATGATCCGCTCTTCCTATGATGATCATTGGACATGTCCATCCATCAAAATCGTGCCATACCATACATCATGAAGTAAAAGATATGTCAAAAAT
>ML788057.1:83422-125665 GCA_009831015.1 Picea engelmannii
AAATATACCTTGCATAGGCTGTTTCATGGAAAATGTGGGATGAAATGAAGGTAAAATGGACAAATAAAGAGGCAAAAGTATGGTTTATGGAAGCACAAAAATGGACTCAACAACCATACTAGAACTTCTATGGAAAATATGAGCCCATAGAATGCATATATGGAACTTGCTTCATCCTTCAGGAACCTGGCACCAGCTCACACTCAAGTCTCCATGACTTTCTTCAACTATACGTGCTCTGATCTCCTTCAGCCCACGTGTGTACGCACCTTGCCTCATTGTAGCCCGCATATGTACACGCTCTGGCTCACTGCAGCCCGCGTGCTCCTTCAGAAACTAGGGTTTTTGAACTTCCAAAACTTTTGTCGTCAATATATCATACTTGTGGAAAATTTGATGCATCTATGATAACTTGCAATCACTCTCTTACTCATAATAGATTTTCAATATATTCTCAAGAGAGATGTCTTTACAAGATACCCTTGCCTCTTATTTATAATCTCCAAGTAGCTTCCTTAGAAGCATCCACTAGGCCACTTTGTCCACATATCCATTTTATCCACATAACCATTTTGTCCACATGGCTACCTTTATCCAAATTTTTCCACATAGCCACTTTGTTCACATGGCCACTTGTCCATTTAACCCACTTTCCTTATTTTAGGGTTAACCCACTTATAACCACTTTCCATAATTAGAAAGTTCTCCATTAACTTTATTATTTAAATAATCCTCCTTGACTTCATCACTTCACTTTATTATTTAAATAATTTCTTCTTTGTAAACATTTTGACTTCTTTGACCTTTTGGGGGGCTTCTAGCCAACAATGAGGGTCCTCCAACTTCGTAAGGCCATAACTCTCAAACCATGAGGAGTTATGTGGCGTTCCACATACCACCAGAAATGGAATGACAAGAACTATCCATATAGGATAGTTTCACTAACAAATTCATTGATCTTCATCTCATTATTCCACAATTAATCTTGGATTCTCTAACCATTCTTCTAGGATAACTCAACCAAAAAGATTCTTCCCATGAGGGATTTCACCATAAGGGGACCACTTTGGATTTCATCCATTTGTACTTCCTATCAACCATGAAAAGACAATAATGAGTCATATTTACATCAATCCAACTGGAATAACCCATGACAACACATCACTATCACATTGTCCCCATGTCATTGATTCCATGCATGACCACATGATCCAATGATCAATACATTAATGCATCAATCCATCTATGCATCATATATCAAACAATTCATCGAGCTATTCTATCATCCAGTGGTAGGAATGCTTAGTGGAAGACCAGAACTAAGGATAAACAAGGAGATCCAAAGAGTTATGCACCTTTCAGATCTCGCAAATACTAGAGACTGGTTCCTATACCAGAATCACACAGAGATCAGAGTGTATGGGTGTGAACTAGCTCCATATAAACTGCCCAAGTATGTACCGGTTCGAATATTTTCACTAGAATATATTCGTCAGATGATAAATTCAGATGAAATTCATTTTGTGTCTCTGAAGAAAAAACAACAGATGAGGATTAAAGGGCAAATAGGACCGTTTATTTTCAACAATTGAGCTACTGGGGAAGAGACAGATAAACTACTAAAGGAAATGAAGTTCAGCACCAGTTTCATTTTGCATTATGATCCGACTGGGATCATTGCAAAGATGAGATCCAAAAACAAGAGTTCACCTTATGATCACATCCTCAAACCAGAAATTGAAAAGTATGCAAACCAAACAGAGTGGGAGGCAAATACTCTGGTAGACACTGAACAACAGGAAGCTCCTTCGATCTCTTTTTCAAATACTACCACTCCCCATATACAAAAGGAAAAAAGGCCAATAAAGGATTCCTCTCCTTCAATCACCGAGGTATCAGCAGAAGAGTTTCATGCATCTAGCAAAAGACCCAAAACCATTGATGCAATTCACAAGTCTACTGAAGAAGAGTCTCATTTTGCCAAAGTGTTTGAGGAAGAACACCAAGTGGTGTCCATTCCTTCTTCAAAGAAGCAAACGAATATAGTTGTGACCACCCAAACTCTACAAGGATCTACACCTGTAAGCATTTTTGAAAAATATGATATGATTAAAAAGAAGAACCAGATGCTGACTAATAGCACCTACGCCTATTTCTGGAAGAAAACCTCCACAGCACAACACAGACTATTGTCAGCCTTTGACATAGAGAAAGGAAGAATGGATCTAGCATTTCTGCAAGCACAGGTGCCTCAACCCAAAGAGATCACTGACTATAAGAGGTCAACTATTGTTTTTGACACCAAATAAGTCCATCTAGCTGACTAGATGGATTTGCACAGACAAACTGGAGAAATGGTCTTCTCGACATTAGCACATACTTCCTCTACCACATCTAAGTTACAAGTATCTTTAAGCAATGTTCAGACCCAATTCAATTTGGAAAAGATATCCTCTTTTGCAAAAGACAACAGAGTAAAATCCTTAGAGGAGTTGGTGCTCAAGATTGGGTACGATCCCTCAAATGTAAAAGCAACAGAGGAGATGATAAAGAAAAATAATGCTGACATTGCATCTATAAGAAAATTGAAATTGCCACCAACAGAAGATTCACAAGCCAAAGAAATAGTTGAACCAGAAGATGAGAAAGAGGAATGGCTGAAGTTGATCATGCAACAGAATGCACAGATAAAGGAAATGGAAGAAGAATTGGAAAGGTTATTGAAAGAGAAGGATAAATAAACCCCAATGGAAGTTATTCCAATGAATGCAGTTCCCCTGGCTGAAGTCAGTACAACAGCTATGCCAATGACCACCACAGTGGAAATTCCATCGGCAACTCCATTGACAGCATTGGAAAAGACTATGGAGCTATCAAAGTCCATGGAGGAGAAGAATCTGGAAGAAACAAAGATTAATAGGTTGAAAAGGGAGGTTGAAAATCTCCAGGAACTCAAATCTTCTTTCCAAATAAGATACAATGTTGAGAGACAGGCAGCAGAGAATCTTAAGAAGGAAATACAACAGCTCCAGAAACAAACAGTGGCAGGAAAGACATTAGCTGAGGCTAAGGAAAATATCTGGACAAACATCTCTAATTCCATAAACGATATTTGGCCCATGGTGCAAATCATGTTTGAACAACATGATCTGGTGTTGAAGAGAAGGCAGGCCATTGACAAGATAAGAAGAGAACTAGATGAAATGCCCTTGACAGCCAACGAGATCATCAAGTTTCTGAACAAAAAAAACAAAGAAGAGCTGGAAGAACTGAGATTCGAAGACAGAAAAGAGACTATCCTCGAAGTAAAAAGAGTGTTGACTAAAAAGGGATTAATGTTGCAGTTGGAGGAAAAGGCTCAGAACATGGACATTAGAGTTCAGATATTTTTTAGCAAGATTGAAGCCTTACAGAAAAAGGGTCTTCTTGATCTACATGTCCTAAATGATAAATTAATGACTTTTTCCGATTACAAGCAAAAGATCACCACCATGGCCAAAGACAGTTCCAATTTTTCAGGAAAACAGGGCAGCATCATGGGCAAAGCGTTCTTGGAGACTTTGCAGTATGACCTCAGCATACAACACAGAATCAAGTACATCTTCCTCATCAAGCCAACTTTTCCTAAATACATCGAGATGGACGAAGTCGACTGCCAGCTATTGAAATTTACCATCCCAAGCACACAAATATGGGATGAGTTGTGCGAATTGATTGAGTAAAGGTAAAGCCTCCTCCAGCTCAGCGTCCAACACAGTTAAAGTCATCTGAATGACTCACCAACAGTCTTCCCTGAAATCAGCATGAGATATTCGACACATCATCATCAATTACTACATTTATGCATCTTGTTAGCTAGTTAGTTAGACTCAGAATCTATCACGTCCTGATAATTAATGACAGGGTCATTTGTAACTTTCATTATAAATATTTCCAACTTAGAAGTATTGAGGGTTGTTGATATTTACGCCCAAGCAAGCTCTAATCGTTGTAATTTTTATCAAGAGGTTATTCCAGTAATACAAAGAGAAGTTTCATAGGATTCCTGCGTGTTAATTGTTGGTGAAGTTTCCTCTGTCCGCGTAAAAGTTTTTCCTTCTCAGTTATCATATTGTCTTTCTAAATCTAATCTTTAAAGAAGTTAAAGTTGCAGAATTTGCCATTGTGTACTTTGTTCTTAATCTTTTATAGATTTAAATGTTTTTCTTCTGATGTTATAACAAATAAATTCTTAAATGCTTTTTTGTTTTAACTGATATCTCACTTTTTTCAGCAATACACCATTTTATTCCTAAAGAATCCAACATTAGCACTATCTCGCCCTGTAAAACGAATCTCATAAAAGTTGTCTTTAACCTCTATCTTTTTAAAACAGACCCTATAGCCCAATTGAAGCGTAAGTGATGTCCAACCATTTCATTTAAAAACAATACAAACAACTCGGTTATATTCTTTCTAACTAGCCTAAAATCTTGAAAATCCAAACAAATCTAAAACTTGCGAAGAGATCCCTCTCTGAAACTGGTAGGGCTAGCTCCCAGTTTCGAAGCAGTTGGTTAAGGTTACCTCTGATAAATTTCTTCTTACCTCACAACAACCTCTGGGAATTTACAGAGTGATAACAACAATAACACTATAGAAAAATTCAAAGTGTGACAACATAATGTGTAGTCCTCAGATATACCTTTCCAACGGACTATCGTGCGCCGAAAATGAAGATCGTATGCAAAAGTTACGACCCTGAGAAATTGATGTACCAACTTACCCCAATGGGGCCCACATGGATTTTGGCACTTCATCTCCTAGGGTTAGGTTGTTGGATGTCTAGGATTTTGGAATTCATGTTTGATGTAAAAAGGCCTTTGGAGCCTCATTGTACTCGTCTTCTTGCAAATGAGCGTAGTTGTCACAACTCTTCTCAGAGATAAGCTGCCACCATTCTAGCATGCTTCTTTCATTCTACATTTTACAGTTTCAACATATTTCTTATTTAATAGAACTCAATTTTTTTTGTATCTATGTTATTATTCATTGTCTTTGTGTTGATATTATAGATGTGTGTTTTCATTTCATTCTGCGCAGAAATCTAGATTAGTGAGCGAAACGAAATGAAAACACAGATCTATAATATTAACATAGAGACACAGTAAATAATAGTAGAGATACGTAAAACTTCACTTCTATTAAATAAGAAATATCTTGAAACTGTAAAATGCAGACTGAAACAAGCTTTCTAGAATGGTGGCAACTTATCTCTGAGAAGAGATGTGACGGCTATGCTCATTCACAAGAATATGAGTACAATGAGGCTACCAATCCATTTTTACATCAAACATGAATGCCAAAACCTTAGACATCCAAGAACCTAAACCTAGGAAATGAAGCGCCAAAAGTCATGTCGGCCCCGTTGGGGTAAGTTGGTACATGAATTTCTCGGGGTCATAAGTTTTGCATACGATCTTTGTTTTAGGCGCATGATACCTCGTTGGAAAGTTCTATCCGAGGAATACACATTATGCCATTACACTCTAACTTTGTCGACATTATGATTGTGGCGGGCCCAAAAAATGTTGCCTAGTCCCTCAAAACGACCCCAGAATTTTAGGACCTGAAAAGCTATAAAAAAATTACCAAGATGAAAAATGAAACTGCTAAGATGAAATTTGTATGTGATCTAGTTGGAAGAGGTGGGTGGACACCGATATCCACCTGGATCAATTTTGGTTGCACTTGCATAAAGAACGTCTTACATGACCCCATCTAAATCTTTGTCCACTCTGTTATGGACCTTCTACCATCACCAAGGATGTGGGTGACAATGCTTTTGAGCTTAACATTTCCCCCTTCCTTGGCTTGCACCTAGTGTTTAATGTGGACCTCCTTCGACCATATTTTCCACCATTATTGGACACCTCAGAGGTAGCATAACAATTGACACCTACAGAGCTCAACCCTGACTGCATGGAACAAACATCCACTGATCAAATCGTGGACACACAGTTCAAGGGAACTTGCCAACAAAAGTTTTAGCTTTATCGTGTTGTCAAAGCAATGCAAATCCTACACCAAGGCAGGTGGCTCACTCGTGGCCAAATTCAACATAAATTTCCTTATCTGATGGGGGAACTCAATGAAATGGAGACCATTGCTTCCTAAGGGGGGAGGATTTATCCAAGTGGATATCAGTGGCCACCCACCTCTTCCAACTAGATCATATAAAAATTTCATCTTAGCAGTTTCAGTTTTCATCTGGGTAGTTTTTTTCTAGCTTTTCAGGTCTTAAACTTTTAGGGCCGTTTTAAGGCCCTAAACATCATTTTTGGGCCCGCCATAGTCACACTATAAAAAGAGTTAGAGTGTGATGGAATAATGTGTAGTCCTAGATAGTCCTTTCCAATTGGCTATCGTGCGTCTAAAACAAATATTGTATGCAAAAGTTATGACCCTGAGAAATGGATGCACCAACTTAACCCAACGGGGCCCACATGACTTTTGGCACTTCATCTCCTAGGGTTAGGTTTTTGGATGTCTAGGATTTTGGAATTCATGTTTGATGTAAATAGGCCTTTGGAGACTCATTGTACTCATCTTCTTGCATATGAGTGTAACCGTCACATCTCTTCTTAGAGATAATCTACCACCATTCTAGCAAGCTTGTTTCAGTCTGCATTTTATAGTTTCAACATATTTATTATTTGATAGAAGTCAAGTTTCACTGTATCTCTGTTATTATTCATTGTGTCTCTGTGTTAATATTATAGATCTATGTTTTCAGTTTGTTCCGCTCATAAATCTGGATTATGACACGTGGTAGGTGACTGGGTGGTGATTGGACATGACGTATCAGACATCTATAGGTTGACTGGATGATGACTGTGTGACCAAATTATTACCAAGATATGTATTTTTCTAAGGCACTAAGAGATAAGCTAAGGAACGACTTCATAAGCTCCTTTACTTCACATGAATAATAAGGAAGGAATTTACATTATTAACACCAATGTTTCAGATACCATAATGCATGTGGGATTAAAAGAGGTCGGAGTTAACCAAGGGATAAGATTGATCCACAAATTAAATGGATAGTTGTTGAGCAACGAACTTCTGAAGCTCATAACTCAAGATCCGGGTGTCCGTTTTGGGAAAACTATACCTTGTTGGAAAGGTAATTTGATAAGGAAGATTATGGAACATTTTTAAATGGATTAAATTGGCTATAATTCTTTGAAAATATAAAATAACATTCAACTCTATTTTCATGGTTTGTTGGTAAATTTGTTTAGAACCTCGACTTCATGAGGCTATAACTTGAGATCCAGAACTCCAATTCTCACTTAGGAGGGCTTGTTAGAAATATGGGATGATGAAGATTTCATATAGAATGGTTTCCATGGTTGAAAGGTCAAATATTTTTCTCATGAAATTAAAACACAATCCACTTTTAAAAAAGGTCAGCCAATTGAAAATTTTGAAAATTAAAGTTTATTTAATGACTTTTATTAAAGATGAAATGGGACCCACTTTAAGGAATAAATTATAATGATACAAATACATTAATAAAACTTCAATGAGTCATTAATTAAAGTGGTTACTCCAAGAAGGAAGCGTGTGGAAACTACTTCGAGAATTTTTCCGTAACTAAATCATGAAGTTTGAGAGCAGATTTTGAACATGCAAGAGAAGAAATCATCAAGTTGTTGGTAGTCATAAGTTTCAATAGTGGTGAATATTCTACAAGAAGAAAATCTCTATCTTTCCAATATTCTATGAATTGTCACGCCAAAACTTTCATCCTTACATTTTTGTCTTCTTTGTTTCCTTCCATCAGATCTTTCATGTATTGTTTGACAACTAAGAAGATTTGGGTCTAAACATTTCTTTCTCTAAGTTCTTCAGTCAACTTGTAATATTTTGGGTCCAGATGAGCAATATCCCTCCTCATAAAAACAAAATTGTTATTTCATTCAGTTTATTAGTTTTCATTGAGATTTTGTAGAGGTTGTTTCAGCCCTCTTATTTATGACATTACTAAACTTGTCATATCTAGGACATTGTTATAAATTTCTTCTGCACGGAACTATTCTAGGACACTACATTAGTGATTTCTCAGACTTTGAGTTGAAAGAATGTGATTTCAAATGTATTTTCTATCAAAATCTCTTTTTAATTGCAAAAAAATACTCATTTAAGGTTCATTGAAGACCTATCCATTTTTACTTAATCTTCCAAAAGTCATAGTAGATTCTAGGTTCATTTTATCTTACAAGAAAGACAGGATGTATATCGAAAGGAGACTCCAAAACCTTGTGGACACAAATCTTTGTTGACATGTTTCATCTTTTCTTTCTTTAAATCATATGATGTGTATTTGTATAATTGTACATAAGGGTTATACATTTGTTTAAAAAATCTTTGTTGGGAGATCTTTCACATTGTAGAATCATATAAAGAACCTTCCAACATTTCATCCAAAGAGGAGTACCATCTCTATGAAAATGAAAATGGATTCATATCCTCGTGAGGTTATTGTTTGGACCTTAATTGATCTGAACATCAACAATAACATACCCCGTTGACATGTCTTACCTACCTAACTTACCCCACTAACTCAACTAGTCTTCCTAACCCCTAATGTACACAATTAACCTACCTAACCTTCTAATCCACTAACCCACCTAACATATTGACCATCTACTCCAATAGCCAACATAACTCATCCTAGCCAATTAACTTACCCAACACATGTAACCCCATAAATCTACTAACTTAACCCACATAACTCATCCTAGCCGATTAACTTACCCAACACATGTAACCCCATAAATCTACTAACTTAACTTACCTAGGATATTATATATATTCCATTTGAATGGTCCAGAGGCATTGCATTGTATAACTCTTCCCAAGTCATTGTTGGATGCTAATGGTACTATAAAAAAAACAAAACATTGATGAGACATTATTTGGATGTTGATGGGATGTTGGAAAAGGCTCATGATTTGAGCATCTAAACACATAAGGATGTTAATAAAATATCATATGGATGCTACCAAGATGCAAAAAAATAACATACGAATACCAAAAGTGACACGGGGAGACAATATAAAGGACTCCTAAGTGACACTGGAATGACCCTCATGTGTCCTTTTCCTCAATCTCAACAAAGAATGACACAAAATTTGGATACAAAATAACCCTATTATAATAATGTGTTACATGTAGAACATTTGAGAATTGTTTATAATGTCTTTATCATTAAAAGAAAAAATTATTATTGTATCCAATGTTTGGGATGACAACTTTTCATATTTAAAATTTAAACCAAGTTAACTTCATTGCAGGTTATTTAATAAAATAGCATGGCATCATTCTTATCATTTTTTGGATTGATTCTCCTTGCAAAATGCTTGACTTCAAATTATCTATGTAAAAGCTTACCTTTTATGTTTTTAAATATTTTTAAATTTCAACATAATTTATTAAAAAATTAAAAATACGAATTTAAACATTTTTAAATTCAAAATATTAATGTTATTTTTTTTTTAATACCAAGTTAATTTTACATTCGAAAAACTTATATTGATATTTAAAACTAAAAACAAACAAACGATGTTAAATTTCGACCACGATACTCTTATATAGTGTCAAATATTTAGTGCAATGCCACGAAGACCAAATTCAAAGTCTCCACGCTAAAATGATAAATTATGTCATGTTTTTGAAGGTACAACCCATCTTTTACATTCTTTCACCACCTTTACCTTTACATTATGTCACATTAATAGTAACACATTGAATTTGCACATCAATAGTAACATATGGAATTTTTATTTCACTTTAGTCTCACAGTGATTCATAAATAAGTCGAGTACTTGAGTGTCGCAGTTTATGTTTACATGACTTTTTTGTTACTATATAATTTTTATATCACTTCAGTTTCATAGTCATTCATAAATAAGTCGAGTACTTCAGTGTGGTCGTTTATGCTTACATGATTTTTTTTTTCAAAAAGATATTTCTAGATTTTACTATATGTATATATCTTGACAAAAACACTTAGTAATGATAAACTATAAAAAAAAATTGATATACTATTGAGTAATGTCAAGCTATCCATGTGTTTCATCTTGTTTCAATGTTGGCCGAGTTTGAATCCACGAGCTCCATCTCTACATCTTTTTGCTATTGTTGTAATATCTCATCTTCTTTGGTTTCCAATGATCTAATGGATAACCTGACCATGGAGTATGTGATGGTGTTGATCTTCTAACTATATTGTCAAATGTTTGTTTGAGAGTAGCACACTCAACCTATAACTCAACAATTTGTTGTCTTTGTTGATGCAAGGTTTCCATCAATAGAGCAACTTCACCATCTCTATTTGGTTCTTGAGTTTGCACTTGATCAACAACATAAGAGATTGCAACTTTATTCTCAGTAATATGCACCTCATGACATCTAAGCACTCATTGAATTCTTGCAATCTCACATATTGGACAACAACTAACATGCCTATGATCCATTGGATTTTACCAACTAAAACCTTATTTATGCTTGACTCCCTCACTCTCAAACTTAACAGATTATCACAAATTTAAAACCCAATAAAACTAGGAACAAAGTGAGACACCCTTACCCAAAATTGAAGGCACCACCAACTGTGCACCAAAAGGGACTCAATCCCACATGCTAAGATAAATAGGGTTGATAGGCCAAAGTAAGTGCCCTGTCCATTATTCCTACCCATGTGAACCCAACTCAGAAGTATAGTTTCTTCAACTGCACATCTAACCCCACCACCATTACACACCCCTGAACCACTAATTCCTTGTATTCCAATTAGGTAATTATCTCTCAGACTCTCATTTACACTATTCAAATACAAGGTCCAACGAGAACCCTGAATTGCAAGTCTTTAGAAGAAGAAGGGGAAACTATGAGCAATGAAATAAACACAATTGAAATAGAAGGGCAACCCACTAGAGCACTGCAAACATCAAATCATCACATGCCATGGTCATAATCTCACCTACATCTAGCATTATTAATTGGGGTGGTTGATTAATTCCCCACATGGATTGCAACATGTGTGGATGGGCTTCGACATATACACAACTCAACATTTGAGCTTGTTATAAGTTCTTGACATGAGTATTGGGGCTCCTAATACACGAGTTATCCCATTTTGAACCCTGAGAGTATCACACTCGAGTTTGCATGTTTCATTAGCTAATGTATTTGCTTGCTAGTTATGTTCTCTAAGCACATGAAAAAACTCAACCCCCTCAAACCTTGCCACTTCTTTCATGATTTGGTGGAATATTCTTGATAAAACACTATTGGTTGCGTCAAAGATTGTGTGCATAGATTTAGTGACGAATTCCATATCTCCAATAACAATTACTCTCCTATAGCGCCTTTCACTAACAATCAACATACCCTAAAATAAAGCAAGGGCTTCAACTTTATTATTTGTGGATCTTTCCAATCCCCATGCAAAGGAGTTTTCCTCATTTCCTTCAGGATAAACAATGATCCCCCCCACTCCTATCACCCCTAAGTGTTCCAAACATTTTAAACCCAAGGGGTTAGCTCAATTGATTATCTTCAATATTGCTTGGCATTTCGTCAATATTGTACTAATTGGTATCTGATTTGAATCTTCTTGAATGAAAAGTACTAATTTACACGATTACACCAACATATTTATTAAAAATGCTATTCATAAATATAATAAAACATTCCTTAAATTTCCCCTAATTTTTTTTTCAAATATCCATACTAAATTTACAAATTTGTTAAATTTTGATTTCTACAACTTCTAAAATATGTAATATAAAAACAACCTTAAAATACTATTTCCAAATTTAGGGAACAAATTCAAACCACTAAAAAATACTTCGTTGAAAATCTACGAGCTTCACTAAGAGACTAAAATATGAGCATGAATTGAACTAGATGACGAGAGCATATGCCAAAATCTATAAGCTTCCATAATAGAGTAAGATGTGAGTACAAACTGAACAATAATCAACAGGTCATATGCCATTTGATTCATATGCCATTTTTTTTTCAAATATCCATACTAAATTTACAAATCTGTTAAATTTTAATTTCTACAACTTCTAAAATATGTAATATAAAAACAACCTTAGAATACTATTTCCTAAATTTACAAATCTGTTAAATTTTAATTTCTACAACTTCTAAAATATGTAATATAAAAACAACCTTAGAATACTATTTCCTTTAAAATTTAGGGAACAAATTCAAACCACTAAAAAATACTTCGGTGAAAATCTACGAGCTTCACTAAGAGACTAAAATATGAGCATGAATTGAACTAATGATGACGATAGCATATGCCAAAATCTATAAGCTTCCATAATAGAGTAAGATGTGACTACAAACTGAACAATAATCAACAGGTCATATGCTTCATGTTGTTATCCTGTCGATTTATCTGGAGGCATTCTTATGGGTTGTGTAATTCTCCCTAGGGGTTAAGAAGTAGATGACAGGATTCGACCCCGTGTCACCCAAGTACGATACTACTGTCGTTATTGATTCCCCTAGTCATATATATATATATATATATATATATATATATAATAATAATAATAATAATAATCTATTTTTAAGGTCACGGCCAAGCCAACACACCAAATTGGTGTATGAGACCCCCTTGTTTGTGGGACAAGGGAAATATTCTTTTTCTCATAATCTATACCACCAACATATTAAACAACTACATCTAAAAATAAAATTGATAAGTATCATTTCATTCACTTACATAAACTTAGAAATAAATACAACACAATTTTTTTTAATTAAATTAATATTTTTTTATTAAATTAATATTTAGTATAATTGTTTTAAATTCATTCACTTACATAAACTTAGAAATAAGTACAACACAATTTTTTTAATTAAATTATTACTTTTACTAAATTAATATTTAGTATAATTGTTTTAAATTCAATTCAAAGATTTTATGAGATTTAACTTTCCATGCTTTATAAACCAAATTTATAATTCAAAGATTTTATGAGATTTAACTTTCCATGCTTTATAAACCAAACCCCATCGAGTTTTTTTTATGGAAAATTTGAGATTGAAAATAATAATATTCAATAATGGAAAGTTATTAATATCTATAAAAAACAAGTGTTACATGGTAGCATAATCCCTTCTTAAAAGTTAATTTACTTGAAAAATTAAAATTTAATTTGTTGAGTTAATTAAAAGTTAATTTACCGGAAATATTATCCTCAACTTATAGTTTTAGATCTTGAGCTTAATTCTTGGTACAATTATTTGGTGACACCATCTTGAATACAACTCGTAGAAATCAATGTGAAGAGAATTGAACCAAGAAGATGGAAGATTGTAGAATCTTACCATGAGTGTATTATGGAGACTTTTATTCTTATAACCTATTAGCCAGATCAATAAATTGTAGGCCAATTTTGAGATCAACAGTTGGTGCACTAACTTATTTAGAATGAGTTAATGCATTGTTTGATACATTAATCATTTGTTTGTTTCAAATTTATTTTCCTCCTTTGTTGGATCACATTTTTCTTTTTTTGTTTCTTTGAAATTATATTACAAAATTGAAAGAACATCAAAGTGGCATAGCAAAAGTACACTGTGCCCACAACCCATAGGCCCAGTTTCAAATCATGTCGCTCATAAATTTAACCATAAACACTCATTAAGAACATGCAATTATAATTATAATCATGATTAATTAGGTTCTATCATCATCACTTGTGACACGACGTTCTACAAATTAGTTAAGGTCAATAATCTCCATTGTCAATGTCTTGGAGAGGACATCATTGAATGAATCTATAAGGTGTTTGTATAATGGAGTTGGAGGACATCATTGAATGAATCTATAAGGCGTTTGTACAATAGAGTTGGTTTTCTTAAGTAAAATTGATTATAAAAATTCTTATAAATCCATAAAAACTTGGATATGTTTGTACAATGAAGTTGGTCTTCTTAAGTAAAATTAATTATAAAAATTCTTATAAATCCATAGAAACTTGGATATGTTTGTACAATGAAGTTGGTTTTCTTAAATAAAATTAATTATAAAAATTCTTATAAATCCATAGAAACTTGGATATATCAATTATCATGTTTGTGTACAAATAAAATAAATTACATTAGTCAATAATTTTTGAAATTAAATTTTTGTCTCCACTTGTCAAACAAATGAAATAACTAATTTTTTAAAACTAAATTTGTGTCTCCACTTCTTCTCAAACAAATGATGTAAATGTCATTGTTAGAACTTTTTTAAGGCTAACCATTTGTCTTGTATGCATTTCTTTTCCATATTTTGAAAATAATCATCAAAAAAATAAATTAGATGATATTATTGGGACCATTCTTTTTTGGTTTAATTATGAGTCTTGTTTGCATAGCTTTATCATCTTTTGAATATAATCGAACTATTGTTTTAACATGCCTTGCTTTTGATAAGTTCCACCCCTACCTTTATAAGATGATAAATACACATAAAACTATATATATTAAGCTATTGCACCAAAGGAAATGAAATGCACCTATAAAAATATAGTAGAATAAAATAGATGTGACACAGTGCGCAGGTTGACGGACTCACGGGTTCACATTTATAGTCATGCTTATGTATCACCAGTCCAACCGACCGCAACATGAGATTTATTGTTTTTACTTAAAGAATAGTATAAACAATTATTTAAATTTTATTCAATATTATTTTTAATGTTTTTAAATGTAAATTTGGAATTTTGGAATTTTGATTTTGTTTTGATAGAATGTCTAAATGCATTTTAATGGGGGATTTTTCAAGTGTGGAGAGGGATCAAATATTTCAAGGTATAAACCTTCTTTATAATACAAAACTTGAATAAAGGTTTGTACCTAGAAATTGATCCTTCTTGACTCTAGAGTTAAAATGGATATATACTTGTATATACTATTTTATATTAATATTAATAAATAAACTATAAAGTAAAATTGATGATATCTATCATATAATATTAATATTAAATATCATATTCGTTATTAATATGTGATAATGTTTTGTTAAATTTTATTCAATTAATTACTCATATTTATTTTTCATTTTTATTTATGAATACACTAAGACAATTATAAAATTACAATGATTTTGTCTTTTGCTTAGTATTCCTCTCTCCTTTATTTATCAAACTCTTTCTTTACAATCATAGAAAATCAATCTTGCAAAGCAAACATCATGTTTAGAGCAACACACACTAAGTAACAACTAGACTGGTCCAACATATAGGAGAGCCCATTAAGGTCCATATTGATATTAAATATCATATTTATTATTAATATGTAATCATGTTTTGTTAAACTCTGATAATAAATATAAATCTAAATTTATATGTTTTCTCTATTAATGCCCCCCCACTGTCTTTATCATCTTTTGAAGATAATCAAACTATTATTTTAAAATGGTATGCTTTTGATAAGTTCCACCCCTACCTTTATAAGATGATAAATACACAAAAAATTGTATATATTAAGTTATTGCAGCAAAGAAAATGAAATGCACGTATAAAAATATAGTAGAATAAAATAATGTGACATGGTGAGCAGGTTGGTGGAATCGCGGGTTGGTGGACTCACAGGTTCACATTTATAGTCATGCTTATGTATCACGAGTCCAATCAACCGCTTCCTCATTCCATGTTTGTGTACAAATAGAATAAATTACATTAACTATATATAATAAGCAATTGCACCAAAGGAAATGAAATGCACGTATAAAATATAGTAGAATAAAATAGATGTGATACAGTGAGTAGGTTGGCGGACTCACGGGTTCACATTTATAGTCATGCTTATGTATCATGAGTCCGACCGACTGCTTCCTCATTCCATGCTTGTGTACAAATAGAATAAATTACATTAGTGAATAATTTTTTAAATTAAATTTTTGTCTCCACTTGTCAAACAAATGAAATAACTAATTTTTTAAAACTAAATTTGTGTCTCCACTTTAAAAATATTTAATTTTTTAAATGTCATTGTTAGAAATTTTTAAGGCTAACTGTAACGACCCCACTCGTTACGACTACATGCGACGCAAAGAAAGTAATTTTTGTTGTTGTTGTTTTAAGCAAGAAGTCAATCAACGACAACAATTAATCATCACAACTTGATGACGAACGCAACTTACGCATTCAGGAAATAGACAACAACGACCCAACATACTAGCACATCATGCAACTAGACGAAACATGAGATAATCAATAGACAGATAAGAACGGCTACCCGCTCGGTACAAGAAAGACAACGCCTACAATATAAAGGACAACATAAACAACCTGACACATCGGCTTCGACGACTAGTAACTAGAATCCTCTACTGCGTGCAAGACCAATCGCATGATGATGTTACATAACCCAGTACCAACGTCAATTACAATGAACAATATGCCCACAACAGGAAGCACAAGACTCTGGCTAGGTTCTCATTCGCATCTATCCATCAGGGCGCGCCATGATCCCCTCATCAGGAATCATGTCATCACAAGGCGATAGGCGCGACATTAACTAGGAGACCGAATTAACTAACAAAAATACAAGAAGACTATAACCAAACACCCAAGCAACAAGTCGAAAAGACGCAAGGTAACATCACTCAAATTAAATTGTGCAACTAACCGAAGGATTTCTTTCTTCCTACAAGGCAACATGTGGGGTGAAACAACTATTACCAATCACCATTTACAATTCGACTTAAGGCACAAGGTGCATAGTAACCATCAATTGTTAAACTATTAATCGTTTTAGCTAATAAAACCATTAATCCCTCAACCATTAATCTTGCGCAAGCTATTAAACCATTACACCAAAAAACCATTATGTCTAACAAATCCTATTAATTCAACATATATATATCTCTGTCTAACAAATGATAATCCTATTATTTTTAATAAAAATCATTCATTTTAAAACTTTTATATCATTTAATATTAATAAAAAATATTATTTTCTTTGTATAACAATCTACTTTTATTTTCTTCAAAGTTCATTTCACTTTAAAGGATATGTTAGTTAATGTCCCTACTTAGACATGTTAGTTAATGTAATTAAGTGTATGTTAAATATTTGATTAAAAGTTTGATTATGAAGAAAAGTTTATGTGAAGTTGGCCGCCTTTGATAAAGAAATATTATTTCATATAAACTAAACATTGCAACATTGAAACATTGAAACTAGAAACCAAACATGATGGTTGTATACGGCTTTACCTTTTTTAGAGCATAAGTCACTTAATCCTAGTAATATGCCTATCCTTTCTAGAACACAATTGACCAGAAGAGGCACTCAGAAATCAATGGACATTTCATGTAAACAACAACAACCATTTGGTATGCAACTTCCTAATGATAATAATGATATTAACTTCATATTAAAATGTGATAATGTTGTCTATCAACCCTATGATATCGGTGTCTATTAAACACATGTCTATATGATGAAGTACTTGTTGTCTGTCCATATGATGAAGTATTCGTTGTCTATCATACATTTAAAATCATTGTCATATATTTAAAATGATTGTCATGTATATCATATATTTAAAATCATTTCCATATATTTAAAATCATTGTCATATATATCATATATTTAAAATCGTTGTCATAGAATTAAAATCGTTGTCATGTATATCATATATTTAAAATCGTTGTCTAACATGTATTTAAAATCGTTGTCTATCATATCTTTAAAATCGATGTATATCATATATTTAAAAGGTGTTGTCTATCATAAATTTAAAATCACAGTCATTCCATATTAACACGTTGTCATTCCAGATTTAAAACGCAGTCATATTTAAAATCACTATCATAAATGAACAATAGTTATATAAAATCATTGTCATACACAACAACAAAGCAAATAAATCGTTTTCTATTAGATATGGGTAAATGGTTGTAAAAACATGGGCGAAATCGTTGTCTAAGATCTAGGTAAATGGCTCAGAAATTCCTGGGGTACATGCTATGTAAAATGCCAAGAGAAACGGGGTGTGAATGTTGTGATCTAACAATAAAAAATGCAGAGTTTTAGCATTTCAAATGCTGGAAACATCATAAAAAAAAAACACAGAGAATTACCATTCCTCAACACTAGACATCATCAAATAAAACACAAAGATTTTCCCTTTAAAATGTTGGGAATTATCATTAAAAATACGCAGAGATTTACCATTCCATAACGTTGGGGTTTATCATTCAAACATGCAGAGTTTTATCAATCCAAAAATGCAGAGATTGGGCCTTCAAAACTCAGAGGTCATCATTCACAAAGTCAGATTTTTATCAATCCAAAACGTAGAGATTTACCAAAGTTTAAGCAATTAAAAATGCAGAGAAAATCAGAGTTTTAATCAATGAAGACACAGAGACACTCATTCACAAGAAGGCACAAAGATCAAGGGTTAATCATAAGAGAAAAACGCAGAGATAAGTAAGGGTTCAATCACTGGGAAAAATTTATCCTTCACTTATTATCCATGCATAGGAAAGCAGGTCATTTGAATCTATAAGTCTTTAAACACCGGAGTGACGATCGTCGATTCAACTCCTAGTCGACTGCTCAAGCACAGATTAATAGCTAAAGGGATAAGGGACAGAAGATAAAACTCATTTTTTCTTCACATTAATCAATAAAAAAAAACACAAAGAAGTCATTGCAATCAGAGGTTGGGTTCTCCATGGGAAATCAATTCAGAATACAACGAGCAAGGGGATTACAAATATCTTAGGAAAGCAGGTGAAAGAAATCCCATGGCAATGAAATCTTCAACCGAGCACAGAAAAATAACATGTGTAAATTAAATTTCATTGCAAGTAACAACTTTAACAGGCGTACCTTAGCCAAACACGAATGCTCCGAAGTTGTTTCCCCCCGCGCGCTTTGTACAGCTCCCGCTTTCCAACCGATGTGAACTCACCAGTAACTCCCAACCAACACTAGGAGTACTCTTCTTCCCCCTGAGCCTCTCGAGCTGCAAAGGGGCAATGCACATAATACCAGAGAATGCTAGCACCCATCTCGCCTCACAAGGTCGAGCTACCACTCGTTACCCGAGTTGGGTATCCCAACTCCCACAAGAGAAAGTTCAGTCAAGATAAAAATTTCAGCAGTGTAACATTACACAAAAATATGAGATCCATACTCCTCCTCCTCCATCCTTTTTATAGATTTTTTAAGTAATTAGTTTCCCAAATTATCATTAAATTTTGTTTTCATTAATTTTAATTAGGAAAAAACTCCCCTGTACACATGTCACCCCTCCCCTAGTTGCACCAGAAAATCAATTTTATTAATTAATTAAATATTTTTATTTCCCTCACCCACCTAAAGAATTCCTAAAAATACTCCTCGGTGTCCCAAAATTCCATTACACTTCTTAAATGACTTATGTCTTACTTAATTACTAGTTGAGTTCATAATTAGAAAGTTCTAAAGGCAAGATTCCTTACTAAGTTAGACATTCAACTTTTTCCTTACGTTTCCCCTTTTCTTTAAGTTTCCTATTTCTTTTAAGTTTCCCCCTTTTTCCTTTTTAACTAAAAAATCAATTTAGCATGTGTAGATAAAACAACCCCTTTTACCCTTTTTTCGTTTTAATTAAAAATTAATTTAGCAAGTGTAGATAAAAACAACCATTACCCTTTTTTATTTTTTTAAATTAATCCTCGATTATAATTTTGACTTTAATAAATAAGTTTGAATTTCTTACCCCCCTTCTTGTTACATGTTTATTTATTATTTATATTTTTTTTACCACAAGTTCTACTTAGTTCTAGGTTTTAATTCCACTAGGTTGAGCGACATTTTTTTTTTTGAAAAATTGTTTTTAAATATTACTTATCACATCATTCATTTTAAGGCCGACTAGTTTTATCCACTTACCAGATAAAATCACGACATTCCCTTCAGGATGCACTATGTGCTCCAAGGGTGCCACTCGCCTCTTTACGTTTTCCTTGCGCGACGTGCCCTTCAAGACGCAATACGTGCTCCAAGGGTGCCACTCGCCTATTTTCATTTTCTTTGTGCAACGTGCCCTTCAAGACGCACTACGTGATCCAAGGGTGCCACTTGCCTCTTGACTGAATTTGGTAGACGCCAAACCCCTAGAGTCAATACTTCGCCAGGTGATCTTGTGGAAGACTAAGGGCCTCTAAGGAATAAGACCCCTGCGGTATTGAACTTCCATTAGAATCATCGTGATCGACTATCACAGTCTTCCCTCACGACATCGTGGGTCTTCCCAAATTAGGTAATCGTTAACCTACAGTTCGAGCCACAACAGGAGTGCTAGTAGGTTGCGGCAGAGTTGTTGCCACACCTCTCCCTCAAAGTCTCTAGTTGTTGTGCGTGACCCCTCTACTCCGCATATGAGTCTGGTCGAAAAGTTATCGTCAGCCTGCATCCATCAATGAATCATGTCACCAATAATAATCAATCATCATAACCTAATCATATGTACATATGTCACATCAACATTCAAACCCAATAGTCCACTCCCTCACTCGATCCAGAGTCCAAGAAGTATCATCGATGCCTCTGCATCCTCAATGTCCAAAGTCCTGCACACTCAGGAGAACCCCTTCAATAGCACCTGTCTATGTAAATACAACAAGATAACATATCATCAAATCCATAATATCTCATATTCATTATCAAAATGACCAATAGTATAATAACCTGGATCACTTGCACGCAAGTGTCCTCAAAGAATAAGTTCGCTTAGTGCGCACAAGAGAGGGATGTTACATACACCCCCTCTTGGTTTAAACTTCGTCCTGAAGTTTCACAGTATATAAATTTCAAAATAAAGTGTATCACAGTATCATAAGTCTATCTATCAATCAAAAATGGAAATTGTTGGCGCGTAATGTGTCCTCCCAAGTCATCGAGTGCAGACTATAGTTGTCCCATTGGACCTTGACCTAATATATTGTCTGATGCCGTAGCTTTTGAATGTGATGGTCCAGGATGCGGATTGGCTCCACTGTGAGCGCACCCTCGTCAGATACCTGCAAGGAACTCATGTCAATAACATGTGTAGGATCACCAATATAATGTCTCAAAACAGATACGTGAAAAACACCGTGCATACACCTCAAAGAATAAGGCAAGGCTAGTCGATAGGCCACAGGCCCCTTATTTTCCACAATATCAAAAGGTCCCAGGAACGTAGGGGAGAGTTTATCACCCTTTCCAAACTTGATCGAGCTCTTATGCGGTTTCACCTGCAAGAAGACTCAATCACCAACTTCATAACTACGATCGACACTATGTGCATCGACATAGCTCTTTTGTTGATCCTATGCTTCCTTGATCCTTTGTCTTATTGTTTTCATTTGATCTTCCATTTCTTGGATCGCTTCTGGTCCCACCAGGACCCTATCCTCAAGCCGATCCCAACTCAAAGGCGTCCGACATGTTCACATGTAAAGAAACTTAAAAGGCGCCATATTAATGGTGCTTTGATAATTGTTGTTATATGAAAATTATACCAGTGGAAAGAATTATTCCAATGCTTCTGTTAGTCCATAATGTACATACGCAACATGTCATACAAGATTTGGTTTGTTCGTTTGGTCTTCCTGTCTGTCTCTGGGTGATACGTGGTACTAAAGTTAAGTTGGGTTCCCAAGGCCTATCGGAAAGTAGTCCAAAATCGTCCAGTAAACATCGATCCCCGATCGGATATAATCCTCTTAGGCACGCCATGTAGCCTCACAATATTGATGATGAAAACTCTAGCTATGTTAGGTGCCTGATACGTCATATGAACAGGAATAAAATGAGCACTCTTCATCAGAGTGTCGACTACCACAAAAATTGAGTCGTGTCTCTTTGTCGTCAGTGGAAATCCAACAATGAAATCCATCGAAATGACCTCCCACTTCGATTCCAGAATCGCGTGTGGTTGTATTAATCTTGTCGGATGTCTATGTTCAGCCTTCACCTGCTGACATTCTAGACATCTTTCCATGTAGTTGACTATGTCTTCCTTCATACCTTTCCAAAAGAATAATGGTTTAAGGTCTGCCCTCATCTTCGTGACTCCAGGATGAGCCATTTACACGGCTCTATGAGCCTCATTTAGGATCAAAATCCTCAACTCGTCATTGGGCAGTATGTAAATTCAATTTTTAAATATCAATAATCCTTCGTCGTCAAACGTAAATCCTTCAAATCTTGGTACCATCATTGTGTTGTGTCCAATAAAATCCTTGGCCTCCTTGTACCAGTCATCGTCGCACTATAAAGTTAGAATCTTTTCACGTAGATTCGTATGAAGAGGCATCACTTGAAAGATGTGTGGTCTCCGACTCAATGCATCTTCCACTCTATTCACTATACCTTTTATGTAAGAAATCTTGAAATCGTACTCACTAAGAAATTCCGACCAACGTTGTTGTTGCACATTCAAATCACTTTGTGTAAAGATGTGTTGTAGCCCACAATGGTCCATTTTTAGTTCAAATTTTCTTCCAATCAAGTAATGTCTCCAAACTCTCAAGGCATGAACAATGGCTAACAACTCCAAATCGTGTGTCCCATAGTTCTCCTCATGTCTTCTCAACTTCCTCAATATGTAAGCGATCACTCGACCGTCTTGCATCAAGACTCCGCCTAATCCTTCCTTGGATGTGTCAGTGCATAACAAGAAGTCTGCGTCCATGTCAGGGACCTTTAGTATCGGTGTCATTGTCAACAACTCCTTGAGCCTCCAAAATGCCTCTGCGCATTTCTCGATCCAAACTAACTTCTTGTTCTTCTTTTGAAATTCTGTAATCGGATTTTCTATCTTCGAAAAACCCTCGATGAACCGTCGATAGTATCCCGCTAAACCCATGAAGCTACGCACTTCCAGGACATTCATCGGTGTAGGCCATTCCATAATAGCCTCAACCTTTTCTAGATCCATGGCAATACCTTCGTCCAAGATGACATGCCCTAAGTAGTGAATATTTGATTGATAAAACGATCATTTAGATAATTTTCCATACAATTTGTTCTCTCACAGACACTGTAGTACCAAGCGCAAGTGTTCATCATGCTCCTCCAGTGTCCGAGAGTAAATCAATATATCGTTAATGAATACTTGGACGAACTTGTCCAAGTATTTGTGAAACACCCCATTCATCAAAATCATAAATATCCCTGGGGCATTCGTCAGTCCAAATGGTAAAAGTGTAAACTCATAATGTCCAAACCTATTCTTAAAGGCGGTCTTAGGGACGTCATCCTCCTTGATCTGTAACTGTTGATACCCTGATCTTAAGTCGATCTTTGAAAACACTGTCGCACCCTTCATCTGATCAAACAGATCATCAATCCTTGGCAACGGATACTAATTCTTGATCATTTCCTTGTTCAATTGAGGGTATTCAATGCAGAGTATCCACGACCCATCCTTATTTCATCTAAAAATAATAGGCGCACCCCACGGTGAAACACACTTGGACATATAAGTCCTAGGTCCAACAACTCCTTCAGTTGCATTTTCAACTCCTGTAACTCCGGGGTCGACATCCGTTAAGGCGTTCTTTCTATCGGTTCAGTCCCTGATTTCAGGTCTATGGTAAATTCCAATTCCCTCTCTGGCGGCATCCCAGGTAACTCCTTAGGGAAAATGTCTGCAAACTCTCGCACCATCGGAAGGTTTTCTAGACCTTCTACTACTTTGTTTTTGTTTAACGCAAGGATCACATAAATATTACATCCCTTGTGCATGCTCTTTCGTAGTTGCAAGGAAGAGATGAACCTCAAGGAAACTCCCTGGTTCTGACCTACAATCATGCGTCTTTGTCCCTCATCATCGACCAAGCTCAATTGTTTCATCTTACAATTGAGTATCGCCTCATGCAATTCCAACCAGTCCATACTGATCACAACGTCATAAGATCCTAAGATTGTGACGTACATGTTGGCCCTAGTGAAAAACTCTCCTAGGTTAAGGCTATAGCCATTAACCTTCCCACCAACCTTCTGTTTGGCTCTAGAATCCATTTCTACAAAGCTAAGCTCATGATGTTCGAATGCCTTTACCTTAATTCTTTTTAGTGCTACACCAGAAATGAAACTCTTTGTAGCACCTGGATTAATCAAAATACTAAGGGTCTGGTCAGCGATAATACCTGACGTCTCGAGCACAATCGATTGGTGATATTCCTAGCGGTTGTCCACTGCTGCATGAATCCGATGGGCCTTGCCCAAATATCCCATGGTAGTGGATCTGGATGATCCAGATGCTCTAGTCCTCTCCATTGGGAATTTGAGCTGGTAATGTGGCTCCCCACATGTCCAACACCCTTTCTTGGGTCCAATACTCCTTGTACCCAAAGTTGAAGTTGATGGCCCACTAGCCTGGAATCCTAGTTTGTTCTGCTGAACAGGCCTAAACTATTGTTGTTGTGATCGACGTTGGTGGTGGTGTTGTGGTCCTCAATAAGGATCTCGTTGTTCCGACGTTGGTTGTTGAGGTGTAATGAAAGTGCATCCTCTCTGGAAGCCACTATATCCTGGTGAATATCTAGATGGTGTCTGATGTTGTTGCGCACCAAATGACACCTACCCTGTTGGTATCACTGGAGTCCTACTCTGAACCCCATTGATAAGCTCCTCCTCTGCTATGAGGGCCTTCTGAACAACATCATGCAAGGTTTGAGGCATTAGAATCCTAAACTTTGCATGAATGCTAACATTAAGTCCAAACACGAACCTCTTCACCTTAAGTTTGTCAGTATTCAGGTGTGAAGCATACAAAGCAGCTTCATAAAACGAGCCTCATACTCGAGCACTGTACGACTGCCCTGTCTCAAGGCGTTGAACTCGTTTAGTTGATGCTCAATGATTTCCTTTGATAGATACCTCACTCAGAACCGTTCGTCGAACAGTTCCCATGACACGTCTTCGACGACCATGTTCAATTGCAGCAAGAGCGTATTCCACCATAAAAGAGTGCTCCCCTTCAGTTGAAATACCGCCACGAGGACCTTCATGTTGGAGGTATAGTCGTGAAGTGCAATGCACATCGCCATATTCTCCAACCATGCCTCGACGACTGTGTCATCCGAGGCATCAAAGAAATCGAGAAATTTGACCTTCTCAAGTTCGCAATGAATACTACCAGCACCGACCGGAGCACGCGGTGGACCCTCAGGGGGTGCCGGCACCCTGGCCTCATCTCTTTCCAAACGGTTAATCAATGCCTCAAATATCTGTTGAAAGGACCTCATTATCCCAACCGCATTACCCACCGCTATCTTTTCCTACCCGAAAACCTGTTCCTCTCCCTAGGGGTTAGACCCCTCAGGCGTGGATGCAACTGGGGGCATTGCGCCTCCTCCCATAACACCCCATTGCCTGCCTCCACATAATATTCTAACCATGATTACCTGCACGAATACAAGTAAACTTATTTAGAAACATTATAATCAACTATCAAATCAACAGGAGCCGTAGTGATCCCAAGTCGCGGGTCGAATCGACTCTGATACCTTATGTAACAACCCCGATCGTTACAACTACATGTGACACAAAGAAAGTAAATTTGTTTTGTTTTGTTTTAAGCAAGAAGACAATCAACGAAAACAAATAATCATCACAACTTGACGACGAACGCAACTTACGCATTCAGGCAACAGACAACAACGACCCAACATACTAGCACATCATGCAACTGGACGAAACATGTGATAATCAAAAGACAGACAAAAACGGCTACCCACCCAGCACAAGCAAGAAAACTCCTACAATCTAAAGGACAACATCAACAACCCGACACATCGTCTTCGACGACCAGTAACTAGAATCCTCTATTGCACACAAGACCAATCGCATGAGGGTGTTACATGATCCCCTCATCAGGAATCATGTCATCGCAAGGCGATAGGCGTGATATTAAACCTAGCACAACATAACATATCTATACCAATAACCCAAGAAAATCCAATGCGCTAGGAGACCGAATTAACTGACAAAAATACAAGAAGACTATAACCAAGCACCCAAGCAACAAGTCGAAAAGACGCAAGGTAACATCACTCAAATTAAATTGTGCAACTAACCGAAGGATTTCTTTCTTCCTACAAGGCAACATGTGGGGTGAAACAACTATTACCAATCACCATTTACAATTCGACTTAAGGCACATGGTGCATAGTAACCATCAACTGTTAAACTATTAATCGTTTTAGCTAATAAAACCATTAATCCCTCAACCATTAATCTTGCGCAAGCTATTAAACCATTACGCCAAAAAAACATTATGTCTAATAAATCCTATTAATTCAACATATATATCTATGTCTAACAAATGATAATCCTATTATTTTTAATAAAAATCATTCATTTTAAAACTTTTATATCATTTAATATTAATAAAAATTATTATTTTCTTTGTATAACAATCTACTTTTATTTTCTTCAAAGTTCATTTCACTTTAAAGGATATGTTAGTTAATGTCCCTACTTAGACATGTTAGCTAATGTAATTAAGTGTATGTTAAATATTTGATTAAAAGTTTGATTATGAAGAAAAGTTTATGTAAAGTTGTTCGCCTTTGATAAAGAAATATTATTTCATATAAACTAAACATTGCAACATTGAAACATTGAAACTAGAAACCAAACATGATGGTTGTAGAAGGGTTTACCTTTTTCAGAGCATAAGTCACTTAATCCTAGGAATATGCCTATCCTTTCTAGAACACAATTGACCAGAAGAGGCACTCAGAAATCAATGGACATTTCATGTAAACAACAACAACCATTTGGTATGCAACTTCCTAATGATAATAATGATATCAACTTCATATTAAAATGTGATAATGTTGTCTATCAAACCTATGATATCGTTGTCTATTAAACACATGTCTATATGATGAAGTACTTGTTGTTTGTCCATATGATGAAGTATTCGTTGTCTATCATACATTTAAAATCATTGTCATATATTTAAAATCATTGTCATGTATATCATATATTTAAAATCATTTTCATATATTTAAAATCGTTGTCATATATATCATATATTTAAAATCGTTGTCATATAATTAAAATCGTTGTCATGTATATCATTAATTTAAAATCGTTGTCTAACATGTATTTAAAATCGTTGTGTATCATATCTTTAAAATCAATGTATATCATATATTTAAAAGGTGTTGTCTATCATAAATTTAAAATCGCAGTGATTCCATATTAACACATTGTCATTCCATATTTAAAACATAGTTATGTACGCAGACATATTAAAATGTAGTCATATTTAAAGTCTCTATCATAAATGAACAATAGCTATATAAAATCCTTGTCATACACAAAAACAAAGAAAATAAATTGTTGTCTATTAGATATGGGTAAATGGATGTAAAACCATGGGTGAAATCGTTGTCTAAGATCTGGGTAAATGGCTCAGAAATTTGTGGGGTACATGCTGTGTAAAATGCCAAGAGAAAGTAGGTGTGAATGTTGTGATCTAACAATAAAAAACACAGTGGTTTAGCATTTCAAATGTTGGAATCATCATAAAAAAAAACGTAGAGAATTATCATTCCTCAACGTTGGACATCATCAAATAAAAAGTAGAGATTTTCCATTTAAAACACTGGGAATTATCATTAAAAAGATGCATATATTTACCATTCCATAATGTGAAATATTCCTTACTAAGTTAGACATTCAACTTTATCCTTACGTTTCCCCTTTTCTTTAAGTTTCCCTTTTTCTTTAAGTTTTCTATTTCTTTTAAGTTTCCCCTTTTTCCTTTTTAACTAAAAAATCAATTTAGCAAGTGTAGATAAAACAACCCCTTTTACCCTTTTCCATTTTAATTAAAAATTAATTTAGCAAGTGTAGATAAAAACAACCATTACCCCCCTTTTTTTTTAAATTAATCCTCCATTATAATTTTGACTTTAACAAATAAGTTTGAATTTCATACCCCCCTTCTTGTTACGTGTTTTTTTTTTTTGTTTTTTTTAGACCACAAGTGCTACCTAGTCCTAGGTTTTAATTTCACTAGGTTGGGTGACACTTGTTTTTTTGGAAAATTTGTTTTTAAACCTTATTTATCACATCATTAATTTTAAGGCTGACTAGTTTTATTCACTTACCAGTTAAAATCGCAACATTCCCTTCAGGACGCAATAGGTGCTCCAAGGATACCACTCGCATCTTTTTGTTTTCCTTGCATGATGTGCCCTTCAATACGCACTACGTGTTCCAAGGGTGCCACTCGCCTATTTCCATTTTCTTTGCGCGATGTGCCCTTCAAGACGCACTACGTGCTCCAAGGGTGTCACTTGCCTCTTGACTGAATTTGGTAGATGTCAAACCCCTGGAGTCAATACTCCGCCAGGTGATCTTGTGGGAGACTAAGGGCCTCTAAGGAATAAGGCCCCTTGTTGGCATAGGGGCAGACCAAGGGTTCAACGCTCAAGAGTGCACCAACAAAATCCTAACTACCGGTCCTTTCCGCAACACCTGCGAAGCAGATAAAGTCTCGTCGGAGGTAGAGGCAGGGGTGCTTGCAGAACTCAGATGTCTACAACCTTAGCTAGGACACAGATATGTGATTATATCACTTAGAAATTATCTAGCATGGTTTATCCATCAATATTCAACCCTTACAACATTTCGCAGATAACACAGAGCATCAAAGTATATACTTAGATTCAAGAAGACTTAGCACTTAGATACGGAAAGATAGATTGGAGTCACCAGATCAAACATTAAACATCTTATAGATCAAATCTAACATTCATTCCTATCTCAGAAGCACAAAGCATAATTAAATATATTTAATCACATCAAGCACTTAGCCAAGCAGGAGATAAACACATTAGGTCAATATTCAACCCTTACAACACTTTGCAGATAGCACAGAGCATCAAAGTATATACTTAGATTCAAGAAGACTTAGCACTTATATACAACAAGATAGATTGGAGTCACCAGATTAGACACTAAGCATCTTATAGATCATATCTAGCATTCATTCCTATCTCAAAAGCACAAATCATAACTAAATCTATTTAATCACATCAATCACTTAACCAAGAAGGAGAAAAACACATTAGGTCAAAGAACAGAGCACAATACACACAGTTACCATGGTTCACCTCCACCCTAGGGCTACGTCCATAAGATATTCTTCTTTATTATCTCAGTCAAGCAGTTACAACACAGATCTTCAATGATCCTTGCTTTGCACAGGACAGAAGATATGTGCAGCTCGCTAGATCCTTCTTCCTTGTACTTCAGCACAAAACTACACCAACTTGCACTTATCTTTTCAAACTCCTTACAATCATGCACAGAGCACTTGCAATATACATCTGATCACACAGATCCAGTTACTAGCACTAAGCCTTTAGCTATACATCACATAGATGTACTACCCCCTCTACTTGCATTGCCTAAGTATCTATTTATAGATTACAAAACGGGCCTAAGCGTGGGTAAACCCACGGGACGACATCCCTTTCCCGTTACATCAACCCAAAACCCAAAAGGGACCCAAAAATAGGACTAGTTTCCCTAATTTCCTCTCCGCGTTGCACTCCATATTTGGCAAGTTTTCGCAGTCCCAAAAACGGTCAAATATGACCAAGTATTCTTCAAAACTTGGTCAAGGGCCAACAGGCCCCCAACACTCACCTGTGAATCATCCCTAGTCACTCTGGTCTGATCAATTCCACCTTGAATGCCTCGAGCATGGCTCGAGCTCCTTCGACCTGCTGCAGTGCGACAATCTCTTGCTCAGTGAATTCCTAGATCACTGTGTCATTGAGCGGTCCTTCCAGACGTTGTTATGTAGTGATGACAACCTGTTCAAGTTCATCTCCTTGGATTTCAAATTCAGCGAACAATTGGCATGCCTTTTCTTGGATTGCTTGAAGTTGTTGGGAAACTTCAATCACTTTACTTTGTAGTGTATGTACCTGTTGTTGGGTTGTGTGTTGTTCTGTGAACCTCTTCATTCTTTCGACAAGGGTCAAAGTCTTTATCTGTGCCTATAGCGTGTCTGCATGCTTCTTTGCTTCTTGGATTTGTTCCTCTAATGCCTGCAATTGTGGATTCTCTGCGAGGGTTTCATAAGTCTAGGCGCTTCTAGCACTCAGCTTCTTGCATTCCAGGGAAAATGTTTTTAATCGACCAACTGTGCTTCGAGCAGTGGCCTCTCTTAGATCTCTTATTTCTTGGGGTCTCGGGAATGACGTGGAGCTCCAGATCTGTGATGCGTTGTTGGAGTTGTTGGATTACTTCTTCCAGTTGGGTCACCTGTTGTGGGAGACGGTCTTCCATCTTCACTTCTATGATTGTCACAGAGTGAAGTGCTTTGTGAACCCTTTTCTGTACTTCAAGTTGCTTTGCTAGCACCTGTGCCTTTTACTCATCCCACTTCACTTTCAGGGCAATCTTTTCTTGTTCTGCCTCACTCCATTGTTCTAGAAATGCTTTTTGTGCTTGCATCAAAGCCTGGGTGGCTTGTGTTGTGTCTTCTTGATCTCGTCGAAGGCGAGCTTCAACTTGATCAACGATCTAGTGTAGATGAGTGGGCTCATTGCATGTTCCTGATGTTCCACTTATCAAGGGCATTGTAGAAACTGCTTGGATGGACTGGAGTTTCTTCTACACTTCTTGGAGTTCTCCCTTGATTCAATTGAATATATCCTCCTGCTTCGCTTCTAGCTTTCCTGCGAGCTCTAGTGAAACATCATTCAGTGTAGCAATTAAGAAGTTGAAGTCATCCGGGGTAAGGGTAGTTTTAAGTGTGGTTCGGGTGGCCTTAGCTTTCTTTCGGGAGGAAGGTTTTGGTGGTGTAATCTTTCTTTTCATAGAGGGATCCTCCTCCTCCCTAGGTGGAGTAACTTCACCTTTGTTTTGCTCAACTTCTGTGTCACCTAGATCGTCACCATCACCTCCCTGTGCAGGTGAGATCGAAGTAGTCTTCGTGGACGTGCTAGGGATATCTTCAACTTTGTCATCCCTCTTAGTCTTGCTTGGCCCAGGTGTATCTGGGATAGCTTCGGGGATTTACTTGTCGTACATGTCTGCACGGTCCACTGCAACAAGGAGGTTCGCCGACCATTCCTTGGTAATCTCCTCCAAGTCATCTTCTGTCAGCTTGTAGTAGGATTGGATTTGTTGTTTATGCTCATCACCGTGCGCTGTAATATAGGTGAAGTGGCAGTCCACGCTGAATTTCATCAAAGGTATAAACCTATGAAGTACATTTGGGGTGATTCGTGGTGTAGACTGAATTGCATTCTTTATTTAGTTGAAATAGGTGTGGAAGACAACATTGGACTGCCACTGCTTGTTCATGTCGTTGGAGTACCACAACGTATAGAACTTTGTGGCTAGTGGTTTGAAAGGTTCGATCTCTAGAAAAGTGGCTCCCTCTGGCAGTTCCCAAGCGATGAAAGCGATGAGTATGAGCAACCAACTAAAGTGGAACTCATACCCTTGGTCTTGCACTCCTCTACAATCCATCTCTAACTCGTTTACAAGATACTGTGCCTAATTCATCTGTAGTCCCTTGGCGCACTTCCCTGCGAGGTCAACTATGAATCCAGTCACCTGTGTTGGTTTGTTCTTACGAACTAACTTTCCCACGATCAGCTGACAGGCAAGGCGCACTGCGTCACTCTGGATAGAGGCTACCTTGTAGCCTCGCGTACCCTTCTCTACATCACCATAAGTTTCTTTTATCTGTTGTGCTAGTGCTCGGTCTAAGGTATTTCCTGGGTAAAAGTACTGTGGTTCAAGGCCTTGCATGTTAAGCCCTGTGATCCGATTGATCAGAGTCGGATCCACAGTGATGTGGCATTCCAACCATAAGTATCCATCATGGTAGCAAGACAACATCAACTTGACACATGCGTTGACTTCCTGGTATCTGCCGAAGTGAGGGATCTTCGTTACGTTGAGCAGTGTGGACTGTGTGAGGTTCTAGGTCCAGGACTCTGGGACAATATTAGGATTTTTTCCTTTGGTATTGGTTAAGTACTTGTTTGTAGCTAACATGCTGTAGGTTTTGCGATCTCCAAGGTTAAAATCATTAAATTTCAGTGATGCGATCTTATCTTGGTCAGCACGTACTACGCGCACCCCTTTCGGAAGATACGTAGTGATCAAGGTGTACTCAAAGTCTCTGGGTACATTGTCGCAGTTAATCTTACCGCTCAAAGGTGGTATGTAAACTGACAGAATGTGTGGGATCAGCTTGGCATTTTCAATATCGTCTCTATGCTTTGTTCTTGTCTCGGTCGTGGTTCTGGAAGGCCCTGCTCCGTGAGCAGTGGAGGGAGAAGCTTGGACTCCTCCTATTGATGATGCTTGCACACCTGTAGACATCCTTCTTTCTAACATGACTCTCTCAAACATTAAGTCAATCAAAACTTCTTCAACTACTTTCTCAACAGCGTTGAGCTCGTCCGACATACAATCTTGGGTCCACTAGCTCAAGTGTGAAAATGAATTCAGAGACTACGAGGAACAGTATGGGAATAAGGAAATGATCATAGGGTGAAGTAATCTCAAGTTTCGGGCTCAAATTCTCATTTAGTAAAAGTATTTTCAATGCGTGGTGCGACGAACTAAGTAGGTAAACTTAGCAACGATCGGGTTGCAATGGATAAGAGGTTGCATTAACTGATGTTCTATCCATATGGTGCAGTCTAACGGTCTAGTGGTGAGCCATAAAGGCATTTCAACCCGTTCGAAGCAGAATTCGAATGGTTATATTGGCTTCCAATGACTATATTTATGTGCCATGGCGAAGTGCCATAGGTCATTGTTCTGATATCCCGGCGAAGCTCGATTCCTGTGTTTTTTCCTTCTGCGAATTTTTCTATGGAGTCTTCTGTAACTTTCTGATTTTGGCCCTCTTCTTACTTAGCTTCCTAGCCTTTTTCCCAGTAAGCTTTGTCTTGGTCATCCTTTTTCCATTTTGATTCTTATCTTCTCTTGACATAATCACTTTGCGATGCTTAGGTTCTTTCTTCAGATCCAAAGGTAATACTCCTTCATCATATGGATTAGGTATTTCGGTCTTCTGTGGTTCCTCTAATGATCTTATAACTTCGATACCCAAGTCCCTGGTGTTCAATGGCTTAGGTCTGTCCTCTTGTTCTTTCATCAAGTAGGAGATCCTTCTAGACATAAATTCCATGAGTTCTTGCTTCTTTTGTTCTAGAGCGTCCTTTTCTTCTGTTCTCTAGATCTAGTCTTTTTCATTCCAGATCCTGCCTAACAAAGCTGGAAATGGGGAGTGGTCCTCAATAAATTTAATAACTTTGAATTCTTCCTCTATCGAAGTTCCATGGGTACTCATAGCGATCTGGGTAATTCTGCCACATAGGGTTACCAATTTTCCTTTAAACAATCAGATGGTGCCTAGTGAAGGGACCAGAGAAAGCCTTCCTAGGGTTTCCCAAGTGCTTTCTGTCATAATGTTCATTGGTATTCCTTCATCCAGAGCACAGTCAATGTTGAATTATCCTATTCTTACTTCGATTTTCTCCTTTTCTTTGAAGATCTTTGACAAACTGACATCCTTATGGTCATCTAGGGTTTCTTTTATTTTCAGTAACATGATCTCTGATTCTTTCTAGGGTTCTTCTATAATTTTAGTCTCTTGATCTCCTTCAAAGTTTGTTTGTTCCATATTTAGATTTTCAAGTCTAGCAATCATTCTAGGGCAATCCAATACTTCATGGTCCATAGCTCTACAACAGAGGCAGCTAGGGTTTCTCCCAGGGCATTCCTTAGAAAGATGTCCTGGTCTTCTGCAATTGTAGCAAAGGGTTAATCCTCTCTTTCTTTTCAATGATCCCCAACTCTTTTTGTACTGTGTGCTAGGATCATAAGGGCTAGCCTGCAAAAGTTTCTTTCTAGGGTCATGCATCCATTGGTTAGTTCAAAAACTCTTTCTATGCATATGTATAACATATTTTCCACTATTTCTATTCATATCAAACTTTCTTTTATCTAACAATGCCCTAGTTTTTAAGCTGAGACAATCAAGCATACCTAAATTCATGCTTCAGAAACAAAAATTTTCCACTTATATTACCTATACAGAGCACAAAGTTTCCAGATCTCACTTTTAACTATTAACTATTCTTACATCTTACTAGAGGTTAGAGCTTACAGATCTTACCTCTTTTCTATAGAAATTTCTTTCTTAGGGCACAAAGTGTTTAGATCTCACTTCTTTTCTTCAGTATCAACCTCTTTTCTTGTAGATCTAACCTCTTTCCTATAGATCTGACCTTTCTTTCTCAGCACAAAGATTCGTAGGTCAAGCAGAATATTGTGCACTAGGGAAACAGATCTACGAACAAAGCTTATTTCGCACAAAGCTTTTTCTTCTTTCGTTCCCAACAATCACAGTTTCAGGTCCCGAAATGGAACCATTTGTTGGCACAGGGGCAGACCCAGGGTTCAACGCTCAAGAGCGCACCAACAAAACCCTAACTATTGGCCCTTTCAACAACACCTACGAAATAGATGAAGTCTCACCCAAGGTAGAGGCAGAGGTGGTTGCAGGACTCATATGTCTGCAACCTTAGCTGGGACACAGATCTGTGATTATAGCACTTAGCAATTATCTAGCATGGTTTATCCATCAATATTCAACCCTTACAACACTTCGCAGATAGCAGAGAGCATCACAGTATATACTTAGATTCAAGAAGACTTAGCACTTAGATATGGCAAGATAGATTGGAGTCACCAGATCAGACACTAAGCATCTTATAGATCATATCTAACATTCATTCCTATCTCAGAAGCACAAAGCATAATTAAATCTATTTAATCACATCAAGCACTTAGCTAAGAAGGAGATAAACACATTAGGTCAAAGCACATAGCACAATACACACAGTTACCATGGTTCACCCCCACCTTGGAGCTACGTCCACAAGATCTTCTTCTTTATTATCTCATTCAAGCAGTTACAGCATAGAGCTTCAATGATCCTTGCTTCGCACAGGACAGAAGATCTGTGTAGCTCGCTAGATCCTTCTTCCTTGCACTTCAACACAAAACCACAAAATCTTGCACTTAGCTTTTCAGACTCCTTACAATCATGCACAAAGCACTTGCAATATACATCTGATCACACAGATCCAGTTACTAGCACTAAGCCTTTAGCTATACATCACATAGATGTGCTACCCCCTCTACTTACATTGCTTAAGTATCTATTTATAGATTAAAAAATGGGCCTAAGCATGGGTAAACCCACGGCCCGACATCCCTATCCTGTTACATCAACCCAAAACCCTAAAGGGACCCAAAAATAGGTCTATTTTCCCTAATTTCCGCTTCACGTTGCGCTCCATCTTTGGCAAGCTATTGCAGTCCCAAAAATGGTCAAATATGACCAAGTACTCTTCAAAACTTGATCAAGGTCCAACAGCCCTTCCTTATTGAGTGCCCCTTAGAATCATCGTGAGCGACTGTCACAGTATTCCCTCATGACATCATGGGTCTTGTCAAACTAAGTAGTCGTTAACCTACAGTTCGAGCCATGGCAGGAGTGCTAGTAGGTTGTGGTAGGTTTTTTGCCACACTTCTCCCTCAAAGTCTTTGGTTGTCATGCATGACCCCTCTACTCCACATGTGAGTCAGGTCAGCAATCTATCGTCATCCTACATCCATCAATGAATCATGTCAGCAATAATAATCAATCATCATAACCTAATCATATGTACATATGTCACATCAACAACATTCAAACCCAACAATCCACTCCCTGAATCGATCTAGAGTCCAAGGGGTATCATCGATGCCTCTGCATCCTCAACATCCAAATTCCTTCACACTCAGGAGAACCTCGTCAATGGCACATGTCTATGTAAATACAACAACATAACATATCATCAAATCCATAATATTTCATAATCATTATCAAAACGACCAATAGTATAATAACCTAGATCACTTGCATGCAAGAGTCCTCAAAGAATAAGTTCTCTCAGTGTGCGCAAGAGCGGGATGTTACACTAGCCATTTGTCTTGTATGCATTTCTTTTCCATATTTTAAAAATAATCATCAAAAAAATAGATTAGATGATATTATTGGGACCATTCTTTTTTGGTTTAATTATGAGTCTTGTTTGCATAGCTTTATCATCTTTTGAAGATAATCAAACTATTATTTTAACATGGCATGCTTTTGATAAGTTCCACCCATACCTTTATAACATGATAAATACACATAAAACTATATATATTAAGCTATTGCACCAAAGGAAATGAAATGCACGTATAAAAATATAGTAGAATAAAATAGATGTGACACAGTGTGTGGGTTGGCAAACTCACGGGTTCACATTTATAGTCATGCTTATGTATCATGATTTCCACTGACCACAACATGATATTTAGTAATTTATATAATATTATAACATTTTACCAATATTTATAGTAATTTATATAATGCTATAACACTTTTTACTTAAAGAATAGTATAAACAATTATTTAAATTTTATTCAATATTATTTTTAATGTTTTTAAATGTAAATTTGGAATTTTGGAATTTTGATTTTATTTTGATAGAATGTCTAAACGCATTTTAATGGTGATTTTTCAAGTGTGGAGAGGGATCAAATCTTTCAAGGTATAAATCTCCTTTATAATACAAAACTTGAATAAAGGTTTGTACCTAGAAATTGATCCTTCTTGACTCTAGAGTTAAAATGGATATATACTTGTATATACTATTTTATATTAATATTAATAAATAAACTATAAAGTAAAATTAATGATATATATCATATAATATTAATATTAAATATCATATTCATTAATAATATGTGGTAATGTTTTGTTAAATTTTATTCAATTAATTATTCATATTTATTTTTATTTTTCATTTTTCATTTTTATTTATGAATACACTAAGACAATTATAAAATTACAATAATTTTTATTTTTCTTAGTAATTCTCTCTCCTTCATTTATCAAACTCTTTCTTTACAATTATAGAAAATCAATCTTGCAGAGCAAACTTCATGTTTAGAGGAACACACTAAGTAACAACTTCATGTTTAGAGCAACACACTAAGTAACAACTAGACTGGTCCAACATATAGGATAACCTATTAAGGTCCATATTGATATTAAATATCATATTTGTTATTAATTAGTAATAATGTTTTTTTAAACTCTGATAATAAATATAAATATCAATATAATGTTTTGCATACAATGACCCACCAAATAGGAGCACTGGAAAGAGCCCATTCCAAATACTGTATGGAATGTAGCCAAGAAGAGTAGTTGAGTTGAGAGACTTGGGACAGAGTGAGATTAGAGGTGCTGGAGCAGAGGATTTTGTTGCAGAAATACAGAAGCTCCATAGCCATATCAGAGAGCAGTTGCAAAACTCTAGCCAAGAGTACAAGCGCGAAGTTGATCAACATCACAAAAAGCTTCGATTTGAAGTAGGAGATCAGGTTTTGGCACATCTTAAGAAAGAAAAGTTTCCAAGAGGAACATATAACAAGTTGAATATGAATAAGATAGGGCCATGTAAGATCTTAAGGAATTTTGATGCAAATTCCTATGAGATTGAGTTGCCAGATGATGTGGGCATATCGCCCATATTCAACATATCAGACATGTATCCTTACAAGTAATATGACACAGAGAGATCAGAAGATCACGATAAGATTCAATGGGAAAATCAAATTCATGTAGCATAAAAGCCACGGATGGAGAAGATTGTTGATCAGAGGATTGACAAGAAGACCAGGAGGAAGACCTATTTTGAATATTTGGTCAAGTGGAAGGGACACCCAATAGAAGATTCCAATTGGGAAAATGAAGCTGATATCCAGAAGCATGGAAAGCTAGTGCAGGACCTCATGGACAGGAGTCCATGAATTTTTGTCCAGAGGAACATGATGTAGGAGCATCATCAGCAAGCCTAAGTGGAGAGACAACTCAGCTCCTTAGCGCGTCATTGAATCATTTTGGAATCTTAACCGTTGGCATTTCCTGCAAATATTTTTTTGAAATGATCGAAAACCGAAGAAGATCAAACGCTTGGGAGATGAACGATCATGACTGATCTGGGAGTTTCATTCCTAGACTTTAATGTAACTGAAATTAAGTATCAGTTAGGTTTTTTTTTTCTCAAATAGACGAGTAGTTGGAGGAAACCCTAAGAACTCTCTGAAACAAATAGAGGTTTTGTATGCCCGAATGAGGCTGCTGCAAGTTAGTAGGAGATTGTTGTGAGTTAGTTGTTGTTGAGTTTTTATTTGTTGTTTTATTATAGTTGTATCCATTTTACTTTTGAATAAGGAAACAGAGGAAAATTGATCTAGTGCATGGTGTTGCTACTGTTTAAAATTCCCTATTATTTTATTTTCATGAATGAATGAGTTATGTTGTTGAGTATATGAAACTGTGAAGTGTTTGGATAAGCTTAAATTGTTTCTCTTCATTGAGTTCATGCAAGGTGTGCATACAGTCTATAAGGAGTGTGTTGACAGAGTCTGTGTCAACTCAGAAGCTCAGAAGAGATAGCATGAAACTTTCCCTTTGCAAGGAGTGCAAAGAGACTGTTGCAAGGTGTGCACAGTCGCCCGCAAGAAGCTAAGTATTGCATAAGAATATGTTGCAAGGAGTGCACAAATTCGAAGAATCAACTAAGTGTCGAGAACGGGACTGTGAAACGCAAGGAGTGCGTAAAGAGATTTATTTTGAGGAAATAGCTAAGTATGGAATTCGTTAGAGATTCTGATTTCGCAAGGAGTGCATCGGAATCAAGCTCAGGAGAGATAGTGACCAAGAATCAACAAGAAGGGAGAAATATGTTGAAAGTTTTGAAGTGATGGTTGAGATACCTTAAGAAGGAATCAGGACCACAAACATCCTTTAGATCTCAAAAGGGAGCGGGGAGGTTACACCTCGAAGTCCTTCGGACTTCGCATATTCGGAGGTTTTTGTTTGAGGGGAAGCCAATCTTCCAAATTTACGGAACCCGAAGTCCATATAGACCCTAGATCCGTTCAAAGAGAGTGAAATCATCCCAGGTCGTCGGATCTGGGGAAGTTACGCGGTCGTTAGTCGAGTTATTTCATGGATTCGTTTATCGGAGGATTCGGAGTGGCAAGGAGTAAAAAATCTCGAAACCTGAAGTCATGAAGAGATAGCCACCATTGGTTGTTGGAGGGGGTGTGAACCATAGATCTGGTTCTGAGTAACTCTGTAGGTTCGGATTTCGTGTAGAAGGAGACCAGTTGCACTCAAGGCAACCGAAACCTGAATTTCCGAAGCGTGAAGAGATCACCACCATTGGTGGTCATAGGGGGTGTGAACCATAGATCTAGTTCCGAGCAGCTTCGTTGGTTCAGAGTTCACGTAGAAAGAAACCAGTTGCTCGCTAGGCAGCCAAAACCTGAAGTCGCGAAGCGCTAAGAGGATTATCCCCAAACCATACCTCGAGGTCACGTAAAGGAGGGGGACGAACGAAAAGGAGCTAGCACCCAGAAACTTGGAGTCTGTAAAAGTGTTAAGGAAGCTTCCCACGGGTTCCATAGGACATATAGATAAAGAGAAAAAGGGACCAGTGTAAAGCATTCTAGGACCATTGAAGGTTTGAAAGAGCTAATCCAGCTCAGGAGATTAAGATCCTTGAACAGGAGGTCGCGGATTCTTCAGGAGAGAAGGGGGGTCTGCATCAGAATGGATTATTTTACAAAGTTAGATCTTAAATCATGATACCACTAGATTAGATTAAGAAAAGAATACTTTCCCAAAAAAACTTTTATAACACATGAAGGTCATTGTGAATTATTGGTCATGCCTTTTGAGTCGACTAATGTTCCTTCTACTTTTCAAAGCCTTATGAACAAAAAATTTCAACCCCATCTTAGAAATTTTGCGTTGATTTTATTTGATGATATACTTATCTATAGAAAACAATGGGAAGACCACATTAAACATGTGGATACATTTCTACAAATTTTCAAGAACAATCAATTGTATGTAAAAAGATCCAAATGTGATTTTTGGAAATAAGAAGTAGAGTATTTGGGTTGAATATTGTTTCAAGGGAATGGTTTAATGTGGACCCTCAAAAGATCCAAGCTATCACAAAATGGCCTATTCCTAAGAAAATCAATAGTCTTAGAGTACTTTTGGGTCTTACAGGATATTATCATAAATTTGTTAAAAATTATGTATGCATTGTAGGCCCGCTCACATCTCTCTTCAATAAAAATTCATTTGTATGGAATGAAGAGGATACCTTTGCATTCTCAATCTTAAAGGATGTGTGTCTTCTACACTAGTATTGGCAACACCTAATTTTGGTAAAACATTCGTAGTCAGATGTGATGCATCTAGAAAAGGAATTGGAGCAATATTGACACAAGAAGAGAGAGCATTGGCTTTTGAAAGTAAACAATTCAAGGGAAAATTCTTGGTGAGCTCTACATATGAAACAAAAATGTAAGCAATTTTACATGTAATAAAAAAAAATGGCAACAATATCTCATTGGGAGGCATTTTAAAGTCAAGACAAACCATGATAACCTAAAGTAATTTTTAGAGCAAATATTGTTATGATAAGAGAAATAAAAATGGGAAACAAAAATGCAATGGTTTGATTTTGAAATAATCTACAAAAAGGGGGAGGACAATGAGTTAGAATATGCCATTTCCAGAATAGAAGAATCCTTGAGTTTATAATCCACTACATCTTCCATTCATGTGTGGTTGGAAGAATCTCACCATGAATGGAAACATGACAATAGTACTAGACATAAAATGCAATGTATAAAGGAAGGGATGAGCTCTATGGAACATTGGGAGTGGAAGAGAGATACCCTTTGGTACAAGGGTAGAATATTTTTATGACCTTAATCTAAGTTGAAGCAACAAATATTAAGGGAGTATCATGATCCTCTTATGGCAAAAGGGTTCCTTAAAATATATCAAATTATCAAAACATATTTTGGGGGGGAAGGAACGAAGAAAGATATTCAAAACTTTGTAAGAAAATGTTAGGTTTTCCAAAGAAATAAAGGAGAGATAGTAAAAGCTCCATGGTTACTTCAAAATTTACACATACCTAATCAAATATGGGAAGAGATATCAATGGAATTCATTACAAGTTTTCCAAAATCAAAAGGTAAGGATGCCATTTTTGTGGTCATGGATATACTCACAAAATATGCACGTTTTTTTGCAATTCAAAGTACATATATGTAAAGCCAAGTGGTAGAAGTGTTCATGAAGGAAATTCATAGAATTCATTGATTTCCTAAATTAACAGTAAGTGGCATAGATCTCATTTTCATGAGAAATTGTTGGAAATAATTATGGAAGATGAGTGGAACAACACTAGCTAGGAGTTCAACATATCATCCCCAAACAAATGGTCAATCAAAAATAGTTAACAAATGTTTAGAGGGTTATCTACATTGTTATTCTTCAAAAAATAAATATCAATGGGTGAAGTGACTTCCTCTATCAGAATGGTGGTATAATACCATCTATCACACATCTGCGAATATGTCCCCATTTGAATCCCTTTATGGTTATCTGGTTCATAGTATCTCATACTTTTTATAGGACCATTCCAAAGTACATGTAATAGAGTCACATATGGAGAAGACTAAAGAAACTTTGAAAATTCTTAAATGAAACCTTCAAATGGTGAAAAACAAGGTGAAGAAGCAAGCGAAACAACATCTAAGTGAAAGACAATTTGAGGAGGGTGATTGGGTATTTTTCAAATTGCAACATTATAAGAAATCTACTCTCAAACAAAAGAAGAATAAAAAATTAGCTCCAAAATTTTATGGACCCTACAATATTATTCATGAGATTGGAAAAATGGAATGTGTGTTAGATTTTCCTTCTTCTCATATTCACAAGGTTTTCATGTATCTTTCCTAAAAAGGGTTTTGGGACAAACTATGCCAATGCAGATAGAACTTCTAGAATTAGATGAAGAAAGGAAGTTGATTCTTAAACCAGTAAAAGTTATAGATTATTGTTATCTATCTCTTTAGAATAGAACCCTTATGGAGTACCTAATCAAGTGGAATAATATGACTCTAGAGGTGTAATATACCAGATATAAAATGTATGCAGAACAGAAATAAAATGCTAGTAATGGAAGAATAACA
>ML788057.1:126192-139727 GCA_009831015.1 Picea engelmannii
CACGCTGGTCCAAAATTGCTTCTGGTTGTAGCCAAATGGATCCTTCTTCAGCTAACTCTAGAAGGTTGGTTTGAATTTGGCACTTAGCTCCAATCACCTTCTTTAAGCATGAAACATGAAAAACAGGATGTAGCTTCGAATGGTTGGGAAAATATAACTGATAGGCGACTTGTCCCACACACTTGAGCACGGTATAAGGACCATAAAATTTGGGCCCTAGCTTCTGACAATGCTCGGCCTTGAGGGAAGTTTGCTTGTAAGGTTACAGTCGAATAAACACTTGATCCCCTTCTGCAAATTGACGTTCAGAGCGACCTTGATTTTCTTGTTGCTTCATGAGATTCTGTGCCATGACAAAATTCTCTTTGAGGGTACGAAGAATGGCCTCTCAAGTTGTAAGTGTTAGGTCAACCACCTGGACCTTCGAGGCACCCAGTAAGTATGAGAGAACTGAAGGTGGCTTCTGTCCATATACCGCTTCAAAAGGAGTCATGCACGTAGTTGTATGGTATGAAGTGTTGTACCACCATTCAGCTAGGGGTAACCATTGAGCCCACCGATTTTTCTTTTCCGAGGAAAAACACCTCAAATAAGTTTCCAAACACTTTTTGACAACTTCCATTTGGCCATCAGTCTAGGGATGATAAGTTGTGTTGAGATGCAATTATGTGCCTTGTATCTTGAACAGTTCTTGCCAAAAATTGCTTGTGAAAGTTGGGTCGCGATTAGAAACAATAGAGTGTAGCATGCCATGAAGATTGAAGACTTGATCCATGAATATTTGAGCCACCATGGATGTTGTAAACGGGTGTTGAAGGGCACAAAAATGAGCGTACTTGGAAAGGCGATCAACAACCACCATGATCACGGATTTATTTCCCAATTTGGGTAAGCCAGTAATAAAATCCATAGAGATATCCTTCCAAATAGCAGGTAGAATCGACAGTGGTTGTAGTGTGCCTGACAATTTGATTGTTTCTCCCTTGTTGTGTTGACACACGTCACATTCAGCTACAAAATTACGAATGTCCTATTTCATACCATCCCAGAAAAAGGAACGTTTGACCCTGTCATAGGTTTTGGTGAACCCGGAGTGCCCTGTTGTGGGTGTAGCATGAAGCTCAGAAAGTACCGTGGATTTAAGATTTGATTGTTTACTTAAATACAAACGACCTTTGTATCAAAGTTCCTCATGGAGCCAAGAGTACCCTGGGGAAGTTGGAGCATTGGATTGCAATTGCTGGATCAACTGCGAACTTTTGGGGTCTTGTAGCCATTTCTAGCGAACAGCTTGGAGCCAATCTGGTACAATGAATGAAAGAGAAAAAAGGGATACTTCATCTTCATATTTTCGAGAAAGTGCATCCGCAACCACATTATCTTTTCCTTTCTTATAAATCATCTCATAATCATATCCAAAGAGTTTAGTCACCCATTTTTGTTGTTCTGGGGAGGAAATGTGTTGTTCCAGAAAATACTTGAGGCTTTGATGGTCTGTCTTAATTTGGAACCATTGCCCCAATAGATAAGGACGCCACAGATCCACAGCATGCAGAATAGCCAACATTTCCTTTTCATAGATGGATTTGAACAGATTTCTTTCAGATAGTTGCTTGCTGGTAAAGGCCAAAGGTTGACCCTCTTGCATAAGGACAACACCAATTTATTTCCCTGAGGCATCACATTCCAAAACAAAGGTCTTTGTGAAATAGGGAAGGGCGAGGACTGGAGTGGTGCACATGGCCATCTTCAAGGTTTGAAAAGATTGAGCAGCGGCTGGAGTCCAAGTGAAAGAGTTCTTTTTTAGGAGAGCAGTGAGAGGTGCTGCAATCTTGCCATAATTCTTAACAAACTTGGGATAATACCCTGTTAAGCCTAGAAATCCACGCAATCTCTTAAGAGTCTTTGGGTGAGGCCAGTCTTGCATATCTTCAATCTTTTTAGGATCCACCCTAACGCCATCTTTTCCAACCATATGACCCAAGTATTCTACTTCTGAGGCGCCAAAAGCACATTTAGACTATTTCAGGAAAAGTTGGTGCTGAGAGAGTAGATGGAGAACTCGATCCACATGAGCAAGATGGTATGTCTAGGTTTTTCTATAGATGAGGATATCATCAAAGAAAACTAAGACAAAATAGTGGAGAAAAGGAAGGAAGACATGATTCATGAGGCTTTGGAAGGTGGAGGGGGCATTACACAAGCCAAAGGGCATGACCAAAAACTCATAGTGGCCCTCATGAGTTCTAAAGGAAGTCTTGGGAATATTTGCCTCTTTCATACGTATCTAGTGGTATCATGAACGAAGATCCAATTTAGTGAAGAATTGGGTGCCACTCAATTCATCCAGGAGGTTATCAATGACAGGAATGGGGAATTTGTCTTTGATAGTAAGTTTGTTGAGGGAATGGAAGTTAGGACACATTCACCAAGAACCTTCTTTCTTCAAGACCATGACCACAGGAGACGAATAGGGGCTCATACTAGGGAGGATAACACCTCCATTAAGGAGTTCCTGGACCATTTTCTCAATTTCATTTTTTTGGGAAAAGGGGTGACGATACAGACAAATATTGGGAAGAAGGCTTCCTGGTACAAGGGGAATGGAATGATCATGAACACCACGAGAAGGAGGGAGGCCTTGGGGAGTGGAAAAGACTAATTGATGTTTAGAAAGGATGGCTTGGAGGTCTTGCGGTACGGAAGGTGTCTATGTTGCTTGTATGGCATGGAGTTGGGCGATAACACCAGAATAAACCTTTTTGAGCATCTTTTCCATGCGATGGGAAGTAATGATCTCAGGTGAACCTGCGGTGATGCCTTGGAACTTATATTGGTGGCCCTCTTGGTCAAATTGCATGGTTAAGTCTTTAAAATCCATGAGAATGCAACCCAAAGTCCTTAGCCAGTCTGCACCCAGCACAATGTCACAACCTCCCATGTCGATAGAAAACATATGGGATTTTAGGTGGTAGTCACCAATTTGGAGACGCACATTTTCACAACGCCCTCCACATTTCATGGAACCACCATTGGCAATCATGATTTGGAAATTATTGACAGCATGGATGTAGCAATGAGTTTCTTGGGCAATGCGACGATGAATAAAATTATGGGTGTTGCCACTATCAACTAGAATGATGACCTTCTGATGCTTGATGTAACCGATTAGCTTGAGGGTTTGGGGAGCGGAGAAGCCAGTGAGAGCATTGAGGGAAATGACTGGTTCTACTTCGGGAGGGTCTGAGGGAGGGGTTATGTCAGTGGATTCAAGTGATTCGTACATAGAGGGAGTTTCTTCATCTTCTTCCGAAATCTCCTTGGAGATGGCCATAAAAATCTTTTGTTATTTACACTTGTGGCCCGATAAATATTTTTCATCATAGTTATAAAAAAGGCCTTTGAGTTGGCATTCATCCATTTCAGCCCGGATCAATTTTTGGATCTTTAGTGGAGTAGAGGGAGTGGTGGGATTTACTAGTTTAGGGCGAGGGATGAAGGAGGGTTTGTGGTTTTGAGAAGATACAACCTATTATGCTTCTTTATATTTTTTAGTAGCCTCCACCCAACTCTCAAGCCAAGCCATGAGGACATGGGCCCGAATTTCATCCTTGAGGCCGCTGATAAAACACTCTCGGAAAAAGGCATCAGACATGCCCTTTGTTCTAAAATCTAGGCGCTCAAAGGCAACTATAAAGTCTTCCATTGTTCCTAATTGTTTCAGCTTTTTCAAATGGCCCAAATGGTTGGTGTCAGTGTCAAAGCATTCATAAAGCTCTGCCACAAATTGTGTCCAAGCAATATACCCTTGACAAGAATTTTTCTACATTGCCACCATTGCCAACGTTCTTGATCTAGATGGAGAACACCATACCGGAGTTTGGCCAAGTCATCTATAATGTTGTATAAAGAGAAGTAATGTTCCATTTGGGTTACCCAACCAGTGGGGTCCGAGCCATCAAATTTGGTCACATCCACCCGTGGAAGGCGTAGGTCACGTTGAAAGTGACGGTTCTGCAATGTAAGGGAATGAGAGGAATGGTCACCTTCAGTATGTGGGGGTGAGGAAGAGGAAGGGTTATCTGTAGGGATATGAAGTTTGGTGAAGAGTGTCGAAAAGACTGATTCAAGCTGGGTGGTGAGGTCTTGTTTTATTTCGCCCATTGAGGACTGCATGGTTGTATTGATGGCGGTGACATTGGCACTGAGTTGTTTCACTTCTTGTTGGGTCTCAATGAGACCAGACTGCAAGGTGTTGAAGCAAGCTTCCAAGTCTTGGCTATGAGTATGGGCCATGAGAATGGGGGAACTGAAAAGGGGCGGGCGGGATAAAAACATTTTTCCGAAAAAATGATATGGATGAATGTGATAAGGGCGAAGAGATGAACCCAATGGAATAGAGCTAAAATAATGGTGAAAAAAATTCCATACTTTTTTTTTTTTTTTTTTATGTCCGGTCTAAAGAATGCTGCAGAGAGGAAATGCCCAAATGCTTAACCAGAAAGAAATGTGTATTTACTTGGCAACCCGAAAACAGTTGCGCGGAAATAGATCTTGTATGTTTTAATTTGTTTATGTTTCTGTCCCCAAGGGTTAGGTATTCAAGGGTTCTACAGACAAGGGTTTTCCCTGTGCTATAGCTCTCTGATATACATGCAAGGTCCAACAGTAGTACTCAGCCCAATATCTCAGGGAACTAACTAAGGAGGATAGACCGTACCCTTATCCGTACTACCCGACTACCCAGGTACTAGAGAGTATCTTCCCGAGTGTTGTTCTCGGTGACACTATAGCAGTCAGGCGACCGATGGGTTTATCTAAAGAGGGCTTCAGGTAATCTAGGCCAATCCGTACATAGGTGTTGTCTGATGCGCTACCACTCGAAGGGGTACCAACAGGGGTTACAAGGGTGGCCAACAAATGTGCACTTAAGTACCACTTGTATTTTCTGCATGTATGAATCCCTCAACCGCGGGTTTATGTGCATAATGACAAGTCTTTGTGGCTTAAAGATGTCGGAATACGTCTCTACCCTAAAACAAATTTAACCCACACTTTCTGCCGAGGAAAGTGCTCTGATATCACTTGTAGTATACCAGATATAAAATGTATGCAGAACAAAAATAAAATGCTAGTAATGATAGAATAACAACAATATAACCAGAACATTCACCACAATAACACTGAAATGATTTAAGAATAACAATAGAAGTAGCACATTGAATCTGAAAGAAATGATCACGGGCCTCTTCAAGGGGGAAAACTCCAGTTGAGCAGAGCTCTATTACAATAATATCCAAGCTAGGGTTCTCATACCCTCGACTCCTATTTATACTAAAAAGAAGCATCTAGAGGAAGATCCTTCTAGAAGCAGAAACTTCTATTAGGTCTTCTTACATCCACCTTATTCTATTTTATTAAAAGGCCTTATTAATATTGACCTTTATTACATCCGAATATATTGTCTTACCTATGTGCAGGTTAGGACCCTAACAAGAGGAAGCTACATTAGAAAATAACTAGTTCATGAAGAAACACCCTCAATTATAAACTTTGAGTGAAAATATTTTTTAAATGGGGGGTATATGTTAAGGCCCCCAAGGCCCCTATGTTAAGGTCATAACACTCATTCGTTATTAGTTTATTCATTATGGTTTCGTTATCTTAGTGGTAGGTTACATCATGCTCACTTTATCTCATTTTATAATAAATGAGATCCATTTCTATAAGCATATTGTCTTATGCATTGGATATATATTGTAAAAGGTGATTTCCCCCTCCAAGTGGATTGTTAAGCATTGAATATTTATCATTGGGTGTGGGGTTCTTATTTTTTCTATTATTATACTATTTGTGGAGTTTGGCTCATAACACAACCACAATGGTTTATTGTCTGGCTCATTATACATGATTTGGGATTACACCCATCAAATGTCTATGTAACACTTCTAGGTTGTAACTCTTTATTTTTCATCAAAATATCGCTTTGCAACACAATATATCCTTCAATCCACATAGCATACCAAAACTAAAATCCACATAATACATATTACATTTTTCCATATCACAGTTTTTTACCAAACATCTATTGCGCTAAAATAATCTACAAGTTTTGGTTCTATGTCCTTCTGTATTGTATCTTTCTTTCCATTTTGTTAGTCTACACTACAAATCGACTATCTTTTGGCCTCCACTTAAGTCGTTCAGGGCCATTTTTTGGTTTGGTATAATTTTGGGGATGTTGTATAGGAATCAATCCTTTGAGCACCTCTTGGAAAACGATACCTGTTGTGAAAAAACTCATTTATGAATATAGTGAGAATGCCTCGAGTGCTTCTATTCATATTGTAGGTAGATTTTATTTTGCTTCCTCATTTACTACTTACGTTCTTCTTGTTTTTATTTCATGGATAATGGTGGTTTTGGGGGGTTTTTCTTAGTTGTATAATTGGATATATTGGAAAATTTAAATGTAGTTAAAAGGTTTCACTTGAAAGTCCAAATTTACCATTTGTAAGTATCATATATACTCAACCAATTTTCTCTCTAATATTGTATGTGTGTTCATTGGAATGAAAAATCCAAAAAAAAACACCCTTACAAGGATTTACAATCTACACGATGTGTTTTTTATATATCAAAGCTTGGAATGTTTATAATGGTGATTTAATGTTTCATGTTATGGTCCTGTGGTATTTCACATAAAAAATTATTTTGAATGGATTGTGAATGGATTTAATGAATTTTCCTAAAGGTGTAGCTCATGCTTACAAAATTTCAATGTTAAAAATCATCCTTTCATTATGCTAAGATGCTTCTTATTTTTTGATATATAACAATAACCAAGGAAAGATTTTGCTCCAGATGCTTTGCACATGCTTTATTTGCTACAAATTTTCCAAACATGTCCATCTGCAACAAGTTATAGATATCATCCATACATGTCAAAAGTAAATGTCTCTTCAATTTCTTCATGACATTTAGCATTGTTTGTGGGTTTTATGTTCTTAGTTACCTTGTCTACAATTATGATTATAATATATTTCCATCTCTAGCTCAAGCTTGATTTCTGGTCTCTACCATTTCCCTTTTATTTTGTTGGCTTCACTAGTCCTCAACTTCTTTTATTCAACAAATTCTTAACAAACAAATTAAATTGCATATTACCCCTCAATATTTCAAGTGTACCCAGGAGTTCTGACATTTTACATTTCACACTACTCCGATCCACAACGAAATTTTAAAATACATCATTTTCACCTCTTCTCACCTTATAATGATGTAATTTTTGAAACTTTAGAAAAACAAATGGCTAATTTACATTATTTTTCTACCTTTACATTCTATCCCAATAACTACAGATTCCAATCCATAAAAAAATTATAAATATTTCTTTTTCCAAGACATTAATATTTGATTCTCACCTTATAATGATGTAATTTTTGAAACTTTAGAAAAACAAATGGCTAATTTACATTATTTTTCTACCTTTACATTCTATCCCAATAACTACAGATTCCAATCCATAAAAAAATTATAAATATTTCTTTTTCCAAGACATTAATATTTGAGGATACCACATTGTCATGATAATATAGTATAAGTGGAAATAGAACCTTTTAAGGATGTATGTATAAAGTCACGTTAATAATAACAAATGTAATTGTTATGCACTAGGAATAACATCGTGTAGAATTTTGCACATCATCATGCAATGGAATGAGAAAGTAAGAGGAATTTTCACATTTATTTAGGTTTGAATGATTTAGAAGTTTGTTTGGGTGGAAAAGTTGTAAAGTTTTTAAATTTATTTGGAACACAATCAAGAGATAGGTAAGGGGTGTAACCTTTTGATTTATATAGTATTGGAAAGGCATTATTGATATCACTTTCATTTAAGTGTTTGAAGTTGGGATAAAATGTTTCAAACATTTTTTAAGGAGTTAGCTCAATTAATTGTCATCAATATTATTGAGTATTTGGTTAATTATGTGTTAGTTAGTATCTAGTTTGAATCTCGTTGAATGAAATGAACTAGTCTATACCTACAAATTTACTAAAATATGAAAAAAAATCTCATAGATTTTTCCATAAAAATTTTCCAAAAGAGTCATATTAATAATAAAAAATTGTTAAATATTAATCTCTACAAGTTTCGAAATCTTCGAAATCTTCTGTATAAAAGCAACCTTAAATATTATTTCTTTTGAAAATGAGAGGAATAACTTCAAGCCACTAAAATCCATGAGTAACCGTAACAAAATAAGATATGGGTACGAATTGAACTAGTGATGACAAGATCATATGCCAAAATCTACAATCTTGCATAGTGAGTAGGAATTAAACTAGTGATCAAGAGGTCATTGACATTCCATTCTTTTCCTTAGAAAAAATTAGAATCACTATTCAATCATTTGATTGAGATGAATATGGAATAATCAAATGTTTAAAGTAGGAAAAAAAATTAGAATCACTATTCAATCATTTGATTGAGATGAATATGGAATAATCAAATGTTAAAGAAGGAAAAGAAGGAAAATACTAAGGTTGAAAAAAATATCAATAGATATTGTATAATATGATGATGATAATGGTGGTATTTAATGTTCACTAAGACCAATTTTTGTTTATTAAATCTTAAGAAAGGTCAGGAAATTATTTGGTTTTCTTTAGAATTATGTTTATGTGTTCGAAAATCTTTGAGAGAAATGTTCCTGAATCACCATAGTTTTGATGAGTTAAAAGGTTAGGAATGTCGATATCGTAACAAATATTTTGAAATTTCGATCTAATGTGGGTGTATGCAAGACATTCCAAGAGAAAGTTTTTTTCATCTTCAACCATCTTAGCATCACAAAGATGACAAATTATTTTGACCCATGGTGTTTTAGCAATTTCCCAACGCCCTATTTCATTATGGAGCTTGTGAGTGTTTATTCTTATTTTAACACTGTTGATTTTCTTCTTTAAACTAGTTAAAACAAAGAGATAGTTTTGATCTTCTAGATTAGGGTTGATCACCTCCTTATAGTATCTCAATTTTATTTTATCCTCTAATTCCTTATCTTACCACAATTCCTCCTTAAATTTAGATGTAATAATTTTTTTAATATTATCGTTTTTCTCCAGAGTGACATCTTCCTGTATAACCCAATGTTTTAGCCAAGATTTGACATCTTTATGCCAGCCCCACTTGAGACGCAGATGGTTTTGACTAGAGTTTGAAGCAATTTTAGGAATCATCTTTTCTTCCATGTTGTTTATCGTGTTCTTATACATTAGTTACCTAGTCATAGCCATGCTCTCAATGGGGGGAAGACTTGCTTCTATGAGGAGGATAGGATAGGGTATATTGCCTTTGATTTTGAGATTATAAGTTATAAAACACTTTTGGATTTTCTCTATATTTCTCCATGTTTTTATATAGATGTTGTAGCCCCAAAATTCACAACCATATAAGATAATAGGAGTGACAAGAATCTCAAAGAGTTTCTTCGTATCCCGTAGGAAAAGGTTCATTGATTTACAATTGTTTTCAAGCCCATAATAGGTTTTTCCCCCTCCATTTATCCTTTTCTTGATGTTATAGCTCAAGTTGAGTTTTTGATGAAGATCTATTCCAAGATATTGAATGATGTTACTTCCTCAAAGTTGGTGTTGTCATACACGAAATTAGTGTAGGTAGTCTTTTTGGATTTAATTACCATAACCTTCATTTTTTAAATGTTCTCCTTGTCATAAGAAAAATATCATCCATGTAAAGAAAAGGGATGATGACTGTACTAGCTAGAGTCGGGCCTTCACAACCTACTTCTTCAAAGCAACTCTCTAACTTGTCAACGTATATGTCAAAAAGGGTGGGGAACAGGGGACAACCTCGCTTAACTCCTATATTACAACTAATTTATTATGACCAACCCTTAGTGTTCCTAAACTTGGAAATAACATTCTTGTGTACAACCTTATCGCAACAACTATCAACTCGAAAGGAACTTTTAGCTCTTCTAATTTATTCCAAAGGTTAGTCTTAGGCTCTATGTCAAAAAATTTCCTAAAGTCAAGAAAACAACATAGGAGATTGGTTTTTCTATTGCAACACTCCTCCACAATGATCATAAGTGTAATAAGGTGGTCCGTAGTTGAATGATAGCTCCTAGATCCGACCAGGCCTTTAGCTCTTTTTCTCGTGGATTTCCAACCATATGTTGATCTTCTTTTCGAAAATAATTCCATACAACTTGGATAAGAGGGGGATAATCATAATGGTCCTATAATTAGAGAGATTGTTTTAATCCCACTTTTAAAAATAGGTACAATGAGGCTTTGAGTCTAGGGTTTAGGGAAGCCCTATTTGATTTCTAAATTGAAGAGCTTGTGGATGTGAGGGATGAGGATAGACCCTCCAATTTTTAAAATTTATACTTAGTGGCCTTCAATGTCCTTAGTCTTCCCTTTTGTGAGTTGCTTAACCCAAAATTCTATGTCTTCTAAAGAAAAAACTTCTTCCCCCTTTAAAAAGGGTTTGGATGTTGTCTAGGACATTTGGAGATTTGTAAAGATTTTCAACATAGGAATTCTAGTCCCTCAAATGAATCATATTGTTTTCTTTAATTTTATGAGTTAAAATTCGTCTCCAAATTTTTTATTTATAATGGAGAAATATATGCTAAATACTATATTATTATGGATAAGAATTAACGATAAAGAACTTGAGATTTAATGGAATAGTTTTATGTTCAAATAAAATGGAAGATATATTTAAATGATAAAACTAAGAAAATGCTATAATTTGTACCATTTTAACTTGTAAAAACAAATATTTTATTGATTTAAAAAAAATATTTAATTATAATAGAATCAAATCTAAAAGTTAAATTAAATCTTAATTTTTTTTACAATGCAAAGGGAAACCCATCAAACGCTTCCTTTCATTTCGAGGATGATATTTGAAGTAAACCAAATTTTATAAACTCAACATGTCACTTGCTGAAATTATCCCTCAATTATATATAACCAATATAATATTAATATTTTAAATTAAATTAACATTATATACTTAAAAATCTAAACGTAAATGAATTATAACCAACTCCAAATATTTAATATTTTAAAAACTAGAAACCATTACTTAAAGCGAACTCCTATTATTTAAGATTTTAAAGTTTGGAAAGTATTCTCTATCCGACAAACACTTTATGTGAATGTGCTATTATATTACTGTTTCATAATTGTTGGGATACATCCACTAACTTTTTAATAATCTAGTGAAATTAAATGCTATAAAAAGGACGATTTCCATCTTCTATGAATATTGTCAAATAAAAATATTGGAGAAATATTATATGCAAAATACTATGTTATGTTATTATAAAGCTAAGAAAATACTCAATATTGTCAAATAAAAATATTGGAGAAATATTATATGCAAAATACTATGTTATGTTATTATAAAGCTAAGAAAATACTCTAGTGAAATTAAATGCTTAAAAAAGGACATTTTCCATGTTCTATGAATATTGTCAAATAAAAATATTATAGGCAAAAATACTATGTTATGTTATTATAAAGTTAAGAAAATGTTATAATTTTTACCATTCCAATTTATATAAAACAAATATTTTATTGATTAAAAAAATTATAATAGAATAAAATTTAAGATTTTTTTTATAATGTAAAAATATTTATATTTAAATGAATTTAATAGTTTTCATTAAGAATATAGTTATGATTAGATATTTATTATATAAAAACAAGTTAAATAACATGGAAGACAAGAAGCTTCCTAAAATTGCTTCAAACTCTAGCCAAAACTACCTTCAACTCAAATAGGGATGACATAAAGATGCCCAATCTTAACTAAGCAATTGGGGAATAACAAAAGATATATTTTTGTAGAATAAAGATACTATTAAAAATATCATTAAATCAAAATTTAAGGAGAAAACGTCGTGTGATAAAGAGTTAGAAGAAAAACAAAAATGAGGGTATTGTAAAGAGGTAATCAACCCTAATCTAGAATATCTAAAATCTCTCTCTATTTTGACAAGTGTAAAGAAAAAAAAACATTGTTAAAATAAGAACAAATTCTCATGAGTTCCATAGTGAAACTGGGCGATGGTCAATTCCTAAAACGCCCTAGGATGAAATAGTGTGTCACCTTTGTTACACTAAGAGGGTTGAAGATGAAAATCACTTTCTCTTAGATTGTCCAACCATATTAGATCTCAATTTCAAAATATTTGTCACACTACCTACCTTCCTAGCATTTTAACTCAACAAAAGCATGGTGATCTTGGAAAGCTTATCTTAATAATGTTTTTCCACAACATAAGCAAATTTCTAAAGAATTGCAAGTAATCTCTTACATTCTTAAGGCATGATATACCAGTTCTGTCTCAATGGGTGTTGTTCGCCGTCATCCCTGCCATCGCTGTCGTCGTCGTTGAATATTTAATATTTTAAAAAGGTGAAACCATTAATTAAAGCAAACTGTTATTATTTAAGATTCTAAAATTTAGAAAGTATTATCTACCCAACCAACACTTTATGTGAATGTGTTAGTATATTATTGTCATAATTGTTTGGGATACATCTGCAAGTGTTTCATTAATCTAGTGAAATTAAATACTATAAAAGGACAATCTTCATGTTATATATATATAGAGAGAGAGAGAGAGATGGAAAGTAGGTTTTGTATTCTTCTTATATGGGTTCAAATATGTGATTAGGCTCTGACCCATTGTAATAAGACTAGAAGAGTAGAGGCTCCATAGATAAAGGTCCACCTCGTTGTACCTCAAAATGCCTCTACCTTTACCGAGTCACAAGCGATTAGTATATTTAACTTACAAACTATCAAATATACTCTTAAGTTATAATAACAATTGATTTGATTTGAGCCTAACCTATATATATATATATATATGATAGCAACTACAATTCTTTTAGAATTACCAATAGTTTTTAAATATAAATAAATTTTAATATTATTTTATTTTATATATTTGTAATTAAAAACATTAACAATAAAGTTAATTAAATAACATTGAGTAGGTTTAAGTGGGAGCTTGATAACTATAATTACATTCAGTTTACATAATTGAGTAGGTTTAAGTGGGAACTTGATAACTATCATTACATTCACTTTACATAGACTCAAGAACAAGTGCACCACATTAAATTAAAACATTTTGTTGAAATAATATTTAATATAATTGTTTTATACTCCAAAGTATGGAGTTCAAATTTCTAAGCTTTATAGACCCCGCTGTATTGGGTTTTTTAAACAAACTTTACGGTTGAAAATAGGAATATTAAATGGTAGAAAGTTATCAAGATGCCAAAAAATTCGTACGTTTTGAATAAAAAAAATATTGATGGCTATGGGTTAAATGTATTGAATCCTAAAATCATTATAAATAATAAAAAAAAAAAAATCAAACTTTAAATTATTTATTTTTGTTATTTTCACAAAAAGGGTAATCATTATATATAGAGAGATTGAAGTGGTAATCATTATACATAGAGAATGAAGT
>ML788057.1:149815-207936 GCA_009831015.1 Picea engelmannii
TTCCCTCAATATATAGGAGAGAATGAGTTAGTTACTTGGATAAGAATGATCCCACAATATCAGGGAATCCAGTACAAGGATAACCATTCGAATGCCAACCCATCCTTCTAGAAGATTCCCTTCTAGAAACATCGAGAATTCATATTTTTCCATGCTTTAGGAAGAGTTCGCACCCTAGCTATACAACACAGTGCGAGAAGTTTGCACCCTGGCTTAAAGCTGCCTGCGAGAATCAAGCATTCTCGCACCCAAATGTATTAGCAGCCTACGAACCTTCTTCAAAAATGAGTTTTCTGGGAAGAGATGAAAGTAACTTTTCTCAGGAGAAAGTTCTTATGAAGAGCCTGAGTACACCATCATCAATACATCATCATGATGACCAAAATCATGGGTAACAGAATTCCCCCCAAAGTATGAGGTTGGAACTAGTGATAGCCGAAAGACTTTGTAAGTTGCATGTGTGTGTCGGAAACCAGGAGCACACCTAATCGGAAACCTGCGAACAACCAAGCATCTGCAGAATATCATATATATTAATTATGAGGTAGGCATTCCCATACTCAGATCACAGACTGATGACATTGTAAACATGGGTCATGGCCACCAATCATACACTGTGGATCCATGCCGTCAAAATATAACATAGCCACCAGGAATACACTGTGGATCTATGCGAGAAATTTCAAATTAAGACGACATAGACATGAGACATACACAATGGATCTATGTGTAATTATACATACTCCATCCCAACCTGGACAAAAAGATGATATCCAGGGTCTTCAATCTCGTCGCCCAAAAGTATGAATCTAACCATGTGATTACATGTGTCGAAGTCGAACATGGCAGAAGCCACTTGATTACCAGTCATTGATGAAACCGTTAACAAGTGAGAGGGAAATCACCATTGATGTCAATGACTCCCAAGGTACTCTAGTACAATCCATAGAGTGTGAATGAATGAGTTGAAGTCAAACATTCGACGGAATCTTTCGATCAGGGGTCAATGATGTAAACCCACTGTCGAAAGCAAGGAAACCTGCCATTGAGGCATGCAAGCTCCAAGGTACCAAAGAATTTCTAAGTCCTTATTCCGGATAATGAGATGAAGTCAACGGAACAAAACTCGTCACAGGAGGGCCTTGATGTATCCCTCATCAATGACATGAAATGAGTAATAGATTTTGAAGGTGAAACGGAGTGTGATGTAAATTGAACTAGGCACAGGGAAGGCCGACACAGAGAGAATGGATAAATGCAGATGGCGAACTCAATATAGGTTTCAGATGGACTTCTCTTGAACATATGAACGACAAGACCAATGATTTAGCAGCATTGACTCAAAGACTACACAGGGAATGACCTTGTAGCATATCGAAAGAGAGACAAATGGATTTCCCAAACAGGCTTCAAATGATGAATAGGGGGTGTCATGTTCAAGAGCGACACTTACTGCCAATCAATACGAAGATGAAAACATGTCCCTTTCCCAAATTTTCCCCCACCATCTCTGGCAAGTACCTCTTTATTTTTATGCAAGATTGAGGAGGATAACATATGTTTGTTTATATAATCTTATCCTTCGGATAAGTACTTCGGAGTATGTTTAACGAACCCTAAGAAGGAGTGGTTCGGTCCCATTATGGGTCTGTCAATGTTTGTTTAACGAGTCCAAAGATAGAAAACTCGAAGGTTTTTCATGATTATAGAGTCTGGAAAAACACTTAAAAGAGAACTCTCTCAGTTCCTTTTTCGTAAAATAGTCTGGATGAGACCGAAAAAGAGATAAATTATCGCTCACCAGACGCTTACTTCAGATACTTTATCGAGCGTGAAAATAGCAAGGTCGTTCGGCTATCTTTTCATGTTTAGAGAGTCTGAAAAGAGCTTAAAGAGGACTCTAGGGGGGTTCCTTTTTTGTATAACCTTATTGAGCCCGAAAAAGTGATAAAAGTATGCTCGATCGCGTTCTTATGTATTTTCGAGTGCAAGAACGAACAAACACCACGCTCGAGGTTTTATACAAAAACCATAAAAAACAATAAAAAAACACGCAATGACAAAGAAAAACATATCCGCATCCCTGTATTTGACCATCAAAGTTGTTACGCCTACAAAAATTACACTCAAAAAGGCATTTAGGGATTAGGGTTTAATAGATAAATAATCATAAAAAACCAAATGACATAGTAAAAGTAAATAAAAAGGAGTAAATACTCTTTTTACCACATCATTTTTACCTTTCCACTATTTGAGCTCCAAAAAACCCTCTTTTACCCTCAAAGTTCGGCGTCAGATTGCGAGAGTTACAAGCATCCATTCAGCGAGCCATCAGTGACAGTGAGGTAGGCTCTTTGTCCTTTACACTTTCATGGTTTAATTTTGCATTTCCATGGGTTAAAAATCCATTTTTGAATTGATTTAGTGAGTCCTACTTGCGCATTGCCATTCTCGCAGGTGGGCTACACGGGACCTATGAGAATGGGGCATTCTCGCAGGTGAGCCCATAGCAGTCTGCGAGGTTCTCGCATTGTGCACAAAGGGAACCTGCAAGAACCGCAAATCTCAAAAAAAATTTAAAATATTTACCCAATGAAAGAGAACCAAATCATGAAAAAGGTTGTTAATCTTCTTTTTGTGTTCCTTATGCAGATAATTGGCCATCAAAATGGTTCTTGAATGGTGCGAAAGGGAGCACGAAGAAGACAATGAAATTGCCGGAAATAATCCACCTACTATTGCCGCTTTGAGATATTGTGGCCTCTTGAAGTACTTTTGTATCCCGAGCATGAGGGCCCAAGTCAGGTTATTGGAGTACCTGGTGCGTATGTGGGATCCCGATCAGCAGGTGTTTCATGTGGGGGTCCACACACTGTCCTTAGATAATGAGGACATTTAATTTTTGACTGGATTGTCATGGTGGGGGTACTATGTGAGCCTGACTAGTAGCAGAGGTGGTGGGTTGCCCATGAGTGAGTATTGTCGTTTACACTGCATTCCCGAGGCAGAGAGAAAGAAAGGAAAAGTAGCTATTTTGGGGTTACGATATTTGACCCTCCGTACTATCCTATTCACTATAGCTCAGATGGCTGGGAGTTCTTCTCCTCACATGGCGTTACAGAGTTACTTACAGTATTCTATTGAGTGTACTGAACCTCGGGTTTTCAATTGGGCATATGCAATGCTTCGTAGCATAAAAAGACAGTTGACCAAATGCAGACAAGGCAACCTGAAGCAATTCGGGTACAGATCTTTTCTAGTGTCCTTCTTCCTTGAGAGGGTTCCCTTACTGAGGCTGTAGGTTGAGTGGAATTTACCGGCTCCCAGGGATCCAAGGATGCTGAGATGGTGTCAGCTTATGGCCCAGCATGTAGCTAGACCGATCATCAAGTATGATGATACATTCTTTGACTGGCTTCAACCACAGATGTTGATGATTGACAACTATTCTTATGCGAGGTTGGATTTTTGAGGACATCTAGACTTAGTACTGCCAGAGGATGCTCAGTGGGGGAAACTTGGTAAGAAGCACACACATTTTCCTTTTTAAATGTTTTTGTGAATTTTTATCATATTCAAATGTTTTTGTTTTATATGTTTGTCTAAAGACTAAAAACAAAATCGTTGTTGATGTCACAGATGTTGGACCTTACAGACCTCCTGGTACTTCTCCCATTCAGCGGCGAGGAGAGGTAGCGGAAGCACCACAATATGTTGAAGATTATCAAGTAGTGGAACAAAATCTGGAGGGCTTAACCACAGATATTCCAGACATGTCTCTGGAAGAGGTTCCACGACGCGATCAGCATCATACTGTAGGAGTGTCAGGATCCATGAGTCGACTGCTCCGTAGGGTTTCTTGGGCAGTCGTGTGTTACCGTGAACGTCATCCATGATGTCACTTTGTAGAAGCTATGAGCTTCAGATTTTGACATTTTGGTCTTCGGACAAACTTTTTGTAAAAAACTCGTTATATATACAGATGGATTCTACCGGTTTATCATGTATTGTGTGAATATTGATGTGATTAATTTATAAATGATTCAAATGTATGTCTAATACATAGTTACCCAATGCATCTATTAATGTATTTAGACATCTAGGAATATGTTGATATTCAATGTAATCAAAATAACGCTCCAAGAGGTGAATTCGCAAATACACCCGTAACAAAGTAGGACTTTGAATAGTGTAGACATTACTTAACTGTAGTACTACAGGCTGTGAATCAAGTCCCACAACCAAATGAAGAATTCCGAGTGAGATAACATCAACCAATAACTCAATAACGACGCTATACTCTGTAATGTTGTTGGTCGCACGGCCGAGGCACACACCTCGTAAAGAGACAAGTTCGTTTGTAGGGGCGTAAATTGCCCACGCAGCGGAAGCAAGGTTATGAGTACTATGGCTAGCGCCATCAACAAAGCTAATATAAGGTAGCAAAGACTCTGACATCTGGAAATCAAACACAACGTCACATAAGGGCAGAGACCAGATAACGACAAAAGCAAGCTATAGTAACACACAAAAAGTATGATACAATAAAAATACAAGTACTTGTGCACAGATGATTTTATGCATAGTACTTCTTCAAGTACAACCCATTCCTGGGTTCACTCAAAGGGATACCATCGTAATCTACTAACTCGTAAGCTCCTTTTTCCAAAACTTGTCGAACGATATAAGGACCTCGCCACATGGGTTCGAATTTCCTAGCTCCTAACATATCTCGATCTTGTTCATAGAGAAGAACAAGATCACCTTCGGAGAAAACGCAAGGCTTGACATGCTTGTCATATTGGGCCTTGACACGCTTTTTCTGAGCTTCTATGACTAGGGTGGCATCGCGTTGAGTTTCTTCCAATCGCATAAGATACAATAGACGTTCTTCCTCGGCAGAAGTGTTGGGTAGGAGTTCAACAGCTAGTTTTAAAGAGGGTATCTCACATTCAATAGCGAGAATGGATTCCACACCATAGACTAACCGAAAAGGTGTAAACCCAGTAGCGGACTTGACGGATGTCCGGTACACCCACAATGTCGAAAAAAACATTGTGTGCCAACTTGTTTTATGAATCCCTATCATTCGTCGGAGCATAGTTACGAGAACTTTGTTAATCGCTTCGACTTGGCCATTGTCTTGTGGGTAATAGGGTGTTGAGTTATCATGGCGAAGACCCAACTTTTCAGTAAGTTCGGACATCAAAAAATTCCTAAAATGTCTACCATGATCGGTGACGATAGCTTGGGGAACACCAAAACGAGCTATGACATGATTAAAAATGAACAATCCTGCGGTCTTTCTAGTGTTTTCAAATGTCGGCATCGCCTCGGCCCATTTCGTAAAGTAATCAATGGCTACAATAATGTAACCATTCCCCCCAGCCGAGTGAGGGTGACAGGTCATGAAATCGATGTCGCATTTCGCAAAGGGACCAATTGAGACCACAGAGTGAAGAGGAGCGGGATGTGACCATATCTTCTGATTATAGGTATGGCAAGCATGGCATTTCTGAATGACGATGAAGTAGTCGTTAAACAAAGAAGGCCAAAAATACCCTGTGTGTAAGATCTTCTGGGAAGTAGCATACCCAGACATATGACCGCCACATGCGCCAGAATGGAAGTCATTCAGAGCTTTCTCGGCTTCGTCAAACGTTAGGCAACTTCGAAAAATAGAGTCAATCCCTCGACGATAAAGAGTATCCCCGAGGATAATGTATTAACGAGCTTGATAGCGTATTCGACGTCGGTCAGTACTAGACAAAGTGGACCAGAAAGTCTGGGTTTGGAGATAGATAATGATATCCCCATACCAAAAATCATCAGTGCTAATAAGGAAAAGAGATTCATCGGGTAATGAATCCACTGCTACATTTTCTATTGCAGAATGGGGAAAATCGCATATCAACTCAGCAAAAACTAAGGACTTCTTGGACTTGCTGCGTTCGAATTCCAAGTCAAACTCCTGGAGTATCACAATCCATTTGGAGTATTTTCCCCCTAGCAATTGACGTGTCAGAATGTGTTGCATAGGGTTGCAATGAGAAATCATCGTAGTCTGGCGTGAGAGGATATAGTGACGGAAGCGTTCGACGGCTTGAACGGTAGCCAAGGCCAGTTTTTTGACATGTAAATACTTGATTTCAGTCGGCGTGAGACTGCGACTCAAGTAGTAAATAACATGTTCGTCGTTAGCATCATCCTCTTGGACGAGAACCATGCCAATGGTGTACTCCGAGGCAGCAAGATAAAGGAAATAATTGTGACTGTAATCGGGGGAAAAAGAAGCGGAGCGCGTGTTAGGGACAATTTCAAAGCTTCAAAAGAATTGTTAGCGATGGTATCCCAGACGAACTTTGAATCCTTCTTTAATAGTCGCGTAAATCCATGAGTTATCTCGGCGTAATTTTGGATAAAACAACGAAGAAAATTTGCTTTCCCCTGCAAACTCTGCAACTGGCAAAGTGTAGAAGGAGGAGGGAGATTAAGAATTGCCTCAACCTTTAAAGGATCCACCCGAATCCCTTGACGCAAGATGATAAAACCTAGAAGAAGGCCATATTCCACACAGAAAATGCACTTGTGAGGATTCAAACGTATATGATAGAACTGACAGCGAACGAAAATGGCTCGGAGGTGGGTTGGGTGATCGACTCTGCGCATTGAATGAGCGGGTAAATCGTCCAAATATGGTTGAACGATGTGCTTTATATCATGGAAAGCATAAGACATAGCACGTTGAAAAGTTGCGTCAGTGTTATTAAGACCGAAAGGAAGTTTCCTATAGGAAAAAGTACCCCAAGGACAAATAAAATCAGTCTTATGTTGATCCTCGAGAAGAATGTTGATTTGATTATATCCGAAGAAACCATCCATGAGAGAGAAGATTTCACTTACGGCGCAGTCATCGATAATCTGATCGATGAAAGGGGTTGGAAAGTTGTCTTTTGGACAAGTTTTATTGATATCCCTATAATCAATGCATACACAAATCATGCCTTGTTTCTTGTCAATTAGGACAAGATTGGAAACCCAGTCTGTGAGAGCCACCGGATAAATAAAGTCGGCTTTCAGAAGTTTCTCGACTTCGAGCTTTATAGCAGCCTCTTTACGTGGGTGAACTGGACGAAGGCATTGTCGAACAGGTTTAGCGTTGGGGTATGTCTTGATCTCATGTATCACAATCTCAGGGTCGATACCCTGCATTTCTTCGTAGCTCTAGGCGAAGATGTCACGAAACTCTTTGAAAAGGGACGTATAGGTGACTATTTCGTCAGGGGAACACGAAGCTCCAATATGGACATTTTCGACGATTCCAAGTTTAATAGATATGTCAATGGGAATCGTGGGTGAGATATTACTTAAGTTCCCTTCAGAAAACACATCGTGTGCAGACTCGGGAACGGTTGAAATGACAACAACAGTCGACGAAGTCGAAATCCATTGGTAGTTCTCGACGGTATGTTGCTCCAAAAAGAGGATGGAACAATGATGTCCATCATCCCAAGGGGTTTCCTCCATGATGGACATGATCATCTCATCAGTGGGAAAAATCACATGAAAAGGATCGTGAGACAACTCACCAAGAGAGGGGGTAGAAGGTGTTGTTAATTGAATGGCCTGATAGGCGGATTCAACTGGACTTAACGGCATTTCGTCGCCGAAACGAAGATGATCTCCAGGGTCAAGGACTATCCAAGGGTCGTCAGACGCAGGAAGTTCATGCGGCAAGGTGGAGATCATGTTGATGGAAGCAACAGACGAGCGTGGAACATCGGGCGATGGAATGGGGAAAGTACCCATTAATGAAGAGTTCTTGAGAAGGCCTACACCAACGTTCTCATAACCCGGTGGGGTTTTAGTGATAAATGGTACGTTGTCGATACGGGTATCAGAATTGAAAAAGGATAGTTGATCGACGGTGACAACCTTACCTTGATGTGGGAAACTTAGCACACAGAAAAGGGTCGACACAACTGCGCGCATGGAATCGATCCAGCTGTGGCCAAGCAGAAGATTATAATCAAGGGGAGTGTCAAAGACTTCCACTTCGACTTGGACTGTTTTAGCTTCTAATGTGATGGGAAACGAAGGAAGAACATCGTAGGGCTTAAAATCGGAGCCATTGAAGGCTTTAACAGTGTTCTGGGATTCATTCAAAGGAGGAGAGCCAATGTCTTTCCAACAAGCAAGAGACATAACACACGTCGAGGCACCCTCGTCGATAACGGTTCGGAAAATGTTTTTGTCAGAGACAACCACTTGGATCTGGAACAAAAGTTGAGGGGGTAACCTTAGAATGTGGTCTTCCAAGTCAAATATTATTAAATTCATATCCGTCGGATCAATTCCACCGATAACTTTCAACCATGCCTTTCGTTGTGCAGGACAAGTTTGAAGGACTTCAAGGGATGATATCACAGAAGGTGCTTGGGCCAGATCTTCAACAATGTTGTAGTTCTGGGCTACATGAGCATGAGGATTGAAAGCCGATTTCCGAATGACACCCTTTGGGGGGGGTCGAAGAACTGTGTCGAGGCTCGGTCGTTCGAGATGAAGAGGATCGTTGGTAGGTGGAGTCACGGAAGAGGGTTGTACCAAAGAAGGGGGTAAATTGTCAACCTTCTCCTTAGAGAGAGAATAATCTTTGGCTTGAGTAGTGAGTGCAGCATTGTTCTTCTTAGAATCGCCAGTACACATCAAAACATAGGAGGTGGTAGAAGATGAGGGTTGGTCATGGATGACCAACTAAGCCTGTTGTTGAGATGGGAAGGGTTGGGACAAGAAAGTCGGTGCAGGTGGTTTTGGAGCTCCTTGAAGGAACTTAGTGACCTCGGCACATCGTGGACAATCCTTTGTGTAGTGATCATCACCATATATAAGAACAGAGTATCGTGGTTTGCGCTTATCCCGATCATCAACAGGGGTAGTTTTGGTTTTCTCTGTGAGAGAATTATTTTTTCCCTCCTTATTCTTACCTCCCCCCTTTTTAGATTTGTTTTTACCGGCTGGGGTAGATTGGACTGCATTTACCTCAGAAGTCTTGCCGGTGGGAGAGGTAGGAGACGGGGCATTTTGAATATTAGAAGAAGTATATTTAGGGTTGGTGCTTGAGGCGGAATGTGGTTGGGCCTGCGTAGAGCCAATCACACTGTCAGCTGCATGCGAGGCAGCTGGAGTAGTTGAAGTACTGGAAGTATTAGGACGAGGTAATTCAGGTAGTAAATCGTAAAGGGTTCTCGTTTGTGAGTAAACGAGGTCAAGATATTGAGCACGACTTATATCCCGCTCTTCCGTGACTACACCACCCATGGCAATGTCCTTAACAATGTCGTTCACAAATGATTTTGTGAACCACTCTGCCAGCAAATGATCGGGGAGCTCAAGTTTAATGAGACATCGTCTCCTTCGCCACTCATGGATGTGATCAGATATATGAGTGCCTTTGTTCTGTTTGAAAGAAGTCAAAATCTTGGTCCCCATGTCATAATGGATCGGTAACTGGTAATGCCTAAGGAAATCCATAGCTAGGGTGTTGAAGTCAGAGAAGAAACCTCATGGGAATTCGATATACCACTTCGCAGCAGAACCTGTGAGGGTTCGTTGAAAAATACGTAAACGAATACAGTCATCCATCAACGAGTTGGATGAACACCAGAGGTGAAAAGTCATAACGTGATTGTTGGGGTCCTCTCCCACTTTGTCGTCGAATTTAGGAATGTCTGAGGGAAGCTTGGCTGGTATAATAGGCCATTGGAGAGAGTGACGAATAGGATCATTTAAAATCCTTGAGAAATCCGGAAGATCCAAAGTGGGGAGAAAGGGTAACTGTCGATTCACGTACAAGTACTAGTAGCTTTGGGGAGGAAGCCCTGTGAGCAAACCAGTAGGACCATAAGAAATCTGCATATAATGTGAAGACCCGGGCATATTCGGTGGTGGTTGGAGAGGATAGTAGTTGATAGGATTATACCCAGGAATCAAGGCTTGAGTTTGAGCATTCGCCCCCCAAATGGGATTAAACGAACCTGGATATGGTTGGCCCATACTATGGGGTGTTACGGACGCAGTTGGGAACTGCTGACCCCCAGACGTTTGAGGAGGATTTTGTATCAACTAATTCCAATACTGGGCCAAGGAAAGACGTATGTTTTTCCCATAAGGTGGGGTCGGTCCTCCCATCAAAGGTGGTGTGTCAATTGGGGGAAATGTTCCAATTGGAATTTGCCAACTGAGAGGGGGTTGAGTTATACTACCTTGATGAAATTGTCCACCAACCGGAAACTGGTAACTTGGAGTGAATGACGGAATAGCGCCACTAGGATTAGGATTTCCAGTAGAAGACAAAGAAGGTCCTCCAAAAGGAAATTGAGGGAGTGTTGGAAAAAAACTGGGAAGAAAGTACCCAGAAGAAGAAGGACCACTAGGAGAGCTGGATGGAGTTTGCGCAGGAGTAGGAATGGAAGCATTCAACGCACGGTATCCAGGTGGTAGTGTCGGATTGACGTTGGGCGTTCGCGGTGTGTTGATGGGAGCAAGAATAACCGTAGTAAACCCGGTTGGAACACTCGAAGTAGCTATGAGATGGGCCATTTCGGCAGGGACGGTAAAGTGATAAGTGGTAGTCACAGGTATTGTCTCTGTACTAGAGATTTCAGAAATCATAGGTGGTTTGATCTCAGAAATCACAGGTGAAACTGGACCAAAAAGGTCCCGTCGAAAAATGCCCATAGACGAAAAAGGATCTTGGTCCCCAGGTCCAGACGAAGATCCGGAATATACAACAATTAAGTCTCCGGAAGAGTTTGCTCACATAAAACTTCTCTCATAATCAGGGTGAAGTCGAAAGTCGTCTCGAGTATTTGTAATTCAAAAATGTTCTAGAGAGTCAGTTCATTCCACGTGCGGTGTGGTGACGACTGGGACTTCACTCTGCCGAGGAGAGCCTTCAGGTGTGCTTGTAGGCAAGGGTTGAGAACCTTCCAGATGCTCTGGAGATAAACCCTGCATTAACGACGTGGAGGAGCTATTGTAAACGAGCGACATACTTTGTGAAGAAATTCCTATGGTTGACTTCGAGAAACAAACAACACACACTAGTAAACAAAATCTACGAAGCAACACCAAGCAAACAAGACCTTCTAATTTCGAAGCCACTAGTTGGTGATGAAATCCAATGTCGCAACAACGAGATGAGAAGGGGTTGGGCTAGGGTGGAAAAGTTACGCTGACGACCTGCTTAACGGACTTACACCCTGGTGCAAGCTCCCACACATAATCGTGGGTATACCCTCCAAGGAGCCCGAGTGAGTTTGGTCAACGTCAATTCCAGGTACCGTGAAGAATTTCCCCTTCATATTCACCTCGTGTAAGAACCTAGAAAGATAGTCCACTAAGGTCAACACCAACAATAATAAATCCTGGGGGGACAGTCGACAGTCCGATCCACACGCAAGGGCAGGGTATCTAGCCCGAAATCAACTCAAAAGGATTCCACTCATCATTGTGGGTATACCTCTGAGTGATCCCTATAATACATGCAATATCTACATAGATATCAATAAAGCAGGGTGAGTAACTCTGCCAATATCAATGAGACTCATGCTTGACCCTTATGTGAGAAGGGCTTCCCAGAACAGGATGTTGCAAATGGAATTTAACAGTCCCTAACACAAGATGCTATTGTGTGTTTTGTGTTTTTGGAGAGTGTATCTCTCTTCCTACTCCAAAGCACTAGCCGAGCTAAATGTTGGTGTAATAGAGCCCTAGAAAAGAGTTACTAGATAAATTTTACAGTTGTGCAATGTTATTAAGAGTTGTTGTTTACTCAAAGTAAATGGAGGTGAAACTTATGTTGTATGACTCTGACCCAACAATGCATGGATGAGAATGAAATATATCACTTTTCGTTCAATGAGTCCTATGTATGGGAGGGAAAGAGAAAGTTTTCCAGATCAACCTTGAACTATAATGCAAAACTTCCTTTAAAATGCAAATGCAACAAATCACGCATCAATAACAATTCTCTATTGTTTCTTTTTCAATAAGTTCAACAATTGATTTTCAATGTTTTTCGAAAACGAAAATGATTTTTTGAAAGAAAAATGTTTGTTCACTTTTTAAAAAGTACCCACACCATGATAGTGAGAGTACTAAAAATCAAAAAACCAATGAACAAGCAATGACAAAAACCCAATCCACTCTTTCAATGAAAACAAAAATAAAAAGCAAACCAATATAGTCTTTTCAATCACATAAGAAAAATGATATTTCAAACAATAAGCAAATGATAAAGACCAAGAAAAACTCAACTTTCAATCGATCACCGGTCCTTAACTAATCAAACACACTCAGATTCCGAAATCAGAAAGTATGGTGTTGCCAAGAAAAGTCAAGAAATGAAAGTCAAGACAAAAGTGACAAGAAGAGCTTTGAAACCCTAAGACTGTTCATGCACGCAAACGAAGACAAGAAAGACATCAATCAGTGGTCCAAGAAACTTTTATGAGGCACCGAGACTGATCTGGGCAGTTGAAGATGCCAAAACACAAATCCAATTTTTTGAAAAAATGAGTTCGCAGGCTGGCAATACTACACAGTGCGAGAATTAGTGATTCTCGCAGGTGGCCCTTGAGCAAAGTGCGAGAATCTCGCACTGAACCTAAAGGCAGAATGTGAACTCTATGGATTCTCGCAGGCTACAGTGAAGTGCAGTGCGAGAATGTCTGAACATAGTCAATTTTTGGAAAATGACACAAAATTTGAAGACTCAGAGATTGATAGGCAAGGAGAAAAGTAAAACTAGAGAAAATATCCACGAAAAAACAACAAAAGCCACAAAGAAAATGGGATGATCCCCTGTAGAGTCGCCAATTTTGTTATTGGATTAATCGGTAGGTAAAAACAATAACAGATCTCCCTAGATCCACCTGGATCTAGAACAAAACAGGACAGGACATGACTCTTTCCCTAAGTTTTGACCATTGAATTAGCTAGTAGGAAGGAACAAGTAACATACCTTTATATCGCTTCCTAGGGTCTCTGTTGATTCTGCTTCGCTCTAGTGCTCTTGTGAAGTCAAGAACAAGACAACACAAACCAACCAAAGTGAAGATAGAAAAATATATTCGACAGTCAACTTATGTGTATGATCAAGGAATTACACAATAAAGTGAGAATATATTTATGGGAAAGGGACACACCACTGTATTATATTGATTGAAAGTAAAGATTACAACTTGATCACCTTGATGTCGTAATCTTCCTTTCGATGGCCTTTGGCTCCAACACACACACTTTCTCAATCCTTGTATGAAGAAGATCAAAACCTCTTGATAGACTTGTTGGAGTCTTCAAGCTACGTGTTAGCATCGGAAGTCACTCCTGGATCGCTTGAAGAAGTAGAGCTCGATGCCCATAATTTTTATGTCACGGTGGTTTTTAATGGGTGATCAAATGGACAGAGACTCAGGGAGATGTCACTCTAATTCAGAGACTAGGTCTGGCATGTAAGAAACAAAGGAGGTCTTGATCTAACTTCAATCAGTGGGTTGATTAAAGGGTGAACAGGTGGAAGACTTAATAAGAGGAGTGAACAAACTACTTCGGGCAACAGGCTTTCAGCAATTTGTAGAAGAAAAACCCTGAATGCGAGATCCTCGGGTTCAAGGCTTCGAGATACTGAAAAAGGGACTTGACTGGATTCTCCAATTCCAAGTCGTTCAGCGTTAGGAAAATCATAAGAACTGATTAGAGACAATGCGACTGTCACAGTGATCAAATTCTACATCATCCTATAACAGCTTCAATGCGACTGGATTCTCCAATTCTGAGTTGGTCTAACAAAGTTTTAACAAAGACATGAAAGAAACTGATATTCATAAGGCAAGAAGTCTCAAGATTTCATACATAACCAGAGATAACAGTGCTTCGTTAAATCTCTTCCCCCGGGAGCCTTGCTCAACCATCGATCGATACAACAATGGAGAAAACGCCTACATATACTCAAAATAACAACAGCAGCAAGATCGAGACGCTACATTAAACACATTGTGTCTGCATGGCTTCTAACAATCTGCAGCTGCAGTCTCTGAATGATCATGCACCTATGGCAGACGCAATCAAATTCCTGACAGTTCTGTGGGCGAAACGACGTGCCTTTAATTTGTCGCCAGACTTTCCCATTATGGAGGAGGTGATGTCTAACCACCACTAAGTGCTTCAATAACTGCTTCATTGGGATTGACGATGGCCCGGTCAACTTGGCACCTCTGCGACGTGGAAGACCCTTCGCGCTGCCACCTGGATTAGCTGAACGGCCTGATGAATAGGCGTGGAGGCTAGCGCGAAGGATAGGGCACATAACGGGAGTGGTGGCACCAACACTATGATGGTGAGGTATGAAGTGATGAGGTGTGAGAGAGGTTACAGTGGAAGACACATGGCGGAAGGAAATAAGCGGAGGGGGGAAGGAGATGAAATATAATGGGCACGTTTGGCTGACGTGGGGGTGAGCGGGACACATGGCGGGTGGTGAGTGGATGATGAGATGGGGGGAGGCACCACCTGGTCTAGAAAAGGGGAGGTAGACAGGCGTTGGAGGATGAGGAAGGGCTCAAGGGAACAAGCCTCATCGCACGGTCAGGAGGAGAACAGATGGCAAGGAGAAGGGTGGCACAAAAGTTACATGACAGAAACGGGGCCCATGTTGGTTAAACGCAGAAAAAAGAGGATTTCCAAATTGCCTGTGCGCCATTGATCCGGGCGCTCAAATCGCAGCCGTCAGAGAGATGCATCCTCGATTTCGGACCCCCCCCCCTCCGCTTAAAGGTAGAAAGGTGGGGGGGGGTCTGGAATCTCCTTGCGCGTCGTTGATCCGGGCACTCTGATCATGACCGTTGAAGAGGTGCGTCCTCAATTCTGGACCCCCCCCCCCTCTGCTTAAAGGTAGAAAGGCAGGGGAGCTCTGGAATCTTATGTGCGTCGTTGATCCGAGCGGGCAAATCTCTGTCGTCCAGATTTGTTTGTCGCTTACCACAAGCGCATTTTGAGTCCGATACTTAGGGTAAGTGGGTTTTTAACCCACTCCTTCACATTCTAACCCACCGCTACAAGAAATATCTCTAACATTTGGCTCCATAGGGGATAGAGTCATCCCTGTGATGCTCTAAGGAATATTTTGCAGATTCAGTGCCTTGTTGTTGGGCTATGGAGTCAAGCTCAAAACATCCTGCTGCTGAAGATACAAGCCGAAAAAATAAAACCAACAAAATAAAGATAGATGCTCAAAGGAGCTTATTTATATACAATCCTAAAATAATAAAACACTTTAGATGGGGCTAGGTGAAAGCAGATTTCCACCATAGCCATTCAAGCAGCTTCCTGGATAGAAGCTCCTTCCCTCTGTCAATGATCATTAGCAGATGGTGTAACCGTGACAGCAGAACGGTTACACTCTTCAACTCCTCCTTACAGGTTGGAGTTGAGATGAAATAGGGTGGCTCCAAAGCATAGGGGAAATGCCACTCCATGTACTTGCTGACAGGGTCATAGAATGAGTGGCCAATCCCAGAAAACTGGCGACAAACAGTCACCTGTGCTACACAGTTCTCCACCTCTGGTTGAATATCTCTAGTAAGAACAGGTAGGAGGACAACTGACGCAGGCTCACTGATCTCAGGCGGTGGTTGTTCGTTGATTGGCTCCGGATAGAACATGAAATGCGTGCTCAGTTGTTCCTCTTCTTCCTCCTCCTCTTTTCCATGCACTCCCCCATCTTGTAAAAAGGGAACGGTCTCCCGATCCTTCTCTTCAATCCCAAATGTAAATACATCATGGGAAATCTCATGAAGGAAGAAAGAATGATCCTCTTCCACAATGGCTTCCTTGTTTAAATCTGAGACAGCAGGCTCATTGGGGGCAGATGCTAACGCATCCAAAAAATCATCAATAATCTCTTCAAAAGAGCTGCTTAGATCATCTGCCTCGAAGACTGGAAAATCCTTTTTGCTGCCTTCAGATTCCAATTTTGCACACTGGGGAGTGGGGAATATTGTCTGCACCACTAGTTCACTCAGAGCGCCATCCTCCTCCTCGGGAACTTCATCACTTTCATAACCCCCCCTGCTGCAGACGAATGGGGAGAAGAAAGGATAGAGCTCTGATTCAGGTCCTCAAGATCGTCCTCATAGCCCACGTCCGAAACAACTTCATCCAGTTTAGAGTTGTGGAATCCATCACTACAGTTATGACAAACTAACACAGAGGGATAAAACTCTTGGTAATAGGCGACGAAAGTTGCATGAAACTCCGAGAGTGAAGAAATGCTAGCAGGGGGTAAAGAATGATACCATTTATGCGCATCCCTTGCTAACGAGAACATGAACATTTTCAATAATACATCCTCATGATGTATCTCCCACTGACGCATGATTTCATGAAACTCACTGAGGTGCCGAGCAGGGTTGTCATCTTCACGCTTTCCAAATATGGGCAAATAATCGCACCATTCATTCGGAGAGGGAACAACATTAGGAAAACCAGGAATAGCAGAAAAATTAAAAGGAGCAAACCTGGGAGCAAGGATTTTCTCCATATCGAACCGGTGGAGTAGCCAATCGATCCTTGAATCATGGAGTCACCAGGTTAAAGATGCGCAGCTTCGAACGTGCCTGGTCCTTGTTCACCATCAAAGGCCAGATCTTAATGTTGTCGTTACCCCAGGAAGCTTCTTAGGCTGAGAAAGAAGCTGTTGAAACCTTCTCGAGAAAGCTCCTTAGGGTCATCTTTTAGGTGTGCTAACAGTAGTCACAGCTGAAACAGTGATGTGGAAACAATGGAGTCGCCACAGTGGAGTCACCAGGTGCACAGTAGCAATCTTTTAAGGGCTCTGATGTCTGATGCACCTTCAGAATCAGAGGCTCAATGTCGTTCTGCCCAGGGAAAATCTTCAACTTCAGCCCTGGCAACGGCACCAAAAATGTTAGCGTCGGAAGTCACTCCTGGATCGCTTGCAGAAGCAGAGCCCGACGCCCATAAGTTTTATGTCACGGTGGTTTTTAATGGGTGATCAAATGGACAGAGACTCAGGGAGATGTCACTCTAACTCGGAGACTGGGTCCGGCATGTAAGAAACAAAGGAGGTCTTGATATAACTTCAATCAGTGGGTTGATTAAAGGGTGAACAGGTGGAAGACTTGATAAGAGGAGTGAACAAACTACTTCGGGCAACAGGCTTTCAGCAATTTGTAGAAGAAAAACCCCGAATGTGAGATCCTCGGGTTCAGGGCTTCGAGATACTGAAAAAGGGACTTGACTGGATTCTCCAATTCCAAGTCGTTCAGCGTTAGGAAAATCACAAGAACTGATTAGAGACAATGCGACTGTCACAGTGATCAAATTCTACATCATCCTATAACAGCTTCAACTCGACTGGATTCTCCAATTCCGAGTTGCTCTAACACAGTTTTAACAAAGACATTAAAGAAAATGATATTCATAAGGCAAGAAGTCTCAAGAGTTCATACATAACCGGAGATAACAGTGCTTCGTTAAAGCTTTTCCCCCGGGAGCCTTGCTCAACCATCGATCGATACAACAATGGAGAAAATGCCTACATATACTCAAAATAACAACAACAACAAGATCGAGACGCTACATTAAACACATTGCGTCTGCATGGCTTCTGACAATCTCCAGCTGCAGTCTCTGAATGATCGTGAAACTATGGCAAACGCAATCGAATTCCTGACAGTTCCATGGGTGAAACGACGTGCCTTTAATTCGTCGCTGGACTTTCCCATTATGGCGGAGGCGATGTCTAACCACCACCAACTGCTTCAATAACTGCTTCATTGGGATTGAGGATGGCCCGGTCAACTCAGCACCTCTGCGACGTGGAAGACCCTTCGCGCTGCCACCTCGATTAGATGAACGGCCTGATGAATAGGCGTGGAGGCCAGCGCGAAGGATAGGGCGCATAATGGGAGTGTTGGCACCAACACTATGATGGTGAGGTATGAAGTGATGAGGTGTGAGAGAGGTTACAGGGGAAGACACATGGCCGAAGGAAATAAGCGGAGGGGGGCAGGAGATGAAATATAATGGGCACGTTTGGCTGACGTGGGGGTGAGCGGGACACATGGCAGGTGGTGAGTGGATGATGAGATGGGGGGAGGCACCACCTGGGCCAGAAAAGGGGAGGTAGACATGTGTCGGAGGATGAGGAAGGGCTCATGGGAGAGAGCCTCATCACACGGTCAGGAGGAGAACAAATGGCAAGGAGAAGGGTGGCACAAAAGTTACACGACAGGAACGGGGCCCATGTTGGTTAAATGCAGAAAAAAGAGGATGTCCAGATTGCATGTGCGTCATTGATCCGGGCGCTCAAATCACAGCCATCGAAGAGATGCATCCTCGATTCCAGACCCCCCCCCCGTACGCTAAAAGGTAGAAAGGCGGGGGGGGTCCATAATCTCCTTGCGCGTCGTTGATCCAGGCGCTCTGATCATGACCATTGAAGAGGTGCGCCCTTGATTCCGGACCCCCCCCCCCCTCCGCTTAAAGGTAGAAAGGCGGGGGGCTCCGAAATCCTATGTGCGCCGTTGATCCGGGCGCACGAATCTCTACCGTCCAGATTTTATTGTCGCTTACCACATGCGCATTTTGAGTCTGGTACTTAGGGTAAGTGGGTTTTTAACCCACTCCTTCGCATTCTAACCCACCGCTACAAGAAATATCACTAACACTATTGTTCAAGCTAAGTCCTTCACACAATTCTTTCACCAATTCTCCAATGAATCTTGCTTAACCTTTTCCATGAGAATTCCCTCAATATATAGGAGAGAATGAGTTAGTTACTTGGATAAGAATGATCCCACAATATCAGGGAATCCATTACAAGGATGACCATTCGAATGCCAACCCATCCTTCTAGAAGATTCCCTTCTAGAAACATCGAGAATTCATATTTTTCCATGCTTTAGGAAGAGTTCTCACCGTAGCTATTCAACACAGTGCGAGAAGTTCACACCCTGTCTTAAAGAAGCCTGAGAGAATCAAGAATTCTCGCACCCAAATGTATTAGCAACCTGCGAACCTTCTTCAAAAATGAGTTTTCTGGGAAGAGATGAAAGTAACTTTTCTCAGGAGAAAGTTCTTATGAAGATCCTGAGTACACCATCATCAATACATCATAATGATGACCAAAATCATGGGTAACACCAAGTGACGAGTGATTTGTGAGAAAAAAATCCATCGATGCCATACAAATTGATTAGTTTCTAAATATAAAGAAGCAATTCGTACCTTTTGTGTATGTGGCACATTATGTAGATCAAATAATTGCTCCATCTGAAGTATCCATGTGATTGGGTCCTTTCCATCAAACTTCCTCATATCAGTCTTAGGAACGTGATTGGTCTTCAACCCAAAGTTGGAGTTTCTCCATTCTTGATTTACCTTCCTTGTGTCCTCATCATGAATTTCATGGGATGCATTTTCACTTTCAGGTGTCTTCTCTGTTACGATTTTTTTCAATACTTCCATGATCTCCTCTTTTAAACCATCCATCTTTGCCTCCAACTTAGCTTCCATCTCTTGTAGTTCATCTTTTGTTACTATCTTATTTAGTAAATAATTTATATCCCTACGCATTTCTTCACCTTCATAATATTCCAAGTAGGATTGCCTAGAGGCTTGTTTGGTGTAGAAGTTCGCTTTTTGGGTGGCATGTTGGCCAAGTATCTCTTTTGAACCTTGATTTTGAGGTGGTTCTATTAGACAATCTTTCTTTTGTTGTATCTCCAAAGTTTCGGCCCTTATGGGTATGAAACTTTCTTTTATGTAGTTCTCTGATATTTCTTCTCTGCAATTCCACAAGTCTGATCAAAATTGGATGTGCCAAGTGGAATTTACGGTAACTTCCCCACAACTTGTCGATTTTTGGACTTTCTAGGAGATCTCACTTTTATAGCGTGCCCCACACAAAATAATTGATATAAAATTTTGAGACTCATACCAGAAATACTACAGACTGTCCATTATCCAATGAAACCAATCCCCCTCAATTTGGATACTCTAGGAAGAAGTTATGATTGTTTTACCTAGAACACCTTCTTGAGACTAGTCAATAGGACTAGTCAGATACCCTATCTTACACAGGGTGTATCTACAAATTTAAGATGACCCAGAAGCTTAACGTTTTACCACAGATACCTTACTAATTTTTGTGAATAGACTCTATATTTCAAGGTCTGAAACGTTACAGAAAAAATTTTATAGCGAAAATTACGCAATGGCTCAGTTCAGGATGATTCCAAAACCCTGTCTTGTACAGACTGTATCTCCGCAATTATAAGGCCTCGGGAACTAAAATTTTAAACCAACGTACCTTGATCCGCCTACTAAATATCCTCCAAGACTTTCCTTCTTAAACGTTGTAGAAAAAAAGTTATAGCGAAAATTCTAAGGTGACTCGGATGTAGCAGCGAAACCCCAAGACCTTGAGCTCTGATACCATATGTTAAGAACCAAATATCAATATAGCATAGAAAAACCTCAGAAAAATTACTCAACGCCTTGAAAAATAGATCATTTCAGATAATAGGCCTCTTCGAGGGGGAAACCTCCTTTTACCCCACTTAAATGTTCAAGTACAAGATGATTCAAAATTAAAATATCTCCTTGGTATATATAGGAGACTAGGAGGTATAATTACAACAAATGGCCTAAATCCGACATAAATAAAATAACATTACTAATATAATATGCCCCAATTAAGGGTTAATGAGCCAATATTAGGGCTTAACATCACTCCCCTTTGGATTTGAAATTTGAGCCTCGTTATAAGATAGAGTTCTATCAATTGTTGAGGTTAGACGAACAAAAAATTGGTTAAAGGAGATGCAACAAAATTCCAAGTATAATATACTTTTTTTCAAAGTTCAATCATATTAATATAGGTCTCCCTTCTACACCCCACCACCCCCCCCTGTTGGGTTATTATATTCTTTGTAATGAAGGTCAAAGGTTGAAGTGATTGACCAGGAAAATTCAAAGTCAAATTGATCGACAACAAGTCAGGCTGTCAACCTACAAGAAGTCATCAGGAGGTAGTGTAGTATCAAAATGAATATTGAATGGAGGTTGACTAGTAGTCGACAGGTAAATCCGACTGGTAGTTGACTCTAACAGAATCCAGAGATTCACAGGATTTGTAACCAATCATCTGCATGGATCTGTAACCATTTTTTGGGTGCCATTATTTAGGGTTTTTCCTACTGTAAATCCTATAAATAAGGCATGTTATAATCATATTATGATGATCAATCTTGGATGTTCCTACTAATATTTAGCAGTAGGTTGTTGGTCATGTAGATGTAAGTCAAATTGGATGCAGGGTTGTTCTTGTGAAATCAAGAGTGTATGATGGAGATTGTGTCTTAGGTGTAGGCCAATGCTATTCATGTAACCCTTTATTCTAAATGAATAAGACAACAAAAGAGAAAGACACTCAAGGAATGTTGGTTTTCTCATTTTGGTTTCCAGGGTAAAATCTATGTGTACTGTGTGATTTCTTTGTCCTTTACTTTCTTGATTAAATTTGTCTTCTTATCTTATAGAGGGTTTAGTGTGGAAGTATAGTTTCTAACATGTGGTATTAGAGCTCAGGTTTATAGATCTTGCATCTAAGTTAAACTCTAGGTCTTGTGAGATTTGTAACTCAAAGATCTTTAAAGTTGCGCTTGAAAGAATGGCAAGTAGTTCGAGGATAGAGACAGAAAACTACAATGGCCTGAATTTTGAGTTTTGGAAGCTTAAAATTGAAGATTTCCTTATAGATCGAGAACAATGGGAAACAATATGCCCATGTACCATTCCGACAGGTATGTCAAGGGAAGAATGGAAGAAACTTGAAAGAAGGGAAAGGACTACGATTCGGTTGTGTCTTGCAGATTCGGTGTTGTTGAATGTCTCAGGTGAAGACTCGTCCAAGAAACTATGGGACAAGTTGGGAAGCTTGTACCGATTGAAATCCCTAGTAAATAAGTTTTTCCTTAGAAAGAAACTATATATTCTGAGGATGAGTGATGATAGCTCAGTAACTCAGCATTTAAATGTGTTCAATACCATAATAATCTAGTTATCGTTGGTATATATTGAAATCACTGAGGAGGATAAATGTATCAGCATGTTATGTTCTTTTCCAAACCCATGGGATAGCTTAGTTGTGGATATAGAGGGTAATTTGACCACATTAGCTCTAGAAGACATGGTTGCATCTCTACTGTCAGAAGAAATGAGACTCAAGAACATGGAGGGATCAACCAAAGATACTTCAATGGTGAGAGATCGACTCGTTGATAGAGATAAAGGAAAATTCTCCAATAGAATGTCTAAGTCAAAGGGTATATATAAATCCCCGGTTCAGTCAATGAGAAGATATTGGAAATGAGGTAAATCTGGGAATTATAAAAGGGACAACAAGTTGAGGGAAATGGAATTCAATACAAGATCCGATGAGAAGCAGTTGGCTGGGAGAAAGAATACTCTAGATTAAGGAGGCGATTTGTATTCAGTGTCAACCAGTACATAGTTATATCAATATGTTTATTTGATCAAATTAGAGTGTCCTAGCATATGACACCTCATAGAGATGACTCAACAACTGAAATTATTGGACGGGGAAGGGTCCAAATGATACTACAAGATGGGAGGAGTATAACCCTTCTACATGTGCTACATATTCTAGGTTTGGAAAGAAACATGATATATATCAGCAAGACAAGTGATGGGGGAGTGCACACTCTATTTTAGAAGGATACGTGCAAAATGGTCATGGGAGAGATGATATTAATGAAAGGAGTTCAAATTGGAACTGTATATAAGTTGTTATGGAATTTCAACTCAACTAGATGCAACAAGATTGTTGTTCCTGAAGTCAACTTGACTTTGAATCGACTCGATTTATCTCAGGCTAAGTCGATTCAACTCAAATCAACTGTTATTTTTCAGGTCAACTTGAGCATATTATGGCATTAGAGTGTTATCACTCCAAAAATCACCCTAGATTGTAATCAGGTGAGCTTGGTAACATCAAAAGATTTGTAAATGTAAATGAGTTTTTAAAAGGTCAAAAGGACCAGACTCAAAATAATAAGGTTTTAACTCATAAATATGGGCTAGCATGCACAAGAAAATGAGGTCTTGATTAGCTTAAGTCAGTTGTTTAAGGATAAATATGAGTAAAGGGAAGACTTTGTGAGAATAATGAACAAGTCTTCTATAAGCATCGGGCCTTCTAGCATTTAGGTGAAGAAAAAGATCAGTGACAAGATCCTCTTTGAAACTAAACTTTAAAAACCTGAAAATATTTACAGTAGTGCCACAATCAAACATCCATTATGATACAGCTGTAACATCTCATAATGATCCTCCATTAATGAGCATTCAGAGTAAGAAGAAATAAGGAAATGAAGAGAAGTTGACTTCCATTAATAAAAAATTCACAGGTCCAGTACATAACCAGAGAATAGTTTACTCAGTCAAACAAAATTACAATATGGGAGCCCCAGCTCAACCATTCGAACCCTTGCTAAAGCAAATGATATATCTATTTATAAAAAAAAGGGAGGCAACAGCTGGAGGTACGAGCTGGCCTCCTTCCCTTGAAAATATCTAAACATTTATTTGATCTAACAACTTATTTAAAAACCTATGCTATAAAACAGGAAAATGTTGGTGACTAATCCAACCATGCTTCAAAATGATTTGATCCTCTTTTGCTACACAACTCATGTTTTTCCATGTGTCTTTTAGGATCATGTAGTTGTCCTCAAAATTCCAGTTGTTGCTTCTGCAATTTTCTCCATCATCATCCATCAAAAAAGTTGTTGGCCTGACCTTCCTGGATCCCTGGTGTCTGCTGGTAGCTTCTTTAGGTAGCGGCTTGAGTAGCGTATTTCACAACTAGACAAGTAAAAAGGTAGCACCATTGTCTCTGTACACTGAAACTTACAACTCGGGATAAAATCATTTTGACAGTGTCAAGGAGTGTACTTCAAATATGCAATTTTCTGATGACAATTGTTGTAAGTGGAGGGAAGTATACCAACAAAAACAAATCTTAAACATGCAAGCAAAAACAGATCATGAGAAAGATAGGGAACCCAACTACTGTAGAATGCTTGGACTGTTGGTGTCTTCTGCTTGAAATGGTGTTCCAGCTGTGTATTTGATACCTGCATTAACCTTCTATTTATATGTAAAAGCTTAAGCTCCCAGGCTTGTCATGCCAACTTAGGTACATGATTTTCATATGAAGGTTGTAGAGAACAGATCTTCATATTGTATTTCCTTCAGATTAGAGTTCTACCATCTGAGCTTGAATCTGAAATATCAATTTTACAAGAAAATCATGTTCTCTGTGCAAGAATCTATCTTTTCCAGAAATTAGGTAGTGCCAATACTGAAACATCCCGTAGAATCCGTAGCATTCGTCGTTACGTTGCTCAGGAGATTGGGTAGCGCCCAGGAAAATTACAAATCTTAGGAGAAAATGCAGCGCCCAGAAGAAAACGCAACACAGCGTCCAGGAGATTTGGCAATGTCTAGGAGATTTGGAAGCGCACTGCATTTTGCACATCCATTCATGAAAACGGTGGAATGGGTGAGAATTTTGGGAACATCATTGTATAGATCATGGCTACATTTAGTTCTTCAACACATGTAGATACTTTAAACAATAATGCATTGATATCTCATCATGGCACCTATGCATGCATCCTGCAAATTAGGCATTTTCCATTTCACCGAGAACCGAACAACTGGAATGTTGGCTTAATTTATGGCTTGGCCCGTAGCTTGAGATTGTGATTTGACTCGTGGCTTGGTCTTAGGATAGATTTGACTTGTAATATAATACATAGTGTGATCTAAGTTTAAGCCACTTTGAAATCACACACCACATCTTATGTCAAAGTCAATAAACTCATTTATTGAAAAGGCAACTAAAATAAAACCATAGGGAAATTAACAAAATAAATATTTAGGAAAAACTACTAAAAGTTGGTTTTTGGTTATGCAGGTTAAAAACACAAAGGCCATAGGTGTTAGGAGAAAACATCTATGAATTAAGACTCTTCCTAACTCAATGAGGAAATTGGAATTTATGAACTAGAGAAAATGAGCAAAAATATTTCAAAATTTTAGCACGAGGATGCTAAAGACACTTAAAATTTTCATAAAAAAATGAGTGCTAACATTTGGCTCCAACTGGGATGGAGACCTCCCTGCGAGGCTCCAAGAACCTAGTAGTTTCAGTTTCCTTATCTGTTGGGCTATGGATTCGTCTGGCCTGTGAAACCAATCTCTGAAAACTCTCAAGACCTGTGCAACTGATCTCTGTATACCTTCAAAACTGGCATTTATTCACCAAATCTCATTGATATTTGTCCTGCAAACCAGAAGAAAAGAAATGCTCGGGCAGTGATATTATTTCCTACCCTACTCTACTCTAACCAGCTCTACAATTGGTTAGGTAAATATTGACTTCCATAACAGCCATTCAAGCAATTTTAAAATTGAATAAACCTATTCTCTGTCATTGATCAACACATGATGTTTGAAATGTAACAATAGTGATAAAAATTCATTCAAGAAACCATACTCACCCAGACATGCTGATAAAAAGATCAATTATGCATCCTCCAAAGCATTTGAAAAGTGTAACACTATGTACTCATTGACAGGGTCATGAAACTGAAAGCAATGCCTGATTAATTTATGAAAGGTTGCCTTCATTGTTTCAAAGCTACTAACAGTTTGTTTGATGTCTTCTACAGGAACACTTGTTTGAATGAAAGACACAAGAATATGTGGGTCGAATAGCTGTTGTGTAACTTCAGAACCACCTGTTGGTTGATTGTTGATCATTTATGCATATACCGTGGGGATAGTATGTTGCTCATACATATGGTTTTTATTAAGAGAAGATTGTTCATTTGTTGGTGATGGATAAGAGATTAGATTTATATGAAAATCTCTTTAAACACCTCCATAGTATTTACAAGGATCAGGAGCATAATCATCATATACAGGAATAGTGCTAAGAGGCTCCAGACAAACCATAGAAAAATTATGTTCATCACCATCACTGGTATTTCCATCAAAAATAGGTTGTCCATAACAAACCTTTGACTCTTGACATTCATAATGTCTTGTTTCATGATTCTCTCTAACAACAAAGTATTCATTACCAAAGGGTTTATGAACAACAAGCTGCTCTTGGTCAATGTTTGAGACAATGACTTCCTCAGAGGCAAGGTTGTCAAAGATACCTGCTTTGAGGACCAAATCATCTACTATGTTTTCTTCATAGGGACAGCAAATAAAATATCCCTCATGTTCAGATTTGACATGACACTGAATTTGAATCCTGCCACAAGCTCGGAGTTTCTCCTCCACTTCCTCAACATCCATGAATAACTGTGATAAAGATGTTGATTTTCTTTCCCTAAGATACAAAACAAGGTCAGAATATTGAGGCATTATGTAATACACCATGGTATCAATCTCAAAAGGTTTAATTTCCAAGGGCGGGTTGTAATACAAGCTGTGAAACCTTCTATTAAAAGAAGACAGAACTTCATTTTTTCCTCTTCTCAAAGAAGTGAATTCATTTAGGTATTGATCATATGACTTTCTCTCTCCCCAATATTTTAAAAAGGTATCATATAGTTCATCCCATGAACCAATGGAAGCAACTTCCATATTCTTGAACCACAAGGCAACATCTCCAATCAAAGATTTAGAGAAAAGCCTCATGATAATATCTTCATGCAAGATTTTCAGATTATCGATGAAGTCTTGAAAGGATGACATATGTTCTTCTCCTGTAGTGTTATCTTTTCCAGAAAAAAGTTGGTAGGTAGTCTACAAATCCAGGAGGGTAAGGATGAAGAAAGGATGGCAGATTTAGAGGTCCAAACATATTTCCCCTAACCTTAAACTCGAAGTCAGTGGATTGTTGAACACTAGAAGGTTGTTGGTAAAGGTTAAAGGAGTTGGCAGACTGAATTGAATCAGTTTTATTATTTGCAAAAGGACAATAATCATTTGGTGCATGTTGAATTTCAACAGGTTGGTTATTAACAGCAAAGGGAAAGGTAGAAGGTAATAAATTAACCTTGAAATCTGGAGAAGGGAGAGAATCGTAAGGTTCAGGCTGATTAAAAAAGTGTTTATAAACCTCATCTTCTTCGGGTGTTTGAAGTGGATGGATATCCTTAACATCAATCACATGAGAAGGGGGTAAAGATACTTGTTTGAAAAAGGAATATGCAAGAGCAGGCTGGTGGTCTTTAGAGTATACAAAGAAGATTATGATTCTCCTAATGTGTGTAGGGAAATTCAGGAAAGAATGACAGATAAAGAGCACAAGTTCCAGAAAGAAATTCAAAACTTGATACCAGAACTTGCCTTTGCCTTCCATTCATGCCCAAGTGTGTTCCCACAGTGGAGTCTTCCAACAGGTTCGTCTTCGTGGAGTCGCCAGGTAGATGATTACAGTCAGTTTTCTGTATCCCTCTCTTGTCTACCATCAAGAGCTGGATCTATGTCATTCTTCCCAAGGAACTCTTCAATCTGCTCAAATCTGTCCATGTTATCACTCCAAAAGTCACCCTAGACTGTAATCAGGTGAGATTGGTAACATCAAAATATTTGTAAATGTAAATGAGTTTTTAAAAGGTCAAAAGGACAAGACTCAAAATAATAAGGTTTTAACTCATAAATCTGGGCTAACATGCACAAGCAAATGAGGTCTTGATTAGCTTCAGTCAGTTTTTAAGGATAAATATGAGTAAAGGGAAGACTTGGTGAGAATAATGAACAAGTCTGCTATAAGCATCAGGCCTTCTAGCATTTAGGTGAAGAAAAAGATCAGTCACAAGATCCTCTTTGAAACTAAACTTTAAAACCCTGAAAATATTTACAGTAGCACCACAATCAAACATCCATTATGATACATCCATAACATCTCATAAGGATCCTCCATTAATGAGCACTCAGATTAAGAAGAAATAAGGAAATGAAGAGAAGTTGACTTCCATTAATAAAAAATTCTCAAGTCCAGTACATAACCAGAGAACAATTTACTTAGTCAAACAAAATTACAATATGGGAGCCTCAGCTCAACCATTCAAACCCTTGCTAAAGAAATTGATATATCTATTTATAACAAAAATGGGGGCAACAACTGGAGGTACAAGCTGGCCTCCTTCCCTTAAAAATATCTAAACATTTATTTGATCTAACAACTTATTTAACAACCTATGTTATAAAACAGGAAAATGTTGGTGACTAATCCAACCATGCTTCAAACTGATTTGATCCTCTTTTGTTGCGCAACTCCTGTTTTTCCATGTGTCTTTTAGGAGCATGTAGTTGTCCTCAAAATGCCAGTTGTTGCTTCTGCAATTTTCTCCATCATCTTCCATCAAAAAAGTTGTTGGCCTGACCTTCCTGAATCCCTGGTGTCTGCTGGTAGCTTCTTTAGGTAGAGTCCTGAGTAGCGTATTTCACAACTAGACAAGTAAAAAGGTAGTGCCATTGTCTCTGTACACTGAAACTTACAACTCAGGATAAAAACATTTTGATAGTGTGGAGGAGTGTACTTCAAATATGCAATTTTTTTATGACAATTGTTGTAAGTGGAGGGCAGAATACCAACAAAAACAAATCTTATACATGCAAGAAAAAATAGAGCAGGAGAAAGATAGGTAACCCAACTACTATAGAATGCTTGGACTGTTGGTGTCTTCTGCTTGAAATGATGTTCCAGCTGTGTATTTGATACCTGCATTAACCTTCTATTTATATGTAAAATATTAAGCTCCCAAGCTTGTCATGCCAACTTAGGTGCATGAGTTTCATATGAAGGCTGTAGAGAACATATCTTCATATTTTATTTCCTTAAGATTAGAGTTCTACCATCTGATCTTGAATGTGAACTGTCAATTTTACAGGAAAATCATGTTCTTTGTGCAAGAATTTGTCTCTGTCGAAAATTAGGTAGCGCCAATACTGAAACGTCCCGCAGAATCCATAGCGTTCATCGTTACGCTGCTCAGGAGATTGGGTAGTGCCCAAGAAAATTATAGAGCCTAGGAGAAAACCTAGCACCCAGGAAATTTACAGCGCCCTGTAGAAAACACAGCATAGCATCCAGGAGATTTGGCAGCGTCTAGGAGATTTGGCAGCGCACTGCATTTTTCACATCCATGCAAGAAAACGGTGGAATGGGTGAGAATTTTGGGAACATCATTGTATACATCATGGCTACATTTAGTTCTTTAACACCTATAGAAACTTTAAACAATAATGCATTGATATCTCATCATGTCACCTATGCATGCATCCTGCAAATTAGGCATTTGCAATTTCACCGAGCACCAAACAACTAGAATGTTGGCTTAATTTATGGCTTGGCCCGTAGCTTGAGATTGTGGTTTGACTCGTGGCTTGGTCTTAGGATATATTTGACTTGTAATATAATACATAGTGTGATCTAGGTTTAAGACACTTTGAAAGCACACGCCACATCTTCTATCAAAGTCAATAAACTCATTTATTGAAAAGGCAACTAAAATAAAACCATAGGGAAATTAACAAAATAAAGATTTAGGAAAAACTACTAAAAGTTGGTTTTTGGTTATGCAGGTTAAAAAGACAAAGGAAATAGATGTTTGGAGATAAATATCTATGAATTAAGACTCTTCCTAACTCAATGAGGAAATTGGAATTTATGAACTAGGGCAAATGAGCAAAAATATTTCAAAAGTTTAGCACAAGGATGCTAAAGACACTTAAAATTTTCATAAAACATTGAGTGCTAACAGAGAGGATGGGATATATTTGAGAAAAAATACTTTGATCCATTCACAACAAAGGTATGGTCGAAGGTTTTACTGAATGTAATTTAGAAATCGATTTTTGTGAACATTTCATATATGGAAAACAAAATCGAGTTAGGTTCCTATATGGAGCAACAAGGGAAAAGGGGATTCTAGAACTAATTCATAGTGATGTGTTTGGGTCTATAATAGTCCCTTCACTTGTTGGATCCCTATATTATGTCTCCTTCATAGATGATTTTTCTAGGAAAACATAGATATATTTCCTGAGGAATAAATCAAACGTTTTTTGAAATTCAAAGAGTTTAAATCTCTTGTGGAAAACCAGATAGAAAAGAATATCAAGGTATTGATAACTAAAAATGGTGGTGAATTTTGTGGAAACTATTTTGAGCAGTTCTTCAAGTAGTGTTGCATGGCACGCCAAAATGTCACACTATATACCCCACCAAAAAACAGATTTTCTGAAAGAATGGACAAAACATTCATGGAAAAGGCAAGGAGCATGCTCAGTGATGCTAAGCTTAGAATTTTGGGTAGAATCATTCGACACTACAAAATATCTAGTGAATATGTCTACTTCATCGGCGCTAGTTGAAACGATTCCACATGAGGTATGGTTTGGTAAGAATCCTTCACTTTCACATCTCAAAGTATTTGGATGTGATGCATCGAGCATGTTCCCAAGGAAACGAGGAGAAATATGGACAAGAAGGAAGTCAAGTGCATTTTCAATGGATATAAAGAAGGAATTAAAGGATATAAGCTCTGGGATCCTGCAATAAGGAAAACAATGTAAATTTAAGATGTGGTATTCAGATAATTTGGAGGTAAGTATGAGTCTGAAATGGTTCAAATAGAGAAAAATCCAGAGAAGGTGAGGTTTGAGTTGAGGAACGAAGAAGATTATTTAGATGAGTCAATTGAATCAGATGAAGAGGTGGAATAGCTAGCCCCAGTTGTAAGGAGGTTTGAATGAGTAAGAAAACCATTTGAAACATATATTCCACCATATTTTTGTTTTGCATTTGTGTTAACTGCGACCAATGAGGAGCCCAAGACATTCAAGGAGGAAGTTGACTCCGTAGAGGGTAGAATTTGGAAGGAATTTGTGGTCGAAGAGATGGAATGCTTGCAAAAGAATGAGACATGGGATTTGGTAAAATTATCTAGCAGAAGAAATCCCATAGATAACAAGTGGGTGTTCAAGAAAGAGTTGAACATAGCAGGTCAAGTCGAGAAATTCAAAGATCGACTAGTACCAAAAGGATATTCCCAAGTCAAAGGAGTCAAATTCGATGAGAGTTTTTGGCATGTTTCAAAATTAAATTCCATTAGAGTACTAATTTCTCTAGCTGTAGAATTTGATCTTGAAATATACCAAATGGATGTGAAGAAAACATTCCTACATGGGGACCTAGAAGAACAATTATGCATGAAACAACCAGAAGGATTTGCAGTAAAGGGAAAGAAAGCGCTAGTGTGCAAGTTGAAAAGATACCTTTATGGTCTAAAGAAAACACCAAGGATGTGGTATCAAATGTTTTACATGTACACCCTTAGTTTGGGATTTGTGAGAAGAAAGTTTGAGCACTATGTATATTCCAACGAAGAAGGTGGGTGTTTCATATATGTAGCATTGTATGTCGACGACATGTTGTTGGTTGGATAAAACATGGACACAATAAAGGAGGTGAAGAAGCAACTATCCTCCAATTTAGACATGAATGGTCTCAGTGCAATGAACTTCATTCTAGTAGTGGAGATCAAGAGAGATCAGGCAGTTAGAAATATCTGGTTGAACCAAATGAAATTATTGAAACAATCTTGAAGTTTTTCAACATGCTGGAATACTAATCTGTAAAGGTGTCAATTCCTATGGGAGAAAGGCTAATTCCTAAAAAATTACGAAGACACGGGAAGAAATAAAGGACATGACACATGTTCTCTATGCAATTGTTTTTGGTAGTCTAATTTATGCCATGGTATGAACTCAACTAGATATTGCTCATGCAATGGGAGTATTGAGAAAATACATGTTGACACCTGGAAAAGAGCATTGGACATTTGTCAAGAGAGTGTTCATGTAACACACCCACCCCCGAGGATAGAAATTTTTGGCTTTCTTTTCTTATTCTCGAGGGACAACACTCCCTGATATCCTAAGGAGCCTAGCGCAGACCCTCCTTTCCCTGTAAAGTCCCTCATATGACCGTGGCTATGCCCACAGTCCTTAAAGAGAAGGCACTTATGTTGTCGCGATACAGGGAGTCGTGAGGCAAGCGATCCCTTGCTCTCTTGACTTTTGAAGGGGCTGAAACCCAAAACCCAGAATAAGTTTGGTACTCTACCCTTTGGGGTTTCCTTGATCGGGATTTTGGGATGTGTGACGATAGGAGGTCTTGCACATGGGTTTCCCAAGAGTTGAAACTCCAAAAACACCAAACTCTAAACAAACTCCATTGTTTCGGGATTTCGGGATATGCAACGACAGGAGGTCTCGCACCAGGGTTTCCCAGGAGTCGAAACTCTGAAACACCCAACTCTAAACATACTCCACTATTTCGGGATTTCCTCCATCGGGATTTTAGGATATGCGATGACAAGAGGTCTCACACCAAGGTTTCCCGGGAGCCGAAACTCTGAAACACCAAACTCTAAACATACTCCACTGTTTTGAGATTTCCTCCATCGAGATTTTGGGATATGCGACGACAGGAGGTCTCGCACCAGGGTTTCCCGGGAGATGAAACTCTGAAACACCAAACTCTAAACATACTCCACTGTTTCGGGATTTCCTCCATCGGGATTTCTGGATATGCAACGACAAGAGGTCTCGCACCTGGGTTTCCCAGTAGCTGAAACTCCGAAACACCAAACTCTAAACATACTCCACTGTTTTGGGATTTCCTCCATTGGGATTTTTGGATATGAGACGATAGGAGGTCTCGCACCTAGGTTTCACGTGAGCCGAAACTCCAAAACACCAAACTCTAAACATACTCCACTATTTCGGGATTTCCTCGATCAAGATTTTGGGATATGCGACGACAGGAGGCCTCGCACCTGGGTTTCCCAAGAGCCAAAACTCTGAAACACCAAACTCTAAACATACTCCATTGTTTCAGGATTTCCTCCATCGGGATTTCGGGACTTGTGACGACAGGAGGTCTGGCACCTGGGTTTCTCAGGAGCCGAAACACCAAATATATACGCGCTAAGCCATTTCAGGATTTCGCAAGTCAGGATTTCGGGACTTGCGAGTACAAGGGAACTCGCCCTTGGGTATTTCGGGTACCGAAACACCGAAATGTCGAATCTATACGTGCTAAGCCATTTCAGGATTTCGCAAGTCGAGATTTCGGGACTTGCGAGTACAAGGGAACTCGCCCTTGGGTATTCTGGGTACCGAAACGTCGAATCTATATGCACTAAGCCATTTCGAGATTTTGCAAGTCGGGATTTCGGGACTTGCGAGTACAAGGGAACTCGCCCTTGGGTATTCCAAGTACCGAAACACCAAAACGATGAATCTATACGCGCTAAGCCATTTCAGGATTTCGTAAGTCGGGGTTTCGGGACTTGCGAGTAAAAGGGAACTCGCCCTTGGGTATTCCGGGTACCAAAACACCGAAATGACGAATCTATACGCACTAAGCCATTTCAGGATTTCGGGACTTGTAAGTACAAGGGAACCCACCCTTGGGTGTTTCGGGTAACCGAAACGCTGAATCCATATACGCTAAGCCATTTCGAGATTTCGCAAGTCGAGATTTTAGGACTTGCGAGTACAAGAGAACTCACCCTTGGGTATTCCGGGTAACCGAAACACCGAAATGTCGAATCCATACATGCTAAGCCATTTCGATATTTCGCAAGTCGGGATTTCGGGACTTGCGAGTACAAGGGAACTTGCACTTGGGTATTCCGGGTACCGAAACACTGAAACGTCGAATCTATACGCGCTAAGCCATTTCAGGATTTCGCAAGTTGGGATTTCGGGACTTGCGAGTACAAGGGAACTCGCCCTTGGGTATTCCAGGTACCGAAACACCGAAATTCTGAATCTATAAGCGCTAATCCATTTCGGGATTTCACAAGTCGGGATTTCAGGACTTGCGAGTACAAGGGAACTCGCCCTTGGGTATTTCGGGTACCGAAACACAGAAACTTCGAATCTGTATGCGCTAAGCCATTTCGAGATTTCGCAAGTCATGATTTCAGGACTTGCGAGTACAAGGGAACTCGCCCTTGGGTATTCCAGGTACCGAAACACCAAAACGTTGAATCTATAAGCGCTAAACAATTTCGGGATTTCGCAAGTCAGGTTTTCGGGACTTGTGAGTACAAGGGAACTCGCCCTTGGATATTCCGGGTACCAAAACACTGAAATGTCAAAGTCAAGAAGGACCCTTCTCTCTCTCGTGTAGGGTTTTGAGACTTACGCCATAAATCCTCCAGCAGATCCTTGGATAAACTTTCAAAAGGGGTGTCCCTGTGAGGAGATCTATCTAGGGCAGTACTTGAGACAAATAAGGGAATAATTTTCCTGAGAACAGCCTTGAAAACTAAATCCATTCTATATATATATATATATATATATATATATATATATATATATATATGTATGTATGTATGTATGTATGTATATTTTTACATAAGCCAGAGGTGGCATTTCCAATATAAGCATACATCCACTAATTCTGATCAAAACACCATACAGACAGTCTTATATTGAAACCATTCATAATTGCACAAACCATGAGCATACATGTCAAAATATTAATTTCAAGATACGAGACATAACACTTATCAGAAAAACACTAGGTTTGATGCAACTGCTGAGAGGGGTGCTCATTTCCACCCAACCGTAGGCTCAGTGATTCTGAAATGGATTTACCACTAGCCACCCCTGATCTTAGACCACGATGTTGTGAGACTGAGTCTTTGTTCATCAGAAGTCGAGAATGAAGGTTACTCTCATTCTTCTCTACTTATCAATCACTCTGTATATTTTCCAGAGTCCTTCCGATTTCTCCCCTCTTGCGGTCTCTGTCGCGACTTCCCCCTTCCACACCTCTTTCCTGCTTTTTATTTTCCGGCGACGTTGCTTGTGGCATGAACTTCCCCGCGGTGGTCAGGTCTGAGGCTTCCACAAATGGGCGGTTCACCACCCCATCCCTCATTAACTCATGAGGATCCTCTTCACCTACCAACCTGGCGAGTAATTCATTTTGGGGCCAGCAAGTCGCTCTTGCTCTTCGGGCCAATGAAGACCAAATATGGTATCGATTTCGGTGGAAGTTAACACCACCATTCCCGGTGCCTTCCACCACCTTTCATTAGCCATCGTGGTCTCTTTTCATCACATCCCCCTCCCAGCAGTCCTGCAATATATATATATATATATATATATATATATATATATATATATATATATATATATATATATATAACATTATTTACATTCGTCGACCTTTTATACTAAGGTCCATTCAAAATCACACATTCACATCTTTGAGTCTGCCATAGTTCTTGGCCAGTATAGTTATTTTTACAGACTGGGGGAAACAGGGCGTTACAATTCCCTCCCTCTTAAAGGAACATCATCCTCGATGTTCTATCAATCAATATGACATGTATGTGCAGAGGTAAACAAAATCGGATATGCCTATTTCATGACATCCTCCATTTCCCATGTAGCCTCATCTGGGCCAAAATGTCTCCACTGCACCTTGACCTGTGCAATGGTTTGGTTCCCGAGCGGGGTTTCCTTTCTGTCCAGTATGCATTGAGGTTATGGTAGGAATTCTCCCTCTAGTTCCACCTAGATCACAGACCAGTCAATTATATGATTAGAATCATGTACATATTTCTTCAATAATGAAACATGGAAAACATTATGTGTTTTTACTGTGGCAGGAAATGATAGCCTATAGGCTACAGGTCACACTCTATCTAGAACCTCAAAGGGTCCACAATACCAAGGTGCCAACTTGGCACAAGCTCCCATTTTCAGGGAACTCTTCCTGGGCCTAACTCTGAGATATACATGGTCTCCCGTCTTGAACTCTCTTGGGGTTCTCTTTTGGTCGGCGTAACATTTATGTCGATTCTGAGTGACCTTCAGGTTTTTTTTTATATAAGTCACTTGTTGTTCCATTTCTTTCAACATGTCAAGTCTAAAAGAAATTCTATTTACGAGATTACTCCAACTGACAGGAGTGTATCACGGCCTACCATAGAGGACTTCGAAGGGACTCATCTTTAAGGATTCTTGGTAGCCTTTGTTGTAGGCGAACTCCACCAGTGGCAGGTAGTCTTCCCACTTCTTGGGTTGATGCATTACATGCATTCTTAGCATGTCTTCTAGTATTTGGTTCACTCTTTCCATCTGTCCATCGGTTTGAGGTTTATAGGTTGTGCTAAATAGTAACTTGGTCTCCAAACCAGCCATCAATGATTTCCAAAAGTTGGAAGTAAATTTCGTGTCTCTGTCAGAAACGATCTTTTTCGGCATACCATGCAATTTAAATATATCCTTCATGAATACGTTGGCAGTGTCTATTTCCTTACAAGTTGACTTGACGTAGATAAAATGAGTGGACTTGCTCAATTTATCCACCACTACCATGATGGCATCATTATGTTTGGTCGAGGTTGGTAATCTAGTGATGAAATCCATGGATATGGTTTCCCATTTCCATTCCAGGATTGGTAGAGGTTGTAATAATCCTGCTGGGTGTCGGTGTTTTTCTTTTACCTATTGGCATTCTATGCATTTGGATAAATACTCAGGTATGTATTTCTTCAACCCAGGCAGGTAGAATTGTTTCCTAGTGGCCGTGATCATTTTCTGGTATTCTGGATGACTAGAATAGGGTCTTTTATGTAGTTCATCCAGTATGAATCTCTTCAAGTCGTCACAATATGGGATATACAATATGCTTCGGTAAGTGAGCAGACCTCTTTCCATTATCTGGTAGCCTCCATACTTTATCCCTGTGGGTTCTTTCTGTAGGTACGAGGTCATGGTCTGGAAGAATGTGTCTGTCTCTTGTGCATTTCTGACTCTTTCCTTGACATCTGTCTCACAGGTGCTCACTGCGGCCACGTGAATTGTTTTCATGCTCCTACTAAGGGCATCAGCCACCCTATTTTCCTTTCCCTTAATATGTTTGATTTCAAAATCAAACTTGTTGAGGAGGTCCATCCACCTAGCTTGTCTGGCATTGAGCTTTGATTGGTCAAACAGATATCGCAATCCACAGTGGTCTGTCATAAGTACAAATTTTCTTCCCAGGAGGTAATGCCTCCACATTTTTAAGGCGTGCACTATGGCAGCCAGCTCTAGATCATGGCTCACATAGTTGACTTTGTGCTCATTCAATTTTTGGGATTCATAGCAGACCACACTTCCTCCTTGCATAAGGACTCCTCCGAGCCCTTCCTTACAGGTATTTTTGCACATGAGGAAGTCGGCTTCGAGATCGGTGATCTTCAACACAGGTGCGTGGGTCAGTAGATGTTTCAAGGTTTGAAATATTTCTTCACATTTTTGTGTCCATGTGAATTTTGTCCCCTTCTTCTGGAGGGCAGTGATTGGACAACCAATCTTGGAGAATCCTTTTATAAATCTCCTATAGTATCCTGCTAATCCCATAAAGGATCTGATATCCAAAACGTCCTTCGGGGTAGGCCATTCCATGTTAGACCTGATTTTGTCAGGGTCTACAGCTACTCCTTCTTCAGATAGGACATGGCCTAAGTAATGTATTTTCTTCTRGAAGAATTCACATTTACTAAATTTGGCATAGATCTGATGTTCTCTTAGCACTTGCAGCACAAGCCTAAGATGCTCTTCATGCTCTTCTCCATTCTTGGAGTAAATTAATATATCGTCAATAAAAACCAGCACAAATTTTTCTATGAATTTGCTGAGTACATTGTTCATCAAGCACATGAAAGTGGCAGGGGCATTGGTTAACCCAAATGGCACTACCACAAACTCATAGTGACCATACCTCATCCGAAAGGCAGTTTTATCGATGTCTTCACCCTTGATTCGGACTTGATGGTATCCCGACCTCAAGTCAATCTTTGAGAAAATAGACGCACCCCCCAATTGATCGAACAGGTCATCGATCTTGGGCAAGGGGTACTTGTTCTTTATAGTCACCTTATTGAGTTGTATATAATCTACACACAGTCTAACGGTACCGTCCTTATTTTTTCACAAATAGGACTGGTGCTCCCCATGGAGACACGTTGGGCCAGATATAGCCCTTATCCATCATTTATCTCAATTGCAATTTGAGTTCAACTAGTTCAAGTGTGCTCATCTGATAGGGTGTCCTAGACACCGACACCGAAACACTGAAATGTCGAATCTATACGCGCTAAGCCATTTTGAGATTTTGCAAGTCAGGATTTCGGGACTTGCGAGTACAAGGGAACTCGCCCTTGGGTATTCTGGGTACCGAAACACCGAAACGTCGAATCTATACGCGCTAAGCCATTTCGGGATTTCGCAAGTCGAGATTTCAGGACTTGCGAGTACAAGGGAACTCACCCTTGGGTATTCCGGGTACCGAAACACTGAAATGTCGAATCTCTACGCACTAAGCCATTTCAGTATTTCGCAAGTCAGGATTTTGGGACTTGCGAGTACAAGGGAACACACCCTTGAGTATTCCGGGTAATCGAAACACCGAAACGCCGAATCCATATGCGCTAAGCCATTTCGAGATTTCGCAAGTCGGGATTTCAGGACTTGCGAGTACAAGGGAACTCGCCCTTGGGTATTTCGGTTAACCGAAACATCGAAACACCGAATCTATACACGCTAAGCCATTTCGGGATTTCACAAGTCGGGATTTCGAGACTTGCGAGTACAAGGGAACTCGCTCTTGGGTATTCTGGGTACCGAAACACCGAAACGTCGAATCTATACGCGCTAAGCCATTTCGGGATTTCGCAAGTCGGGATTTCGGGACTTGCGAGTACAAGGGAACTCACCCTTGGGTATTCCGGGTACCGAAACACCAAAATGACGAATCTATACGCGCTAATCCATTTCAGGATTTCGCAAGTCAGGATTTCAGGACTTGCGAGTACAAGGGAATTCACCCTTGGGTATTCCAGGTACCAAAACACCGAAACGTTGAATCTATATGTGCTAAGCCATTTTTGGATTTCGCAAGTCGGGATTTTGGGACTTCCGAGTACAAGGGAACTCGCCCTTGGGTATTCCGGGTACCAAAACACCGAAATGTCGAAGTCAAGAAGGACCCTTCTCTCTCTCGTGCAGGGTTTTGAGACTTACACCATAAATCCTCAAGCAGATCCTTGGATAAACTTTCAAAAGGGGTTCCCCTATGAGGAGATCTATCCAGGGCAGTACTTGAGACAAATAAGGGAATAAGTTTCCCGAGAACAGCCTTGAAAACTGAATCCGTTCTAAATAGATATATATATGTATATTTTTACGTAAGCCAGAGGTGGTCTTTCGAATATAAGCATACAGCCACTAATTCTGATCAAAACACCATACAGACAGTCTTATACTGAAACCATTCATAATTGCACAAACCATGAGCATACATCTCAAAATATTAATTTCAAGATACGAGGCATAACACTTATCAGAAAAACACCAGGTTTGATGCAACTACTGAGAGGGGTGCTTGTTTCCACCCAACCGTAGGCTCAGTGATTCCGAAATGGATTTACCACTAGCCACCCCCGAGCTTAGACCACGATGTTGTGAGACTGAGTCTTTGTTCGTCAGAAGTCAAGAACGAAGGTTACTCTCCTTATTCTCTGCTTATCAATCACTCTGTATATTTTCCAGAGTCCTTATGATTTCTCCCCTCTTGTGGTCTATGTCGTGACTACCCCCTTCCACACCTCTTTCCTGCCTTTTCTTTCCCGGTGAGGTTGCGTGTGGCAAGAACTTCCCCGCGTTGGTAAGGTCTGAGGCTTCCACGGATGGGCGGTTCACCACCCCATCCCTCATTAACTCATGAGGAGCCTCTTCACCTACCAACCTGGCAAGTAATTCATTTTGGGGCCTGCGAACCACTCTTGATCTTCGGGCCAGTGAGGACCAAATATAGTATTGGTTTTGGTGGAAGTTAATCCCACCATTCTTGGTGCCTTCCACCACCTTTCATCAGCCATCGTGGTCTCTTTTCAGCACATCCCCCTCCCAGCAATCGTGCACTATATATATATATAACATTATTTACATTCGTCGACCTTTTATACTAAGGTCCATTCAAAATCACACATTCACATATTTGAGTCTGCCATAGTTCTTGACCAGTATAGTTATTTTTACAGACTGGGGGAAACAGGGCATTGTAGTTCAGGTATTTGTGTGGCACAAAAGATTATATTATATGCTACCAAGTGAAACCTGGAGATGACAGGGAAATAGATGTACATGGATTTTTCAATGCCAATTGGGATGGAGATATCGATTGACAAAGTTTGACCAGTGGATATGTGTTCAATATGTATTGTGGATAAATCAGTTGGATCAGTAAGCGACATAAATCGTAGCCTTGTCGACAACATAATTTGAATACATGGTAGCCACTCATGGAAGCAAAGAATAAATATGGTTGCAAAGGTTGTGCTCAGGGATTGGGTTTGAGAAAAGACCTATGAAGATAAATTGCAACATTCAAAGTGCAATATTTATGGAAAACAACCCAACGTGTCATTCTAGGATGAAGAATATTGATGCACAATACCATTTCATAAGGGACATGGTATAAAGTAACAAGGTGTTGCTAAATAATGTAGACACGTTGAAAAACATAGGAGACTCTTTGACCAAGTATGTTAGTGATGTGAAGTTATCTTGGTGTATAGAGGAAATGGGCATTGTTCAAGAATCTCCCATGTTCAAAAAATAAGACAACAAGTGGGAGAATATTGAGTTGTTATATTCTTTGTAGTGAAATTTGAAGGTTGAAGTGATTGACCGGGAAAAGTTGAAGTTGAAGTGATCAACAACAAGTCAAGAATTCAGCTGACAAGAGGTCATCAGGAGGTAGTGTAGCAATTGACTGAATAATGAATGGAGGTCGATTGGTATTCGACTATAACATAATCTGGAGATTCACGGGATTTGTAGCCAATGATTTGCATGGATCTGTAACCATTTTTTGGGCACCATTATTTATGGGTTTTACTACTATAAATCCTATAAACAAGGTGTGTTTTAAACATATTATGTTGATCAATATTGGATGTTCCTGCTAATATTTAGTAGTAGGTTGTTGGTCATGTAGATGTAAGATGAATTGGTTGTAGGGTTGTTATTTTGAAAGTAAGAGGTTATGATGGTGATTGTGTCATAGGTGTATACCAAGGTTAGTCATGTAACCATTTATTCTAAATGAATAATACAATAAGAGATCAAGATGCTCAAGCAATGTTGGTTTTCTTGTTTGGGTTTCTAGGGTAAAATATATGTGTATTGTGTGATTGATTTGTCATTTACTTTCTTGATTAAATCTATCTTTGTCTCTTCTAGTGGGTTTAGTGTGGAAGTATATTTCCTAACATCCCAACAATTATTTCTATTATTCAATGTTTGGGTTTATTTCATTTGAATTATAGAACTGGTGATCGGATTAACTTACTTGAGATTATTTAGGAAAAAATTTGTCGATTTTACATTACTTATTTGAAATTATTATAAAGGTTGGAGAAAGGCATGCCTTTCTATATTTATGTGTAGGTATAGGAAAAATAAAGTGCTCAAAATTACTTGAATCATTGGTGATAAAGACTAAGACTCAAACAACTTCTACTAGGTATTCTCCCTTTATTTCTCCTTGCATTTTAGTTATAAACAGTTTTCTCGAGAAATTATATTTTAATGACTATCTTGCCATGTCAGTGAGAATATCAATCATTCGATGAAGGACTGATATAGTGTAGGACAAATCCATCTTACAGCTATTCATAATGGGATAGCTTCCAAGGCTCCATAATTGTTATGAGGAAAATCACTCTATGGCATGGGGTAAACCACATCAGACGGAATGACACACAGAAATCAATTATAATCCCAAGTATGCTATATAAATGAAATGCTAACATGACAAGATCAAGAGCCTACCTCGTCCGGGCGTTCGATGAAGACCATCGTTGAGCACGCAACTCAAAGCTTTATACCTACAACTTGTCCTCAACAACCAAGATACACAAGCATATGGTGATAATATATAATGTTAGCATATGAAATATTATAATCCATTAACATTCATGACAAAAACGCCCATGGAATAATAATTCAAATATTTGCAAGATATCAATTGGACGAGAAAATAGTATTTATATTAAAAAAATGATCAACAGAAGTTTATAAGTGACAAACTTCTATAACGACACACATCATAACCGAGAAATTGAGTCCATCCAGTTGGGCCTCCACCACTTCAATCCTCCACCAAAGGCAATATCATATAAAGGATACAATGAGGTTCTCCATCAAAGAAGGAAGATCCTGGGGGCTGAACAATGTGTTCATACTTTCAAGGATAAAGGGATGTAAACTCAATGTGAAGTGAAATTTATCCAGAGTATCTTTGCTCTCAAAAGTTGAATTTTGTCCTCTTCCATGGTTTGGATATGGCCAAAGTTATAGCCTTCAAGTGGAATTGAAGGGCCGAGTCGGAATGTTTCTAGTATATGGAAGTTCAAGGATCATGGATCTCATGACATGACATGAAAACCCGACACAATTTTAAATTTTGAGCACCAAACCCAATGTACGTGGGTTGTAGTGGTGCAACCTGTGTATACGCATGTTGTCTAACTGGTAGGGTGTGTATATGTGGAAAAATATGATTTTTTAGCTATGGAAGGTACAAAAAGAGGACTTCAAGTCTACATAGGGAAATGGAAAGGCCATCCAAGCAAGTTGCATGGGGTGAGGCAAAATTTGCTATAACAACAAGCAAAGACTATTCCACCAAATTTCATCAATATTGATTTTGACTCTGGGCTTGAGGATAAACTCTTGTTCTTTCAAGTCGTGCAAATTTATTTAGTTCTATTTATTTTATTTTCTTTTATAGAATAAACCTTAATTAGTTTCGGTTTAAGCTTAATCATTTTTCATCTTTTGAAAAAATCCTTAGAGGGAATAGACTTATCTTGAGACGTATCCTATTGTTTTTTGGTATTTGTGGGCCAAACTCTTTAGAGAGAATCGTGTAGTAAAGATTGCAAGTACTTTGCATTACATAAGAAATACAAAGACCTACTAGCTTAAAAAAAAATTCAAGGACAAAAATATGCAAACAATTGAGGCACAACAAGATCCAACCTAAAAATAGAGTGCAAGAAAAGTATGTAATTAATTACTATTTTTTATAAAAAAAATATTGATATGGAACAAATAAAAATTCAACATGGGCTTTTCAATTGTTCATATTTTATAGGAAAGGACTCAAAATAGAATACATACAACACATAAGAGTGAACAATAACGCACGAAAGGGATGAGCAACAAATATTTTAGAATTACGCTCCCTTTTTCTAAACCAATGTACTTAATGTTTGTTCTTATTTCCGTATTTTAATTTTCAATTAAATATGCATGTTTTAAGATGCATAATTTTTTCCAATAGAAAATTCGCTCAAAACTATATTAGAGTATAATTTGTTTTACATCTTCAATGATCCTTAACCAAAAACGATCACTGCAAATCCAGCTTGTCACTATTATGTCACATATGACTATCCAAAAATAGTTCCTTACATACCTCAATGGGCAAAGCTTCGAAAAACTAGCAGATTAAAATAGTTCATCTCCTCAAAATAACAATACAAACTTGTAAGTTTCGTCTACCAGCAGAATGGTATTCCTGTTCAGATTCAACAAAGAGAGAATTCAAAAAAGATGTATATGAGTATGAGGACCTCTAGCCCCTCTTACCCATTGCAAATATCTTAATCTTTCGTTCGGTTCCAAGAGACCTTGTTTGGATAATTGGTCTGCCTCCTTATTAAATTCCTTGTATATATGATGAGAGCTAATTCCTTGAAATAAAGTGGTCAATTCCATTGTTCTGTGCTTCCATCCTTTGATGTCAATAGCCTGTAATTTACCTTTATGATTTAGCCAATCAATAACTACCTTTGAGTCCCCCGGTATCTGTAAATTTTGAATAGACCAAAGGTTGGCAAGAGTGAGAGTATCCCAAACTCCCATAAGCTTGGCCTTTGTGTCAGTTCCATCCCTATAGTTCATATACCATCTATATACACTTGACTCTGGATATTTGATGATGCCACCAGCTCCACACAATATGCCACCTGAAATAGCCGCCCCATCAAAAAATGCAATAGTAAATCCTTCTTCCTGTGTGATCGAACACACTCTTAATGAGATATATTTTGGTGATTGGGGTAGCCTATTGAGATATCCAAGTATCTTAAATACCACTACAAAAATAGAAGGATATGTCTCATCAAATATAAATTTGTTTCTCTTGATCCATATGTACCAACAGGTAAGAGCAGCCAGGGTTTTTGAAACGGATTTGCCCTTAGTCCAAGAAGAAAAACATTCATTTAGTGTAGACCCTTCCCAAGTTTTTTTAATCTGTAGGTAAAGTGTTAATCTGGCCCAAACTGACTTTATGAAAGTACAATGTATGAAAAGATGATTAATATCTTTAGAACCTTTTTTGAAAAGATAGCAAAAACCAGGTCCCTCCCAATCTTTTTTTTGAAGGGCGTCCCAGAACAGAATATTGTTTTCCACTACCATCCATATGAATAATTTTATCTTTATTTGCATGTCCCATTTTCAAATATTTACCTTCCAACCACGCCAAATTGGGTAATCCTGTGTAGATATAAAAGCACAGTATATGTTTTTAACTAAAATGATCCCTGGTGAATCACCCCAGGTCCATAGAAAAGTATCATTTGAATCGTGGAGCGAGACACCAGCGCCTACAAGCGCTCTATAGTAAATGTCCCAATCGATAACTAAAATTCTCGTTAATTCCAACTCCTTGTTGTTTAACCAAATCTTAAATAAAGTAACAGGATCCCGGGAGAGCAGGTTGAGCTAGTACAGTAATCCTTTTTTGTCCTAAGTGTGTTATAATTGCATCTAGAAGGATGGATCTGTCACCTAGACCTAAGATTCGATCTCTTTCAATAGATATGAGGTGTCCCGACCCTGTATGCCAACTAAGTCAATGAGTAATCACATGGACTAATCAAGTAAGACTAGTCCAAATCCTGGACGTTGAAAACTGCTTATGGGAAGCCAGCCTGAACCAATTGATAACTATTGAGTTGGGACAATATTTATCCAATAATACCTTATGCCAAATACCATCTTGAGTTATTACACGCCAAAGAGTATTTACCGTCAATGTCGTATTAAAAACAAAAAGGTTTCGGAACCCCCAACCACCACATTTCTTTGCTCTGGAAACAATGTCCCATCTGCAAAGGTGATATTGTTGAGATGCTTTATGACTGCTCTAGAGGAAATTGAACATCAATTTTCAAATCTTGTTCAATACAGAGCAAGGGATGGTCTCGATAGATATCCAATAAATAGGTTGACTCTCCATCACTAATTTTACTAATATGTATCTACCACCCAAAGACAACCACCTGTTGCACCACTGTCTAATCTTATTTTCCAATTTGTTCACTAACCAATTCCATCCTACTGCATTATATGCCTGTGTCTTTAGAATGCATCCCAGATATTTGAAACTGATAGAGAGATCGGAAACGTTATAAGGAAGAAACATCTTAAATGGTGCAAGTTCATCATCGGAAAGGCTTTTAAAATGTATAGTATTTTTGGATTGATTTAACATTAATCCTGAAGATTTACAGAATAACTTGATAATTTTGCCAATTTCCATCCATTCTTGTAATGTTTCCTTTGCCATAATTAGGACATATTCCATGAATAGTAAATGAAGTATTTTGATCATTCTAGACACTTGTATACCTATTAGATTTCCTTCACCAATGATATTTTTCAATAAAATACAGAGTCCTTCCATAACCAGAATAAAAAGTAATGGTGATAAAGGGAAACCTTGGCTCAAACCTCTGCCGCTTATGAAAAATTATGTCTCCTTGTCATTGATTAATACAACATATGAAGAAGAAGTAATGCAGCTCATGATGCAAATTGTCATATGGAGCCCAAAGCCGAATTTTAATAAGGTCAACCTTAAAAGATCCCAATCAATGCAATCATATGCCTTCTGCAGATCCAATTTCAATACTAGTGACTTTAATTTTTTTCTCTGTATGCTATGTATACTCTCATGTGTTGTGCCAATAGCATATTGAGTCCACCTTCCTTGTAAAAACCCCAATTTTTCTGCAAAAAGTGACCTAGAAAGGATCGGTTTTATCCAATTTGCAATGATTTTTTATATCACTTTGTAACATAGGTTACACAATGATATCAGATGGAAATAATCAAATGTAACTGGTTTATTTTCCTTCAGTATAAGGGTGAGAAAAGTTGAGTTTAGACTCCCAAAAATAGAGCCTTTCTATCTCGATTCCTCCACCATCTCAAGGAGATCCTCCCCTACTAAATAAAAAAAGAAGGTGAAAAATTCAGTCATCCAGCCATCAGTACCTGGACTCTTATCTTTTTTTAAATGAAATAAAATGACCTTTAATTCCTCCATAGTAACTGGGTTGAACAGCGAACCGGACTCATCATCATTTACCATCTGGGGGAAAAGATCAGTAACATTGACTTGTTCAATAGTGTTCAAGATAATCGGAGCCTTGTAAAAAAAATTGAAATAGTATACCGCTTTCTCCTTTATCGCTCCATGTTCTGTAATTGTATATCCATTTTCATCATTGATCTCCCAAACATGTTTTTGAATCCCAGTGTGACTTGCATAGTTGTGGAAGAACTTTGTATTATTGTCCCCGCTATTTATCTAGATCACCCTGCTGCAAAGTCTCCACTTTTATTCAACTCCACGCAAAATATTATTCCTTTCAAGTTCCATCTACTAGAGATGTTTTTCCGCTTCCATATTTGTAGAATCCTCAACCAAACTCACTATTGTATCCTTTATATTTGATTCTAAATTCGCCAGTTGGGCCTTATTCCTGGAAATACTTGCTTTATACCAAAGTTTAGCATGAGACTTTAAGACCTTTAATTTCCATACTAATATGCTCTGTCTTCCACCTTCGGTTAAGAAAATGGGATCCTTCCATATATTATGTACTAAATCCACATAATCTACATCATGAAACCAATGGGTGTTTAATTTGAAATGATATTCCTTGTAAATAGGAGGAATATCTAGTTGTATTAAGATAAGGGCATGATCAGATATATATGGAAACACCTAGGATCTATATAATCCAACAACAGATAATAAACCTTCAGAAACAAGACATTTGTCCAATCATCTGGCAATGGCCTCATGACTAGAACGCCCATTCATCCAAGTAGGAACCAGTTTTGTCGGTTTGATGTCTATCAACGTTTTGGAGAGAAATAAATCTCTATAATAATCATATGTCAATACAGGTACAGTGGAACCTCCCCAGACCTCATCCAAAGAAAAAATAATATTTAGATCGCCAGGAATGATCAGATTGTTAATATAAAATATACCACTATCTTCCACTGAATGCCAAAATTGTTTCTGGTCCGAGCACAGGCAATATATATTAAGCAAAGAGATATCTCGCTTGTTTATAATACACATGTCTGTTAATAGAATACCACCAACAGTAAGATAAGGAACCATATCATATAAATTTGCGTCCCAAGTGACTAATAATCCACCCGAAGTACCCACATAATTTACAGCACTCGAAACCCAGGAGAGACAAAGAAGGTGGATGAAATCTCTAGATTTGTTCTCATGTACCAAGGTTTCCTTAAGGAAAAAAAATATCCGAGCTAGTTAGATCCAATAGTCATCGCACAGAGGAATATTTGAGGGTGCCTCCAATCCCTCTTATATTTAAGGAGAGTAACAACATCACTTAGCCCTCGCCAAGGATTGCATTGCTCTAAGAGCCCCACTATCAGTGGAGGAAGGAACTGAGTTAACTGATTGAGAGGATAAAACCACCAATTTTTTTCAAATGGTTCGGGTCTTTAGGGAGAGTGTTTGATTCCAAGGCCTTTGGACCAGGAAAATTATTTCCCAGCCCCCTCGATATGCGTCAGATAAGTATTAGCCCTTGTTTCAAAAGTAGGATCAAGGATAGCCTTACCCAAGTATGTTGGCAGTTGTATAGTTGTGTTTGAGCCCCGAATGAAGGGGATCAAAGAGTTTAGAACATCATTGAGGGTGGATTCATCCACCTCAGATTCTCTAAACCTAGGCTCCACCAAATTATTATCTAACAGCTCCGGTGATGAAGAGGAAGATTTTGGTGTCTGAGCCCAGGTATTAAACAGTTGAGGTAAAATTTTATTTTTCACCTTAGTAGGGGAATGAACAGGAGACTCAGTTAAAAGTGATGGAAGTACCCCCGAAACAAAGGCTAGGGATGATTCATTGACATCCGGCCTCGCCGAGCCTGCCAAGACTAGAAAATTAGAATCCATGTTGCCCTCGGAATGCCCCTTATCTATGGTAGTGGATAAAAATAGCCAGTGAGAATTATCCAAAGACTCCTTTTCGGAATGTGACAAAGTATTATATAAGGAAGGGCATAGATTTTTCAACTTACTAGTAAGATTCGCAGAAGGCTCCATCTGGCTCCAAGGCTCAGCATCATAATGAAGAGGCTCTCTCCCGAAAGAGTCCATTTCTGTAACATAGTCGAGAGGATCCTTTTGTAATGTGGTATCCTCCGATTATTCTTCTGCCTCCTTACTAGTACAATCTTGATGGAGATGACCCATTCTACGACACATATTGCATCGAAAGGGTATATCGAGATAGTCCAGCTTCTGTATATACCATCATCCACGCCATTCAATATCTATGACCTCTGGTAGTCCGCAGTGGATATCCATTTCCACTAATATTCTTCCCACCTTTCTAGAAGGAGTAACCAGTGTCTGCTTATCCAGTGAAATAAAATTACCTAGCATCACCAATAGCCCAAAGAGCCCCTTCATTCCAAAGATGTATAGGTAACCCCGGTAGAAGAACCCACAAGTAGTGGAACTGAAAATGCTTCGTCGTCGGATCAAATGAAACCTGCCACCATTTCAACATCATACTGCTACCCCCAAAAACCCAAATTGAGCTCATCAAAAGGGTCGCATCCTCAAGGGATTTACATATAAAACCCATCCATACTTTAGATAAAGGACTTAAGGTGCATAACTCGATATAGGAACCTAGTTTTTTTCTATCCAAGCCGAGACAACCCCTTTACTCAAATAATTATAGGAGATTCTACCAACCAAGGCATAGAGGGCCATCCTACAGGTCTCTTCAAGGCCCACGTCTGAACCCAACACCTTGCGCTTAACCTTGCTATTTGATTTCCAGAACTTCCTACGATCACCCGACGGGTTTGGTTGTTTGTGGGGTTTCCTCAGACTAACCGGAAATAACACTCTCTTATCGCCCAAATTAGCATCATGTACAGTCTTCGATCCTTCCACTGGTTGCGTAAGGTTAGTAGCTATAGGGGGAGAAACATAATGACTTAGTGAAGGATCCGGAAGCTGGACATTAGTATTACCTGAAGCAGATGTCAAGTAAAGTGCATTGGATATTAATGAGTGTGGTGCCCCTCCAAAGGAATCATCCTTTGTGAAAAGGCCCCCCTACTTCCAAGCAACCTCATCATCAAAACTAATAACTGCCATGACATCCCCCTCTATGTCATTATCATTAAGGGGAAACATAAGACCACCACCTATAAAGCATTGACCACAGTGAATCACAGAGTAATAACCCTGGATCAGTTTCCTAGAAAGGAAATTTAATACAGGAAGTTGGGCCCAGGACCCAAAGAAATGTTGGCCAGCAGAGTAATAAATCCCAATAATACCACTAAAAGACAAAGTATGGAAGTCAATAGGAAGTGGGTAGTAAGGGAATCTCCAAAAAATGTTAACCGGATAGTTGACTAAACGCAATGACTTAACCAGAACAGTAAACTTATGGATCCAAATGAAAATCCCTATTCAGGCTCCCTAATCAAAATGTTACCAAGTGTCCTCCAGACTGGTAGTAGTTTCGAGCAGTTCATAACCACTCGTGCCTCCGCCATCGATAGATCTAGTCCATCCTCACACATTCAAAAATTCTTGCCTAGTTGCAAAGCCGAGACCCATTTCAAAAAATTCCCCTCGCTATCATTTAAGATGCATCTTTTGAAAGAGGAGGTATCAAATTCTCTTATAAAAAAATGAACTAGATAGAGTTTGTGACTACATGTTACGATGCCAACACATCATCAATTAGTTTGTAAATTAATTTTTTTTTATTAATTTGCAATTACTTTTTGATTGGTAAAAAACATTGTTGTGTCTAATAACATAAATTTAAGTATAAGGAAAAGTTAAATGATAATTTGATCAAAGTTGAGATGAGATTGGGCTTCAAAGAAATGTGTGAATATCATGAAACAATTGAAATTTTACATGTTATTATTTTACTAAAAACATATTTTTCACAATTGGTAAATAATTATTTAATCTTCATTTATATATTTGTAAGTAGAACAAATGGAATTTAATTGTGATGTAAGGAAGAGGTTGAAGTTGTGGTTCCACAAATTACATCCCCAATAGGTGAAGATATAAATAGTTGTGAAAGAAATTCAAGCTATGATCAACAATATTGTTTTTTTAAGGATTTTAAGTGTTCATTCTTTCTTTTGTTATATTTCAAAAAACATTGGCCCCAAATCTCCCTCTCTATGTGTGTATTTATTGGGTTTATAAGTATCTTTATGTATGGGTATTGGGTATGAAAGAGGAGAGAAAATACTTGCTTGGTTTTATTGAGTGCTATTGTTATTGTCATGTCATTTTGTATCATGCTTTGAGAACATGAAGAATGTGATTTTTTTTCTTGGATATATATATATGGTCACAACCAAGCTAGAAATCAAATTGGTGTATGAGACCCCATCACAATTTCTATTCGAGACAAGAATGAAAATCACATTCTTTACATGGTAAAAGCATGATACAAAATGACATGAGAATAACAATAGCACTCAATAAAAACAACCAAGTATTTCCTCTCCTCTTTCATACCCATGACCCATACATAAGCATACTTATAAATCCAATATATCAAATATTTCCCTCTATATATCCCTTTATATGGACCTTTGATCATCAACAAAAAACAATACACAAATCTTTGTATACGCTTTACATCACACTTGTATAATAAGAAAACTAATATTTAATGACTTCAAAAAACTTTTATATACAAAAACATGTAGAAAAGAACTTATATAGTCTACCTTGACATAGTCAAGACCCCATACATTGATCCTTCAAGAAGTAAAACTCCCAGTTCCAACTATTGGCTCTCCTTGGAAGTGCATCATGTTGGCACCCAAATTTTTGGGTTAAATTTTGTGCGCGCACACAAACAAAGTTGTGTGCGCGCACACAAACAAAGTTGTGTGCACACATAATCGAAGTTGTGCACGCTCATTCCATAGTTTTTTGTGTTCCTAAGGTAATGCATGAGGAATGGAAAAGAGTGTGCATTGGACCAAGTTTTGACAGTGCACAATATTCCTAGAATATTATTGAACATGTGTCAGTTCCATTTTTGATGCACACCAGAAATCAAGAAGACACGCCCCAAAATCAGGAAAAGAGTCATCAAGAAATCCTCTCGAATGATTATTGCCAGCAACACAAGGGATCGTGGAGCTGAAAAAATACGAGCTCGCAAGGAAGTTAAGATTTCCCAGATTCTTGAAGCTTACGTGGATTATAGGCAGGTTCCAGAAGTGTACGAAGCAGTTTTGCCAGTCGAGAGAGTGGAGCAAAGAAAAAGGAGATAGATCTCCCAAGTAGAGAAAGCTATAAATGGGACCATTGATATTAGAAATGGGGCTAGCTATATGTTTAGAGAAAATATTCATTGAGTCCTTAGTATCGATCTCGCTCTGAGCATGTTGTAATATTGTAATGTTTTTTACTTTACTTCTATGTTTATTATATGTCTGAATTTTTGGAGAAGGCGCATTTTACATTGTGTTGTAATTCTGAGGATTTATATAGAGGAGATATGAAATTCTATGGCTATAATATATATCTTTTATGCATAATGTATGCCTATGTTGTGATGGAATAACTCTGGTAATAAATATGTGACGGTTCTAATATATTATGTGTATATCATGTATGATTTGAATATGTGTGTGCATTGTTTTACTTCTTTGTCCTAATAATATATCATATATAAGTTGTGTGGATGCCAATCCCAATGGATATTCATGTGTTTAGCCTTCATCCATGTCACAATACCTTATGGTCTCTGTGATCATGTCTGAATCTCAGGTGAGACCTTCCTTAGCCTTGGACAAGGATTGATACGTCAGTGCTCTAGGTTTTTTGTTGGACAACTCTGGACGAACCCTGGGTCTAAAATACCCAACGTTAAGAAGGAAGCACACAAGCATGGATCAAAATTCCCAATAAATGGTTTTCTTGTTATAATTTGAAAGTCTTGTCAGAAATGATGAATAAAAGAGATGAGGTGGCATCCATCTCGAGAGTGTTATCCCCCATTTCTAGGGATAACAAAGGATATGATGTATCGAGGCTCGCGAGTTGCAGACATGGAGTGTTGAGAGCCAAGTTGTCCAACATAGTCCCCAGGGGCCCCTCCTACTCATGATTTGTTCATAATTCATCTCCAACAGTAGAGCACCATCCATTACATTTGCATGGTCCTACAGGTCAGCGAGACTTGCTCCAAAAGACAACGAGTCTGGTCTTGTGGTAAGTGTCATTTTAATATTTGAAGCATTTGACACGTTACAAAGAATCCTTCTTGACTGCAAATCGTTTGCTTGGAATTTATACTTCTTTCCTTACTTTACCTTGGTGGGTGGCATTGGATCCTAGTAATATGGTTTCTCTTGGGGATTGGGTGCTACTGGGCGTTTCTTTGAAGAGTCATTGTGTCATTCCCGATCATACTTACCACTTTCCATACTTCTACATTTTCATCTCCTAATATTTTGGGTCTTCAAGTGCACTGACCCAAGAAGGGATTGTACCTCATTTCATGGGAGGATGGGGTTGAAGGCCCAGAGGCTTGTAGCTGGAAAAATATAAAATCCAATCATAAACTTTCCAGATTCTCTCTTAGGGACTTGGAAAAAAATTAAATGTTTCTCACAAAAAATTGAGGGACTCATAAAAAAATAACTAATTGAATATGCCAACCAAGGTAGAGCATGTGTGGGCAATGTTTTTCATGCTTAGGTAGAAGTCCCACACATCGCCTTCAACTTTGGGAAGCACAGTGTGACCAAGGTAGATTTAAGGTGGGATTTTGTTTTCATGCTTAGGTAGAAGTCTCACTTTATCTTCAACTTGGGAACACTCTAATAAATTAAATGGAAAAGGGGCTTGAAGAAATCATGCATTATAGACGAAGGGAAGCGCACCCTCTACAAACGCACCCATAAATGAGACAACACGAACCCTTGTATGTCATGAACCCCATGCCCAGAAGTATTACCTAACCCATCTCATATTCATCACATGACTCAGATAGGTTTATCTTGGAAAATTTCCTTGACTTAGGGGTTGGCTAACCCAATAGGGCACCTTGACACCCCTCCCATACCTAAATTTGACAAAGTTTATAACTTCTTTGAGAATTTGTTTAGTTTGAAAAGGGGGATTTGATTCACATGTTGGGTGGTTCATTTATTAAATATGGATTACTTTCCACGATACATTTGACTTGAGGACCATTGGAGTTTGTTTTGTTGGTCTTTGCAGTATTTTTCGCACATGATGGATGTTAGACCCCATGCATGGGGCACCTTGAGATGACCATTTTCACCATGAGATAGGAGGTCATTGCACTTGGAGCCACTTTTCCATGACAAGATGATGAGATTCCACCCTTCCTCACTTGAGCACTACCCTTTGGAATCCAAGATGCAACCGCTCTAGCATTGTGATGTCATTTGGGGGGCTAGGGCATAATGGGGCTTCATGGTTGATGATGGTGTGGCATGATTTTATGGCGAGAGATACACTTGACATGAATTGGAGGACTCAGTGGCATGTCACATGGCCTTTGGAGGTCCAACTATTTTTCTAGAGACCAAAACATCTCTTTTCAAGGCTAATTAGGGCATGATGTCACCCCTTTGGAGGGAATCTTTACGTAAATTTTGAATTACATTTTGTAAAGGGGGAAATTAAGGAGGTCAACCTCCTTCTTTTTTTTTGTACCCTAAATTATGTGGACAAACTAATTTTACAAGGTCTAGTATAAATATAGGCCTTGTCTTTTTCATTTGGACATAACTCACTATCTCTTGAGTGAGAGACTTGGCTGAAATTTTCGCCCTCTTTGGGAAAATTGCATCTCTCTCTCTCTCTCTCTCTCTCTCTCTCTCTCTCTCTCTCCTTGATGCTATTGTGTTGATTTAACTTGTCTATTAGAGAAAAAAGTGGTGTGCTATCTCTTGGATAGTTGGTTCTTGCTATTATGGTGGAATATTCTTGGTAAAGTAAGGTTTATCTTGTTTTCTCTTGAAATTGGTAAGAAATTTTTGCCTATTGTTAGTGTTTCTTCTAGTTTCATGATTATTCTTGTCTAAACCCTAAGATGAGTACAAGGGAATACACCCTAAACTAAGATCCATCTTTATCTTGAATAATCATACTTTAAAAAAGGTTTCTAGGAGGAGTAAAAGGGCTTACACCATCCTAGATTTACCTTGCTAGGTTTTGCATGCTCTACGAAGTAAAAGGGATTAGACCCCTAGATAAATTGAAAAACCTAGCTCTTACACAAAAGAATCCATCACCTAATTGACTAGGCACTAATATAATTGCATTGGAGATATAAAATCATTGCATTGGTATATGTGAAAATGTGAGATATTGCATGTGTTCAAATTGGAATCTTTTCTTAGTGTTATAAGCTTGCTTAAGCCCTAAGGGCATCCTCTTTTAGCCGAGGAATTCATTGTTGTATTAAATTTAATGCTACGGCCATTAGGGCTGCAGGAAAATCTCCCTTTCACTCATTGCTTACTAATCTACCACTAAATTTTACTTGTAAACCTAGATTAGTGTTCTACTAATCATTAGTTATTGTTTTGACAGTTTACTTGTTCATTTTCGTGGCTAGATTTTGTTGTTGTAGCAAATTTTTGATACAACCATAAGGTTGCCCTAACTTTTGTTGATAAAAATCATTTTGCATCCTTATTTTTGTTAGGGACCTAACCCCTCACGTAAGTAGAATAATATATTTCCATGTAATAAAGGTCAATATTAATAAGGCCTAGCAATAAGGAAGAATAAGTCCAATGTAAGAAGACCTAATAGAAGCTTCTGCTTATATAAGTATATTCCTCTATATGGTTCTTTTGATAGACATATTTAGTATAAATAGTAGTCGAGGGTATGAGAACTATTGTCTTAGATATTATTGTAATAGAGCTCTGCTCTACTGGAGGTTTCCCCCTCGAAGAGGCAAGTGAACATTGCTCTCAGTAATCAAAGTGATCTCTCTGGTGTTATTATGGTATCATTTTGGTATTATTGTGGTATTGTTCTGGTTATATTGTTGTTCATCTGCCATTTCTCGATATTTATTTATGTTCTGCATACTTTTTATATCTAGAATATTACAAGTGGTATCAAAGCACCTTCCTCGGCAAAAATTGTCGGTTAATTTTTTTTCAGGGTAGAGACGTACTCCGACGTATTTAAGCTACAAAGATCTGTCGTTACATGCATAAACCCACAGTCAGGGATTCATACACGTAGAAAATACAAGTGGTACTTAAGCGCACATATGTTGGCCACCCTTGTAACCCATGTTGGTACCCCTTCGACTGGTAGCGCATCAGACAACACATTTATATGGATCAACCTAGATCTCTTGAATCCCTCCATAGATAAACCGATCGACCTCCTGACTACTATAGTGTCACCGAGAATAGCACTCAGGAAGATACTCTCTAGTACCTGGGTAGTCATGTAGTACGGCTAAGGGCACGGTCTAGCCTCCTTAGTTAGTGCCCTGAGATATTGGGTCGAGTACTACTGTTGGACCCCGCACGTATATCAGAGAGATATAGCACAGGGAAAATTTTGTCTGTAGAACCCTTGAATACCTAGCCCTTGGGACGGAAACAAAAATAGAACAGACAAGATCTATTGTGGCACAACTGTGTCTCATGCATTCACGTTGTGAAATTTCTACACATTTCTTCCTGTTAACCATTTGGGCATTTCATCACTGCAGTATTCTTCAGATCAAAATATAACTCCGCAGGAGTAAAAAAAATGAGTCTGGATCCTGTTGGCACCATTATTTGAGACCTATTCTGTTGGATTTATCTCTTCGCCCTTATCGCAGTCATACCTATCATTTTTCAGCAAATTTGTTTTTCTTGTGGACCTGACCCCCTTCCAACACCCTTATTTCGGCTTTACCCCATTGGATTCCACTCGTCGCCCTAATCGTTGTGATACAATTCACCCATAACCCATTTTTTGTGTGGTCCCACTCACCCCTTTTCGTGTCCCCTCGTCATCATGGCCCATACCCGTAGCCAAGACTTGGAAGCTCACTTCACTACCTTACACTTTAATTTCACAGAAACCCAACAAGAAGTGCAACAGCTCAGTGCCAATATTGCCACCATCAATCAAAATATGCATTCCTCTATCACCGCCTCAATCATGAAACTCAAAGACGAGCTCAAACAATACATTACTACCCAACTTGAATATGTCACTATGATGATCTGTCCCAAGCTGCATATCCCTGTAGAAATTCCCGTATCTGACCCACCTTTTCATATCGACGGTGAAAATTCCTCTCATTCCCAGAATTTTCAGCCCCATCACTTTCAACATGACCTACGCCTTCTGCATGTGGATGTGACCAAATTTGATGGATTGGCTCCCATTGGCTGGGTAACTCAAATGGAACATTATTTCTCTTTGTATGGCATTACGAATGAGTTGGCCAAACTCATTATTTTTTCGAGAATGTTTTATCAGTGGCCTCAAGGATGAGATTCATTCTCATGTCCTCATGGCTAAGCCTCGAAGTTGGGTGGACACTACTAAAAGAGCTAAGGAATCACAACAGGTTGTCTCTTCTCAAAACAGAAAACCGTCCTTTATTCCTCGCACTAAACCAGTAACTCCCACTCCTTCTACTCCACTAAAGATACAGAAACTGACCAAGGATGAAATGGTTGAACGCCAACTCAAAGGCCTTTGTTATAATTGTGATGAAAAATATTTTCCAGGACACAAGTGAAAGGAACAAAATATTTTTATGGCCATCTCGGAGGATGTTTCGGAAGAGGATGTGGAGGCTCCCCTTGTGTCTGTGTCAATTTAACCCACTGACATAACCCCTCCCTCATACCATCCCAAAGTATAACCCCTTGTTTCCCTAAATGCTCTCACTGACTTCTCTACTCCCCAAACCCTCAAGCTAATTGGTTACATCAAGCATAGGAAGGTCATCATTCTTGTTGATAGTGGAAGCACCCATAATTTTATTCATCGTCGCATTGCTCAAGAAACTAATTTCTATATCCTTGCAATCAATAATTTCCAAATCATGATTGCCAATGGTGGGTCCATGAAATGTGGAGGGCGTTGTGAAAATGTTTGTCTCCAAATTGGTGACTACCACCTGAAATCTCATATGTTTTCTATCGACATGGGCATTTGTGACATTGTGTTGGGTGAAGAATGGATAAGGACTTTGGGTCCCATTCTCATGGATTTTAAGGAATTAACCATGCAATTCGACCAGGAGGGTCAACAATATAAGTTCCAAGGCATCATCGTCGGTTTCCCAGAGGTCATTAGTTCCCATTGTTAGGATATTTAGACACTTAGGAGTTAGTTAAGATCTACTTGGTCTAATATGTCGTTAGGTAAAAGTGTGTTTCTTTAGTATGCATTAGTATGCATTTGTAGTTAGGAAATCTGACGGTCGCGATATGTTCCCGACATAG
>ML788057.1:212815-232516 GCA_009831015.1 Picea engelmannii
ATCTTTTTCTTTGCATTAATAAACTGCTCCAAGTGGCCGCGTTGGCTGGGGCCGTGGATGTTTCCCCGTAGGGGTTTTACCACGTGAAAACATCGGTGTGTTGATCTTTGATCTGGTTATGTGAGTGGTTACTAAAGGTTTTCGTCCTCTGTTGGAATACTTATGTTGTCGAACACCCATCGCATGGAAAATATGCTCAAAAAAGGTCATTCTGGCATTATTGCCCAACTGCATGCCATACAAGCAACTAGGACACCCTCTGTGTTGCAAGACCTCCAAGCCATCCTCTCTAAATATAAAGTGGTTTTTTCCACTCCCTAGGGACTCCCTCCTTTCCGTGGTTTTCATGATCATTCCATTCCCCTTGTCCCAGGGAACCTTCCTCCCAATATTTGTCCCTATCATCACCCCTTTTCCCAAAAAAATGAAATTGATAAAATGGTTCAAGAACTGCTCAACGTAGGTGTTATCCTCCCTAGTAAAATATTCTACTCTTCTCCTGTGGTCATGGACAGCCCATATTGATCATGTGGATTGAGTTCTCCATTTACTCTTTCAGCACCAAATTTTCCTCAAACAATCTAAATGTGCTTTTGGCGCCTCAGAAGTCAATTACTTGGGTCGTCTTGTTGGCAAGGCCGGCGTCAGGGTGGATCCTAAAAAGATTGAAGCTATGCAAGATTGGCCTCACCCAAAGACTCTCAAAAGATTGTCGAGATTTTTGGGTTTAACATATTATTATCGCAAGTTTGTTAAGAATTATGGAAATATTGCGGCACCTCTCACTGCACTCCTTATAAAGAATTCTTTCACTTGGACTCTAGCAGTTTCTTAGGATTTTCAAACCTTGAAGATGGCCATGTGCACCACTCCAGTCCTGGCCCTTCCTGATTTCACAAAGACCTTTTTCCTGGAATGTGATGCTTTCGGGAAAGGGATTGGCGTTTTCCTTATGAAAGAGGGTCGACCTTTGGCCTTTACCAGCAAACAACTGTCTAAGATAAATTTTGGCAAATTAATCTATGAAAAGGAAATGTTGGCTATTTTGCATGTCGTGGATCTTTTGTGCCTTTATCTATTGGGGAAATGCTTCCAAATTAAGACAGATCATCAAAGCCTCGAGTATTTTCTGGAACAACGCCTTTCCTCCCCTGAGCAACAAAAATGGGTGACTAAGATCTTTGGATATGATTATGATATCATTTACAAGAAAGTAAAAGACAATGTGGTTTTTGATGCACTTTACAGAAAATATGAAGATGAAGGGTCCCTTTTTTCTCTCTCTTTTATTGTACCAAATTGGCTCCAAGTTGTTCGCAAAGAATGGCTACACGATCCCAAAAGTTTGCATCTGATACAAAAATTGTAGTCCAATTCTCTAGTTTCCTCAGTGTACTCCTGGGTCAATGATGAGATTCGATACAAAGGTCGTTTGTATTTAAGTAAACAATCAAAATTTAAATCAACAGTACTTTATGAGCTTCATGCTACACCCACAGCTAGGCACTCAGGGTTTACCAAAACCTATGACCGGGTCAAACGTTCTTTTTTTGGGAGGGTATGAAATAGGACATTCCTAATTTTGTGGTTGAATGTGAAGTGTATCAATGCAAAAAGGGCGAAATAGTCAAATCTCCTGGCACACTACAACTGCTTCTGATTCCACCTGCTATTTGGCGAGATATCTCTATGGATTTTATTGTAGGCTTACCTAAATCGGGAAATAAATCAGTCATCATGGTGGTAGTTTATCGTCTTTCCAAGTATTCTCATTTATGTTCTCTTCAACACCCATTTACAACATCCACTGTGGCTCAAATTTTCATGGATCAGGTCTTCAAGCTTCATGGCATGCCGCATTTTATTGTTTCTGATCACGATCCAACTTTCACCAACAATTTTTGGCAAGAATTGTTCAAACTAAAAGGTACCCAATTGCATCTCAGCACAACTTATCATCCCCATACTAATGTTCAAAATGAATTTGTCAACAAATGTTTGGAAACATATTTGAGGTGTTTGGCATTGGAAAGGCAGAATCAGTGGGATCAATGGTTACCACTCATTGAATGGTGGTACAACACTTTGTACCATACAGCTACACGCATGACCCTTTTTGAATCGTATATGGACAAAATCCACCTTCATTTCTCTCATATTTTCCAGGTGTCTCGAAGGTCCAGATGGTTTACCAAACGCTTACAGTTCGAGAGGCTATTCTTTGTACCCTCAAAGAGAATTTGTTCATGGCCCAGAATCGCATGAAGCAACAAGCTAATCAAGGTCGCTATGAACATCAATTGGCATAAGGGGACCAGGTGTTTCTTCGACTGCAACCTTACAAGAAAAATTCCCTTAAGGCTGACCATTGTCAGAAACTGGCACCCAAATTTTATGGTCCTTATACCGTTCTCAAGCGTGTGGAACAGGTGGGCTATCAGTTAGATTTTCCCAGTCATTCTAAACTCCATCTTGCTTTTCATCTTTCTTGCTTAAAGAAGGTGATTGGAACTAAGTGCCAAACTCAAACCAACCTTCCCGAGTTGGACAAAGATGGCTCCATTTTTCTACAACCACAATCATTTTTGGACCAGCGTGAGTGTCGACTGCGACAGGGAACCATCAAGGAAGTGTTAGTCCAGTGGAAAGATACAACCCCAACAGATGCCACTTGGGAACTAGCTACCATTCTGTAGTGATTTCCCCATCCCAAGCCTTGAGGAAAAGGTTGTTTTTAAGGGGTAGGACATGTTAGGGACCTAACCCCTCACGTAGGTAGAATAATATATTTCCATGTAATAAAGGTCAATATTAATAAGGCCTAGCAATAAGGAAGAATAAGTCCAATGTAACAAGACCTAATAGAAGCTTCAGCTTCCAGAAGGATCTTCCTCTAGATGGTTCCTTTTATAGACATATTTAGTATAAATAGGAGTCGAGGGTATGAGACTCGTGTCTTGGATATTATTGTAATAGATCTCTACTATGTTGGAGGTTGTCCCCTCGAAGAGGAAAGTGAACATTGCTCTCAGTAATCAAAGTGATTTTTATGGTGTTATTCTGGTATCATTTTGGTATTATTGTGGTATTGTTCTGGTTATATTTTTCTTCATCTACCATTTCTAGCTATTTATTTATATTCTACATACTTTTTATATCTGGAATATTACAATTTTTCCATCAAAACTTGTGATGAGGTATTGGGATATTATCCATGTGATTAGGACTTGATTACGCAATAATTATATTGTGTTTTGCATAATTAATTTTGCAGCTATCAATACTTTACATTGTTGATATATATTTATGTGTGTGTGTGTGTGTGTTGCATTTTTGGGGTAGCAAGGTTTCTTGTTTGTTCCCTTTTGGTTAAAGGCTTGTATATCTATCCTTTGCCTTGTTCCGGGCAGGTTTAACATTGTCTTTCAAGTACACAACACTTTGGCATCCTTCATCATAAGGACTATTTTCCAAACCTTTTATCACTTCCAAGATTGACCTATAGGGGTTTTGTTGGTCAACTTCTAACTTTCCATCTCAATCCCCCTAAGGTCATCAAGATTTCCCCCTTGTGGTGATCTATCATCACTAAAGTGAGGGGAGTGTCTATCTAAGGTGATAGTGGGTAGGTACTCCTGTAGTTGTCCCACTCTTGTGGATTGGGTCGGTATTTGAGAAACCTACAATTTGTGCAATAATAAGGAGTTTCAAGAGTAGTTGACTATAAAATAGCATGAGTTTTCCCTACGAGAAACTTGGGGAATAAAGGGGAATTTCAACCAATGGAAGGATATGTCAAAGGTCTGAGAAAGTGGATGTTGGAAGAAATTCCACTTTAGATAAAAATGGTAGTCGTGGAGAAACGTTTGATGTGCATGGAGCCCAATCAGATGGCTGAGTAAAACCCCCTGGCACGGGTGGGGTTTGCAAAGATGGGCGAAAGTCAGAGAGAGAATGGATCCACCCAGGAGGATACACAAATTGTTGAGATGAGGTGAGGAATGGAATGTACACGGAGGAGCGGAGAATAATGTTGAGCACTCAAAACACCCTAAAAAAAAGCCTCTGTCAAATTTTTACTTTTTGGGTACCACTTGATCTTCTGCACTGCCTGATTCAGTTTCATTTTTGAAATTTTTTTGTCTTTGCTTATTTTCATGACTCTCATCACCTATTAAAGTTTGTTTGAACTTGTGAAACCTCGTGACTTAAGAGGCCTTAACACCTGAATAAAGAATCGACAGCCAAAACACTTCACTCGACGCACTCGGATTCGGCATCGGAAGAAATTCAAAGAAGGAAAAGAACCACTCAGGAAACCTAAGTCGTTGAGCGTCAATCTCCATTGACATCAGCAAAAGGAATTTATTTTTTCAATTCTAGCATAAGAATATCGTTGATATCCGATTCCCCTTCGGCATCGGTAAAATATGAGAGGGATAGACGTTAACGAAAAGAGAAAAGATATCGTTGATAGACAATGCCTGACATGCTTATCATAATCGGGGAAAACCTAAAATTATCGCAAAAAACACTCTGACCACGCTAAAGGTTATTCCCGCTCGCCAACCCCGATGCGTTTTTGGCATTGGGACTTTTTCGATGAAGCTAGTCTGAAGAAAGCACTTGATGGGTTTATCGCCGAGCGCCAACCTTGGATATTGTTTCAACATCGACAAGCTAAGGTTTGGTTTAAGAACGAATGAATTAAGGAAAGTCCTGAATCTGATTAATACACGCTAACTAAGTCACCAGTCTTCAGTGCTATGTGTCTTTACCCGGTAGGAGGATCGTACGTTCTAGTTTTATCCTCATTCATTCTTGGTTCCCTAGGTCTGAGTCACACCTCCGAGTCAGCTTTGCCACGACGGCATTATACGGTGAAATTGATCGGATTCGGAGTTTTTTTTTTTTTTTTAACAGAAAGACATCAACGAAAACATTCATAGCACATCCCTGATCCCCGATCCACCCACTGACAGAGAGAAACGATGGGACATTTTATCATTAGATACGATCGGATTTTGAGAATTTAAGGAGCTAATTAATACCAAATCTCACATTAGTTGCTACCTCGTGCACCAATCAAAACATTCATTTAAAATCACTGATAGACCACATCACCACCCACGCCTTCACCATCAACCCACGATGAATTTAAGTTATGGAAATTCGGCGGCAGATTTGTTAAAATTTCGCTCATAACCCGAATTGAATGGTTGATGCAACACGGTAAGTTCATCCATATTTAAATTATCTTTAGCCATTGTAAACAAAATCATTATGCGCATAAGATAATTCTGGAGCATCTAAAGGAGAAAGATGAGAGACTCGAAGGCTGTATCGATCCCATGATTGTCAAAATAACTAGGTTTTAACAAGCTTCAGAGGCATGTATCCAAGTCTGTAAATTTGTTGGTTGTAATTTATATGTTTTTTCATCTTTTTTTTGTTTTACACGGTCTTTGAAATTTTATTTTAGTTGCGGGAACAATGTCGCCAAGAAATCCAACCACCAGACAATCATCAAGGGCACCTAAGCTTAAAGAACCAGAGGTAGGTGAATTCTCTTCTCTAGGGGCTACAAAACAATTGGAATACACTCTGAGGTTGGATCCTATCATTAAGACCGCAATGAAGAAGGTTTTCATCCAGCCTCCGGCCTTCGGAGATACAAAGGCAAGCACAGCGTCCAAGATGGCACTCCCACATTGAGGAGAACTCTTTAACAATATCATCCTGGAGGACTACCCAGAATATGTCCCACACAGTGATCCATATGTAAGAGTGCTCGACGACGAGGTGTTCCTGAACATTTGACAATCGTACCTACATATGGTGGCAAGAAGAACCCCTGTTTTTCCTTACATAGAAGTCCTGAAGTGGCTCATCGACCACACAGACACACAGAAAGGTTTGATCAACGATGACAATGTTGGGTGTGTCAGAGTGTTCCTTCTGGTAGAAGTTCAGAAATACTACAAACTCAGAGACCCCGAGGAGCGTCTAAATACAGATTTTTTCGTGAAGTTCTATGAACGCCACGACACCAGCAGGGTGATGGCCTCATGGTGGAGGGAAGAAAAGAAGTTCACCAACCAGAGCACTGGATGGTACGGGACGACCAACTTAAGGGATCCATACATCTATTTGATGGCTCTCATCTACCGATTATATGGAGAGAAGGACTGCTCCAGATTTTCAGAGCGTGGATTCCCTTGGCTTACACAGTGGCGATCTCCGGGAGTGGTTTCAACTAGGGAGCAAAAATTTTGTGTACAACAGGCTTGTTGACGATTAAAATTGTCAACGAAGTTTTGCCCACAAAGTGTTGTTAAAGCCTATTATTATTAAAACTAAATAATACTAGTAGGTGGGACCCCCTTCAACTATTGGAGAGTAGATCTGTTCATTTTTTATGTTATGATGATGTGCGACACAACTTACATGGTTGATGAAGATCTTGTTATTATTGGTTATGGTTTGAGCTTATGAAGTGTTGATTCCTTATGTTACTACAGCCTATGTTATTCATTAATGTCATTGTTGTATGTTCTTATCGCACCTGCATAACAAACATGTTAGTAAAATTACATGAATGGAAGTTTTGAGAGAGGCAAAATACTAGAACAAATGCAAGGGAAGGGGACCTAGTTCTGCAATATCACATGTGAATAACCTAAAGGAAATGAGAAACAATTGCAAGGGGAAGATTTTAAAGCTATCCTAACTATACTACATGCATGAAAATACTTGATGATTATTGTTAATCCCTAGCTAGCAAGCAAATGGTTATGAAATTGTGATTGAATTACATGTTTAATATGCATATGGTGTGAAATGTGGTGGCGCGGTTGGCAAGGTGATAGTGCTAATGGTTATGCAATGGTTAATTTAATTATGTGGTCGATCCACATATGGTATATTTGGATAGATTGAATGTCGGTGGCTCATTTGACAAGGTGGTGAATGTTAATGGTTATGCGATTTTGTTTGAGTTATATATTAAAAAATTGGATATATGATATGGAAAGTGCATTTGGAAAGTAACCTATGCAGATTCCAACGCAAAGTTAAATTAATGGCGTTAATTGGGAGTTGGTTGGCATGTACTGATGAGTAAATGAATTGTGGGTGGAGGCGACGTGCATTTACTGCACGTCACCTTTACCCATCATGTTAGTCACCACCCTAATCGGTCTATTGTTTGATCTTGTCATTGTGGTTATGATCCGAAATTTTAGCAAGAAGGAACCGCTTGGCCAGCTCTCGTTTTAAGGAATTCGATCACAGGTATGTCTTTTTTTGTCCATTCATGACTTTTCTCTGGTTATGAAATGATTATTGGCTCAGGTGTATTGGGTTGTGTTTTCCTAAGTGTTGCAACTATGTGAAATTTGGTTATTGTTGGATGGTTCCTCCTGCAATGATATTGAATTCGTAAAGAATATTAATCATCCTGGGTGATAGCTCTCTATTATTCTTGTTGGTTTAAGTGGAGGGTTTTTGCTTGGTATTGGGTAAGCATTGTCTCTAAATCCAGACTTTGTCTTTTGGATTTAATGGTTAAGGGCATCCTACATCACTATGTTTTGTTCACTTCGGCATTGGTGGTTTTCACTACTAAGGGTCACGAAGCGAGTTGTTCTTGTTCTTACTCGACCCTGTCTTCACCTCTATGTTGTGATTATTCACTGAAGAGAACGAGGGCTATACCCTGTGTGCGTTAAATAACCTTTGACAGGCCAAACTAGAGCCCTACTTTTCGGTTATGGCCCCTGTCATGGATTTGTGCCCAACCACGAATGAGTCGTGGTTCGCCCTGTATGCACCGTGGCCTTGGAGTTTTTTCCATTACAAGAGTGGCTCTTCTCTCCCTGTGTTGACTACGGAACAACCTTGGCCCTCCAGTCTGGAAATTGTTCAAGAAGACCAGCCTGGCCTTTTTTTTTATGACTCGGGTTTTGTCGTATGGTTGTATAATTGTTGACTCTTTTGAGAACAGGCTCGCCCAGTTGGTCGCATGATAGTCGTGTTGGTTGATATATAGTCACCGGCTCGGTTATAATAGTGGTAAACCCTACATTACCAGTTTCACTTTCAAATAACACATTTACTCTCCTTATGTTGATAGCTCGGTATTGTTAATGGAAAATGGCCTCTGCCCTGATTCGATTGGATGTGTGGGTATGTGTAATTGCCACAGCTTGTTAGGTTGTTGTTTTTTTTTTAAAGTGACGAGTTATTTGCTAGATACACAGTCACCGTTATTTGCACTGATGATTATTTGAATGTTCAGCTAGCATTGGTGAAAATTATTGACGTTTCTCATGTCACGTTGTGTGTTTGCAAAATAAATAATGGTCGTGGTAATTGTGGTTTTCTTTTGGGGCCGAACGATTATTGAACTGGATGACTTTGGGAAATATATCCTTATGATTGTTTGATTGTTTAATACTGAAATTGCACAGCATAATTGATCACAATTGGACTAAATCGAAGTAATATTGTGTTGGTTTGATGACTCAACAACGAATTTAGCTATTTTCGTGACTATGTGTTTGGTTCTGTAAAATGGAAATATTGCATCGTTTTTGGATGGTTGTGCAGTGTGTATCATATGGGTAGCTTGGGTTTCACACAGTTTTAATCATGTTTATCAATCATTGGTTATAAAGGGCATGTTGTCGAGACTTTTTTCATGTTGGATGGGTGTCCCTGCTCTTTAAGCCACATTGAATTATTTTTTTCTTACAGTGGCAGAATTGCATTGCCTGGGTGAGTTACCCTGTGCATAGCTTGTGTCTAAACGGTGGTTGTTGTTTGTATGTTTGAATATCAATTCGGGTTGCAGTTTGATCTTGTTTATTTGGTTTCTGCCTATATATATGTTAACAAATATCATGGAATTTTGATGGACCCGATTGCAGTGATAGCGACTTCATTGTTGATTTGAAATCATGATTTTTGAGTATTAGGGTGGATTGAAGAAATACATGGGCAATGGTTGATTTTGATAGTTACAGATTGGAAATGGGTATTGTTCGTAAATCGTTATAAAATGCAGAGTGTGTGTATGAAGGGAATGGAACCTCTTACAAATTGTGTGGAATACATACTGTCTTGTGATGGCACTGTGTTGGATATTTGATTATTGGATAGTGAACTAGTTAAGTACACAGTAATTGTTATTTGGTCATGATGATTGTTGGTTGGTGCATCTATTCTTACTAAAGAATGTTTTATGGATCACTTGATTAATTTTATGAACAGTAATCGTTCTCCTCCCCTTCCATTATTTCACTTTCTACTAATTACAAACCCTTTCACTTCCCATATTCATTTTTTGACTCCCTGTTCTAAGATTGATTACAGTCAAGAGAATTTTTGTGTTAAAATCGATGAAAGTGGCAGTGTCTTGTGTGGATTATAGCGAGGTCCTATTGGATTTCTTTACAGTTGATTTTTTTTTTCATCGAGCAGTGACCATGTCTTCTCCCCTTTCATTATATCATATTTTCACTCAATACCAACCCCTCACATATCCCAAAACCCTTTTTCACCCCCTTGCTCGTTGATTAACAGTAAAACAATTTGTATGGATTGGATTGCATGATTTTGATACATTTCTGAGCCAAATCTATTTCATATTTTTAAGAGTTTTCATGTATGGTTATTTAAAAGACTATTTCCTAATTGATCACACATGCAGGATGAATTTTTTTAGTCGAGGTAGCCATGGTCGAGGAAACAGAGATAGAGGTAACTGGAACTGAGGCCCAAGAAGGCCCAGGTTCTCCATACATTTTGACGTTGATTCAAAAGAGCTTGGCCAATTGTTTCATGCTGGATTATTTAATTGGATTGGGCAAGGAATAGTCAACCTAGGCCTGAAAGGCCTCCCTTCCAAGCCCTGCAAGCACCCGGTATCCCTGTACCTCATCATGTTTCATTATGACCCGAGGTCCTTGAAAATGATGGATGGAAAGAGATGGTCCACCCGACAGTCTCCCAACATCGTGGCTGGTCCAACTTGTATTTGCCTGCTCCTCCGCCTATTAACCCCATTGCCCAAGTTGCCCCTGACCACTCTCCATTGCAATCCTCCCATGCTAGCAAGATATTGAAAACTAAGGCACACCATGCACTTGATAAAGGAAAATCCATTGCTGCCCCTTCCTCACCCTCCAATGGATCTCACAAATCTGTGTCTTCCCGAATGCATTTGAGGGACGATTGTTCCCACGTGATCAATGAAATTAGGCCTAAAGGATCTGCACAGCCAAAGGCAATTTTAGGAAAATCAAGAGGTGACAGTAGCAATCAAGGAAGGGTTGCATCACACACTGGAAAATATGGTTTCTAGTTTTTTTTATTATATCTATTGTTCTATTACAGTTGACTTTGGGGATCTTTGGACAATATTTTTATTTTGGATATATGAGTATTATTTTGAAATAATTTTGGATTTCATGATTTTTAATTTCCAAAAGTAAATATGTGTAAGGGAAGCACAAGGAGGTGTCTTTTGCCTAACTAATGGTTATGTTGTGATTGTTATGATTGTTATGATTGTTATGAACCAAAGGGAGTTACAAGGGGTCCCACCTACTAGTTATTATTTAATTATGGCCCTTAATTATAATTATGACTTTTCCCCCTAACTAAAGTTAGTTGAGTCTTTTAATTAACTTAACTAATGAGTTGGTCCAACTACCTCAACCAATTCTAATTTGTTAAAAGCAATAAGAAAGGGAGGAACAAGGGGAGGATAGAAGCAGAAGCATGCTAAGGTTTTCTCTTTGAGTTTTGTTGAGATAGTTCAGTTTTCATTCATTCGCATATTCATCAAAGTCTAATTCTCTTTTGTGATAGCAGGTTCTTATTGTAGACAACAATATTTAGGGCTGAATCAAATCATTCAGACGCTTGTTTTTTAGAGGTGTTGATCTATCTTTTTTAGTCTATGTAGACTTGTTTGTTTGTGAATTAATTTTCATGACTGATAAAGGCTATTGTATAGAGTCGAGTGGGAAACAATCTGTGGCAAGTTGATCTAGCTTTTAGAGTTCAGTTTTGGTTTTCTGTCAGAGGTCCTTTTGTATGTTCCATCGGGGATGTCTAAGTTTGACTTTGGTCCAAGATTTATGTATGATATTTTGTAAAGAAAATGACTCTTTGGTGAACTGGAATGAAATAAAGGATTGTTTTATGTCTCATCTGTCTTGATTATCATCTTGGTGTCTTTACTTCTATTCTTACACTTATTTTAGCAACTGTTATATTCAGAAAATGACATAAAAAGTGAATTTCTAGCAAGATTTTGTTGATAAAAGACTAGCCTAAGCACTCGTAATTAATACTTGTGAGTTAGGATGATATTTTGTTGGCTATAAACACAGGGTGATATTCCCGTCTACTTTTCTTTACCAAGTAAAGTCTGAAAATGCTTGAGTAAGATCATTTCATATCTTTTCCTCAACAAGGCTCGGACGTTGAAGGAAGGAGAGACATATGCTTTCTACATGGCTTCATACTTGCTCAATGTCATGTGTGCCAGAAACATCTTCGTCGGCATGAATCTGAGCTGGCATGTTGCAGAGATCTCGGTTCACGTCTACTTCAACATGCTATGGGAAAACAGGTATAAGAAGTATTACTCCCTCATCTGCAATGAATTCATCGCGCGAATTTATTTTATTATTTTTAAGAAGGAATGCCCGAGACTATCAATTGCTGACAAGAAAATGATATCCAAGGTAGGCCCCTGGTACTTGGACGAGTGCGACACCTACATCAGGGTGTTCGGGGCCACTAGAGCACCACATATCCTACCAGCTCATGTCCTGGACTGGCTTATTGTTTGATAAATATGATATCAAACCATCTTGCAAGGCTACAATGCCACCTTGGTCAAGGATAAGAAGCAGACATTCATACCCTACGATTTCGATGTAGGGTTCTACTTGGTGAAGGATACCACTCAAGCCAAGAAATAAGGGCTTAGCCAACTATAATTCAGGTTCCCTACAGGCCGATTCTACAAGCATGATCCAAAGGGCCTGGTCTTGCATAATGCTTCACAAGTGTTGTCATGTTGGTCATACGCCTACGACAAGTTTGAAGATGAAATATTCACAGAAAATTACCAAGACTGGAACGAGGTGGTAAAAAATATGGTCAACCTAAAAATGACCAAGTTTAGGGCCATGATCCTAGATGAACAAGTGACAAAAATAGAACAGTCATCTCAAGAGGCCCTCGTAGCCAGGGAAGAAATCAGAGCAGCGGAGACCACAAAGGTGTCGAACAGGGGATTTCCTATGATACCGGAGGCATAGGCGAGAGGATTTCTCATGATAGAACAAGAACAGAGAGTAATCGATCAACTACAAGATGACCTAGACATCGTATAAATAACAAGGGTCCCTACCGACAACCAAGTCGAAATCCAGACAGGTCCAAGTAGTCCAAATCCAATGCAAATTGAAGAAATCATCGGGTTAGATAACCCTGAAGTTACAACGCCACAGGTCGGATCACCAGGGGAAGTTTCATCTCAGCCCAAGATAACAAGAACATCTGGGAGAGCGAGTGCAGCAAACCCCCTCCACGACTTAATAACAATTTATTATGATGAGGAGAGTTCGGAGGTGTCATTGGTGACTATGTTACAAATCCAAGAGGAGAAATAACCTGAGAAAGCATCTTCCCCATATCTCAATGCTCAAATTCAAGGCCTCCCGCGGAATGACCAAGAGGTCGAAAGTGTCCTAGACACTAAGCTATGGGATGTACCATATACCCAAGTAGATAACTCGAAGGACAAGCTAGGATCGGGCAAACAAAAGGAAGAAGTTCCACAGCAGGAAATCAGCATCTCAATAGTTGATTATCAAGTAAGTACTGAACCTTCCCCTGATGCTTCAATTTCAGCCGGTACTTTACCTCCCGATGAGAAACAACCAGAGGTCGGGCCTTCGGAGCACACTGAAGAGGTTCAGGAACCCAGTCTTGAATAGATTTACACCGTCGAGAGCCTGGGAAATATGCTTACCTAAGGAGATCAGCAAATCCCTGAACCCGTGATGAAGTCGCTGACATACAAGCCATCTCCTATGATTGGAAGAGGAAGGCCATCATGAAGAGAACCACCAAGAAGAGGAAGCTTACTCTGGATCGCTCCATCCTCATCACCACAGAAGAAAATTTGATTAGCACAGAGCATGCCAAAACATCTGAGCTTATCGGCACAGGGATGGAAATCACAGATGCCACCCTGGATAGAGAGAAAAGGGATGAAGAGGATTTGGTCATTGCATTGAAGGAATTGGAACATCTAGGCCATTTGGTGAAATACTATCAGGACACCACACAGGCCGCGGTGTTCCTGAGAAGTGAATTACAGGAGGCCTACAGTATATTTATGAGTGAGCGGCACCTTTTCACTGAAAGGATAGTCGAGTTTCAATAAGACACCCTCATGGCATTGGCGACGTGAAAGGATACAGAAAGGTGGCATGAAAAATCACACCAAGCAGTGGAAAGGATAGACTACATCAGTGCGGTTCAACAAGGCCAAGATGTCGAAGAGCACGGCATCCGGGTACTAAGGGAAAGCAACATAGACCGCATAAAGAAGTCGGTTGAATACTGGGTAAAAATGGCCCAAGAACCTCATTGGGAAACCCAAGAGAAATGGGCCGAGTACGAAAAGAGCTGGACAAAGATCAATCGGGCGATGAGAGACATCAACCTTCCAGAATTCGGCACACCCAATGACTTTGATGACTTACATGATAGAGTCAAATTACATGTCGAACAAGACTCATCTTGGGCTACAGAAATAGAAAAGGTGGCGAACATGGCACCAGGTCAAGTGCAGTAGTTCATGGAACACCCGATCAAGGCTCGGACCATGTTATAGCAGTATAGTGCTAGAATAGTCAAGTATCGGGCACGGGCAGTAGAGATAAGGGAGATCCTTTCAGCCCCAATGGAACAACACAGATTCCTGTATGCCAACACATGTGAGGATCTCTTCGTCAAATGGTCAGAGTACGAGAAAAATTATACACTCAAGTGAAACATTTGATGTCTCTTAGAAGACTGAGAGATAAAAGCGCCATGTGGCGATGTTTTGTTTTACTTAGCTTGCACTTTTTGATAGTTGTTTTTAGTTAATAATATGTTATAAATAAAGGGATCGACCTGCAGCAAAAGGTCGGTGGTTTTTTCAAAGACCCTCATTTTTTTATTTATAAAGAACTATTTCGGAGCTACCTTAATTGAGAAGTCATGTTTAGGACCAGAGAAAAGTTGTGTTTTTCATCAAAAGCTTATGTGATTGGATTTGAAGAAGAATTATTTCTGATTTATCTCATGAATGGATGTTGTAATGATTCAGAGCCTCTGAATCTGTTGGTAAGTTAGCTGATTCAATATTTTTATAATTCTTGTCTTTAATGATGAAAAGTAAATCTTTGTGTTAATATGTGATTGATGATTAGAGTTCAGGGAACTATTTTTCTTGCCATCGTTTATTGTATATATTTTTCTCCTGCTAATCATATCTCAGTCAATAATTGGAACACCTGCAGGTTAATGTATTAGTACTAGGCTTGTGGTAGAGAATCATTGTCTGCATGTTTGAGCACCTGGGTTATCCCAAGCTCAGCCTTCTCTAGTAGTTATTTCCCACTGTGTTACCCAGTTGGTTTATACTGGCTTTTATCTTGTATCGGTCCCACCTATAAGAGAAAATACAAAAAGAGAGTGTTTGAACTGAAGGAGGAGATTTCACAAGAAAATGTAAATCTCATCGATTAATTGGCCGAATCACAAGATATGGAGAACCATTCCACCATTAAACGATGTAGAGACTAATTGGGCCTTGGTGGTGGGTTTGGTTCCTACTGTTGATTTAAAGGGATTTAGGACCCCTCAAAAGAATTGGAACTAGAAGGAGAGCCTGAAGAATGAATGGCTAACAATACTTTTTTGCATAATTTTTCACACAGCCTATAGATTCAAAACAACCTACATGCATGGCTAGTCATTCCTAAGACAACCCACATACATTGAGTACTCCTGAAATGATTAAATCACCCCAGCAAGAGGAAGAACATCAATTCCTTGCTATTCATTATGCTCTTCCTCATGAGGAGTTGAACCAATTCAGAAGAATCACAAGATCTTACACCCAACAGATTGGAGCGTTGCCCTTAGCTCCGTTACTTCCTCATAGAAAACAAGTAAGGAGACCAGTGGTCGATACCCATGACTAGGGTTTTGTGCAGTCTGTATAAGATCTGACAAATTTATCTCTCACCAAAATTGAGCATCCTCTTAATCTAATCCCCGAAACACCAACCGGCAATTGCTCCGATCCCAACGACTTTTCCGACGAGGAAGGGTTTAACTCGGAACGCTCAGTTTCGGGATTGGACGACATGGAAGATAAAAAAATTCATAATGAAGAAAGGGGAAACCCACCTCAAAATAATCAACCTTGGTTGGCCAGAGATGCTCTGGCCATCCCTGGACGAGTATATAACCTTCCCCAACATCCAAAAAAGTCACTCCCTAAGTTTGACTCTGAAACTTCAGGATTGCTTAAAGACCATATCAAAAAATTCATATTAGCTATCAGACTGATGAATGTCCAACATGAAGATGTAGTATGCAGTATTTTCCCCTATACTTTTGAGAATTCGGCCTCCACGTGGTATTTTAATTTACCTCTAGGATCCATTACTAGTTGGACAAAGTTTCAAAAGGATTTTCTAGATAAATTTGCACAAGAAACCACTACAAGAGCTTTAATGGCCAAGTTGTTCACCACCACCATGAGTTCAAAGGAGAAGGTTAAATACTTCAATCAAATATTCACCACTATCCTAAAAAAATTTCAACCCGAAGTAAACCCACTCAGGAGTTGCAAATCGAAGTATATGTTAATGCTCTCCCAGCTTCTATTTCTATGTTTGTGAATTTTGAAGAAGCCAAAATAATAGAGTTCCAAATGAAGGGATGTAAAGAAGGCATGGTCTCATTAGTTAATAAGGAAGTTCAACCTCCTCCCAGGAGAGGACTCATGTTGACTATACCCCCAAGGAAACAAACAGAACAGGGTCCCGAAAAGGGAAGTGGAGACATAGAAGACCTACAACGCATGGTTAAGAAATTGTCGAACGAAATCATAGACATGAAAAGAAGTGAAGGGGAAGGGAACCAAGGCCAGAGGTCTTATAAACCCTTTTTTAAAATAAATCCACCTTTCAAAGCAATTGAACCTCCCCTAGCCAACTTAAACATCGATCTGGGAAACGTAGCATCTGACTCTTTCTGTACCTATCACCAAGAGAAACACTCTGAAAGAGACTTCCCACAATGGGTGCATGTCATGAATTTGATGGCTAATCGGTTTATAGATGAAGTTTCCCTAACTGAACAGTCAAGCTGCTCAGCTATGAATATCGTCGATCGGGAAGAATTTGATCCACCAAAATACACAGCCATGTTGATATGAGACCCTGGCCTACCAATTCCTTCTGATGACATATTTGAGGTTCAATAACCACCCGCAGAAGTCTTGGTTGTGCAAACACAGAGTAGGGGTCAACCTGTCTTAAACAACCTTACTACGACCCAAAATTTGGGAGGAAAATTGGATCCCGATCACCCGAAAGAACCTTTTGTTCCCCAAAGAAATCCTATAAACATCCATACACTATAATCGCCCAAACTAGACTACAACATAGTAGAAGACTTGAAAAAGTTGAAGGCAAACATATCGATCATGGACATGTGTAGAATCCCTCAACAAAAGGACTTTCTGTTACAAGCATTGAAATCAGTGGAAAATCCTACAACAAGCACTTACCAAAGACAAAATCTAACCCCTGCAAATCTAAGGAGTAAACCAACTGTGAACACCTGCTCGGAAGATAAGAAGGGAAAACCTTTTATCCCACCGTTCCTTTTGACATTTGAAGTCTTCAAGAAAAACCTCCATAACTGTTTGGTTGACTCGGAAGCATCCTCCAATGTTATTCCATTGTCTATATGAAATAAATTAAACACAGCCCCTCTCAAAAGATATAAACATGTGATACAACTAGAAAGAACACAGGTGAAGGTTATGGGGGAACTCAAAGATGTAATGATTAGGATGGTGACTCACCCGAAATTTGTTAAAGTAATTGACATCATTGTAGTAGATATCCTAGAAACTTACGGATTTCTATTGAGTCGAGATTGGTACGAGAAGTTAAATGGATACTTTAGTACAGACTAGGCTCACATTTGGCTTCCATTACACACAAATATGATCAGAAACGATAGAGAAAGATATCTAAAACACATTGTCACCGACCTAGAAACCCCTAACGAACCCTCATCGGTAGATTTCCCCATGCTAGGAAATTATTCCTATGACTCTGATTTTGGAAATTTCTCCCCCATCTCATCTGATGTTCCTCTTACTCAAAACTCTGAAATAAGTTTTCAATAAAAATTGCCAACGACGATGGAAGAAAACCTCTTCTGTCAATAATTGATCTTAGAAATCACGGAACAAATAGGAGAAAAGGAGGAAAGTCGTATAAAAGGGGGAGCTGACGGATTTCACTCACAAATGTGGACCTTATACTTTGATGGATGTAAATCGAAAGAAGGGTCAAGGGCAGGGTGCATCCTCATTGATCCAAAAGGTAAACGAAATTTCTTGTCTTGTAGGCTAGAATTTGAATGCACAAACAACACCGTCGAGTATGAGGCTCTAGTACAAGGGCTAAAGAAATCCATAGACCTGAACGTTGGAGAATTGAAGGTTTTTGGAGATTCTAAAATCATTGTTAGACAAGTAAGGAACACTATACATTACAACTCTCCCCACCTAAGTAATTACCAATAGGAAGTGCACAGGCTAATAGAACGTTTTGAAGCTTTCAACATTACAGTGGCCCCGGAACCAAGAACACTCTTGTTGATTCTATGGCCACTTCTGCCTCAAGGTTATCCCCTCTAGAAGACTATGAAGCCTCCTGATTCACTATGGAGCTACTCTACAAACCATCGGTGCCCAACAATATTTCTAATTGGAAGGTTTTTGAAGGAGATGAAAAGATCATAAGCTTTTTGACCAATCAAGATAATTTTAAAGACTTGGACATTGACGATGAAGTATTTTGGGAGAAATTAGCATAAACCGATCCTTAGATAGATCAACCGACCGAAAAACCAAGGTCTCACACGATACCGAAATGGGTAGATAATTTAGAAAACCTTTTTGACTTAAGAGAAAGATTGAAAGGATCAACTAACACAAAGACGGGGAGTTCCTGTCTCATGCATGAAACTATAAATATAGGAACCTCGGAAAACCCCGGGAATATAAATATCGACAAGACAATATCTAGAGAGGAAAGGAAGGCCTATCTCAAACTTTTTAGGCAATATCATGATGTCTTTGCGTGGTCCTACCGAGATCTGAAAACTTATGACACTCGTATCATTCAACACACAATATCATTAAATCCAGAAGTGAAACCTTTCCAACAGAAGCTTCAGAAGTACCACCCATCCTTAGAGCCTCTCATGTGTCAGGAGTTTAAGAAACTACTAGATGTCAGTATTATCTTCCAAGTTAGACACTCTGCATGGGTATCAAATCTGTTTCCTGTGAGGAAAAAGTATGGGGAGATATGCTTATGCGTAGATTTCAGAAACCTCAATGGAGCTTCAGAAAAGGACAACTACCCAGTCCCACCAATGGAGAAACTCTTGCAGACCATGTCGGGTTCTGATATTTTCTCCCTGCTGAACATTTTTTCAGGTTGTAGCCAAGTTCTAGTTTCAGAGGAAGACCGTTTGAAAACTACCTTCTGAACCAAGTGGGGAACCTTTGCTTATAAATGTATGCCCTTTGGGTTAATCAATGCAGGGGAAACCTTCCAAAGAGCCATGGACGTAGCATTTCGAGGACTAATAAAAAAATGTGTACTAGTATATTTGGATGACGTGATTGTGTATTCAAAGAATAGAGAAGATCACATCCAACATTTAGCCCAGATTTGCGAAAGGTGTAGGAAATACGGTATATCCTTGAACCCTAAGAAAAATATTTTTGGTGTCGAGGAAAGTAAGTTGTTATGCCACATTATATCTCAAGCATGCATTCGCATAGACCCAGAACATATTAGGGCTATAGCGCAGCTCCCATTAGCCCACAACAAAAAGGCTATGCAATCATTCTTTGGAAAAATCAATTTTGTGAGGAAATTCACCCCCAATTTCGTTGAAATGATCAAACCCTTACAAAAAATGATCCGTAAAGATGTTGAATTTAAGTGGGACGATGAACGAAAACATGCTTTCAGCAATATTAATACTGCAATATCCCAAGCCCCAGTGTTGCGAAGTCCCGATTTTAGCAAAGATTTCTTCCTCTGCACTTTTTCTTTCAACCAATCGTTAGCTGCAATATTGACTAAGAAGGATGATGACAACAATGAGGCCCCAGTCTCCTTTATGAGCACTAATCTCCAAGGGGCCAAACTGTTATAACCCTAAAATGCACCATACAGGTTTACCTGGCATCAGGCCAACTCATGCCTCTTCCTAGCCAAAGCCATGCTGAGAAATTCCTCAAAAATCACTTGAAAACAAGCAACCCGCGCCCTAACTTCTCACTGGGCG
>ML788057.1:243914-258893 GCA_009831015.1 Picea engelmannii
TAGTTCATTCTTCCTATGCTTGTCTGAGAAAAGGGGTTGAGATTTTGGGTAGAAGGTAAAAGGTTAAATCTGAAGGGTCATGATCTGCATATAGGCTTAGAACCCTAGCTTATTAGTCCGTAGGGTAAAATACCCAACAACACAAACTAAATTACCCTGCTATATAAAAATATCCGTATGTTGTGTACAAGGCAGTCAAACACTTCAGATGTTACATCCTTAATAACCACACCAAATTCATCATGCCTCACCCTACAGTCTGACCTCTCTTCACTCAATAGAAGATGGGGGAAAGAAGAGGAAACTGGATGGAAGTAGTCTAAGAATTTGATCTAGATATAAAACCTGCTAAACTGGTTAAGGAACAAGGATTATGCAAACTGGCAGCTGAAGCCCAGGACCAAGTAAATGAAGACCCCAGATGGGAGAATGAATTAGAATTGTGGTGTGGTGAAGATTCATACATATCCTCAGGGAAAGAGTCTTGGTATGAGAAACTGAATTATCTCCTGCATCATGGGACTTTCCCAAAAAACCTAAATCTTAGGGAAAGGAGAGACCTCAGGTTAAAATCAGCAGAATATCGCCTCATCAATTTGGTGCTCTTCTGGGTTAATTATGATGGGGTAATTTTAAGATGTCTCGAACATGAAGATGCAAACAAAGTTCTGAAGGATCTCCATGATGGTCCTGCAGGTGGACATTTCGCAGGAAACACCACTGCTCATAAAATATTGAGCGATGGCTATTATTGACCTACTCTGTTCAAAGACGCTCACACATATGCTAGGAACTGTAAGACGTGTCAAATAAGTGCAAGGAGGGAAAAGAGAGTAGTTTTCCCGCTCCAACCTATGGTCGTCTCTAGTCCATTCGAGCAATGGGGGTTAGATATCATAGGAGAAATTACACCGAGTTCCTCAAAACAACATAGATAAATACTAATTGCCACAGATTATTTCACGAAATGGGATGAGGCCATCCCTCTAACTCATGTGAACGAAAATGTGGTGATCCAATTCTTAGAACAACAGCTGATTACCAGGTTTGGGATGCCTTCCATCCTCGTCTTTGATAATGCAACTTACTTTTCTTCCACCTTATTAACAGAGTTTTCTCTAGACAAAGGAATCATAATCAGATACTCTGCAAACTATTATCCATAGGGGAACAGAGTGGAAGAATCAACCAATAGGAACCTAGTGAGGATATTAAAGAAAACAGTTGCAGAAAGCCAGAGGAATTGGGCCCTGGTGACGAAGTCTGCACCCCTTGGCTATTGTGGAGTGTTGTAACCTAAGATAAAGATGAAGTGTAGAGAAATGGTGCACTGATAAGAGAAGAGGATGGCACATGGAGTAGTAATGTGTTGTTCGGAGAAGAAGATAGTGTGAAAAGTAGTAGTGCGTAGATCGGATCGGAAGACAAAGCACATATTGGTGGTTAACGGATAGGACATGAAGGTAGAGTGCAACACATTGTTACATCAAAAGAAGAGGAAGATGGAGACTCTCCTAGTTATGGGGAGACGAATTGACAATAGTAGATAGTATTGCACGACTTCAAGTAGAAAACTCTATGGGTCACCTCGTGAGAAATTTCAGAAGAAGATGGACTTAAACCCCCTTTGTACAACCCACCTTGGGCATTTTTAATCAAGAATAAAACACAACAGATAGTGAATATATTGGAGTATAAGAGAGAGAAGAAGAATATAGAATTGAAGAGATGAGGGAAGAAGAAGGTGAAGTTGGCAATACTTTACCCCGAGAAATAATGGTGTGGAAAAATCCAACCCCCAGCAGTCAAAGAAGAGGAACTAACTCGATTTTAAATATGGAAAATCAGGACAATACCCTGAGACTACCTATGTTCCACAGAACGAGTAAGGATGATGTATAGCAACATCGATTTACATGTGAAGCAATATGGTCTATGAAGAGAATCATATATGAAGCAGCCAAAATCGTGTAACTGGAGACCACGTTCAGGGACAAAGCCTTCGCATGGTATATGAAGTATAAGGCTACTACACCAAAAGGACAAGCGAGGTCCCTAGGTGAGATTAATTAGCATCTACTTAGGGAGTTTCATAAACCTAAGTTAGAATCCCAATGTATCACATAGATAAAAGAGATCAAGCAGAAGGAAGGTGAGATCATATAGGATTATGAAAATCAGTTTAAAATTTTATTGGATAGGCTAACGTTCCAAATCCAGGATTTCCATCATAGGGAATATTTTATTGTTGGGTTACTTCCCCATATCCAATTTCCACTCACCTAGAAAAAGGTGAAAACTCAAGCAGAGGCAATAGAAATTTCCATTCACCTAGAAGCAAGGCCAAGAGGGGCGGAGACATTGACAAGTTTGGCATAGGTGCAGTTGCAACTAGACAACTTGATGATGCAACTGCAAGATATGGATAAGACAAAGGTCATGCAAGAGCATGTATGGTGTACCACCTGTCTCTCAGAAGAGCATCGAAGAGATGAATTCCCTGTTTTGCCAAATTATGTGGTAATGGGTGCACCCAGTCCATTTCCATATAGGTAGATGGAATGGAATGAAATACATATACATTGGGGCCATGTGTCAACCCATTTCCCAACCTTGCAGAGGTACCAAATGAAGAATAACACTCCATTCTGTGAGTTCTGTAAAAATTTCGGGCATGATGTCAATAGTTGTCTCTCACTCCATTTAATGCAAGATAATACCTGTGATGCATTTTGGGTATAGGAAGAGAAAAAGAGTGGTGAGTGTGGTGGTGTGAAAAGAGGCAAATACCAAGAAGGTATCCAAGTTGGATGTGGGTGTGGTCGTGGTCGAGGATATGGGAGAGGAGGAGGTAGACCCCCCACATGTTTTAATTGCGAAGATCTTAGTCATGTATCAAAATTTTGTACCAAACCACGTGTGCTTTGTGCATACTTCTATAGTCCTGAGCATGTCACTAAATATTGTCCTGACTTGTTGAAAAAGTGGGAGGACAAAAAGGATAATCACAACATGGTGCATGCGGAGCCGCACAAGAATAAGAAGAAGGATGAGGAGGCTAATGTATGGGTAGTAAATCGAGGAGGGGCGAAGACAGGAGCAGACTTCAAGAATGGTGAAGGCTCAGATCAAAATATGGATGGAAAGATAAGGAAGGCACCTCATCCCCCTCCAAGGTTTGATATTTCCCAACAAAATTAGTTTCTACATGATGCACAGAGAACACTAGAATAAGAAAGAGTGCACGAGGAGTTGCAACGCGCAACTCATAGGTCACTTGAGGAGGCCTTGATCAGGGAAGAAGTGAAAAAGGAGACAAAAATATCACTGGAAGAAGCTCATATCCATGAATAGGTACAATGTTTGATGCAGAGGTCACTGGAATAAGATCGTATACATGAGGAATTACAACACGCCATGTAAATATCATCGGATGAGGCTCACATGTGTGAAGAAGTAAAACATGTGAAACAATGGTATATAAAGGAGCCTCACATATATATTGAGTTTTGATGCGTTGAGAAGAATTCATATGAAGAACAACTCCAAGAGGAATTACAACAAGAAGTGGATGCAGAAGTCTTACATGAACTGGGTCGCAAGGAAGAATATGAAGACCAAGTAAGTTATTTCTTGCATTGTTGTTTGTGACTGTTGAATGATCCATAAGTTGCAAGTAAGTTGACTTAGATGTTAGCTACTTGAATGAAGGAATGAGTGGAGACTACCATATCCTCTCTGCTGCTAGAAAGAGATGTATGTCAAGTCAGCAAGCAAAAGCGCACTAGCCGAGAATTTAAGATGACAACAGAGCTTGGTGTCTATGACATGGATGGTGTCATGTTGTAGATGGGTTCTAACATGAATATTTTGTTGAATAAATATTGGGAGGTGGTGGGAAAACCACCCTCATCTTCCACTTCCTCACCTCTTTTCTCTGTGTTGCATATAGTCCTTCACTACCGCTGCAACACTAACCTTCACCAATCCCCACATCACAGTCTGCGGAAAGAATCTAGCACCATTACCACCAATTATGGCATGGCTTCATCAAGCAAATTTAAATCCCAAGAAAAATCTAAGGTTGTAAAAGAACCATCACTTCTTGATCATGTACTTTCCTATGGATTCCTACTTGAAGGCCTTCCATTCGCAAAGGTATCCCTACTCAAGTGAGTTGATTATAACATCCACAACCCCTACCGTTTCCCTAAACTATAGGTTGACAGATACATAAAGGTCATCTAGCACGAAGATGGCACTAACAAAACAGTAATACAAGAATGGGCATGACCCATGAAGAGATACAGAATCTTGTCCCTTCTTAAATATCCACACTTCGGTTGGGCCCAAGCCATGTAGTCATGTGTTTAGTTCCTCTTCACCAGAGTACAAGGGGGATACCTTTGGTTAGACCATCCATATCTCATCAACCGGGCCATTATACACAGAGTCTCTCGTCTTCCCACTTCTGTGGAAAATCCAGCCAATAGTATTAAGGAAAAGGATGCACCACTGGAGGAGGTGTGTTCTAAATATGACACATAGACCCTTACTTATTTAAAGAATTTGTCACTAAATTCCTTAATTCTTAAGATGAGGGGAAGGAATTTCATTATAGTTCGGTCCTTTTATTATTGGGCATGGTACTCTGGAAGCCACACCCTATCTTTGAAATCAATATGGATTTTTTCCCCTCATTTCTTACTCCTTGGTTCTTATCACTCCAACATTCTAAGGAGGTTGAGGAACAAGTTGTCATTTCTAAAGCATTCAAGCAATGGTACACTCAGTTGATCAATGTTTTTTCCAAGAAATTCCTCATCCCATCCCACATATTCAACATGTATGAACATCATATTTGATTTACATGCAACTTCCATAATGCGGTCATCTTTCCCCACGCAACTACAAGAAAAACTAAATTTGTGCTTCCCTTCTATATTACAGAGAGGGATGTTATATTGGGAATTGAACAGTGGTTGGCCCAAGAACAACCTCCCTTCTTAGATATACAATATGAATTTGAAATTAGGACAAAGAATTGTCAAGGCCTTCCCAAGGTTGCAATTGAGGGAGATAACACAACAACAATGTCCATGAATACAAAATCTCCCCACTCTGCTGCATGTTCTCGAAACGTGAGTGGATCTGATGCAGACGTTGTCATGGCCAAAAATAGAAAGCAGGTATCCACGATTCAGACCCCAATTCAGATAAACATTGACTTCGAGTCTGAACATGATCCTTCGCCTCCACCACAACCAACCTTGATTGTAGAAGAAACCACTTTGTCTTAATCTCTATCCAAACCAGACTCTAGGACCAGTAAATGTCTATGTACAGTTTCCCATAAGAAAACTGAGGAGGATTCTCCCACTCAAAGCTAAAAAGTTGTGAAATTGATGAAAGATATTTGCACACAGTTATCCAGGCAACAAGCCTCCCACAACGAAATGATAAGGAAGATGCATATTATGGGCCAACATTCTGCTCTTCCCTCTTTACCAAAATATCCTTCTTCGTCTAATCTAGTGATCAAGGTTCTCGGAGTGATTCCTTTCCAAGTGCTAAGTTTTGAACCACTCGCGGTCATCCCTTCAGCTTCAGACAAAACCGAACTGGATTTGTAACAGGTCCCTACAAAATACATCCAAATATTTATCACTTCCATGGTCCAGGTGCTTGGCGAATGCCAACAATCCATTAACCATGAATAGGCCCAATTACGCCTCCACTATGAGAAATAAATTTCCAGTCATGACGCCACACGATCCCAAATACAACAGGAATCGTGTGCACGTCAAGAAGTTGAAAAGGCCCGGAAAACTTTACAATACTTACACATGACTCAAGTGACTATGCATGCAAAAAATTACGATCAATATGTGGTCATTCTCAATGACCACATAGACATGGTCACTGCTATCAACGAAACCTATTCCCACATCTCCCAGCAGACACCAGTACAATCATATCTTCCAGCTCTGTAGAAAACGAAAGTGGTCATTGAGCACGTTCAAGCTATGCATTACTAGAATCTCAAACTTCAAGATTGACTACAACAACTAACGTCGGAGGAGACCGCCCTCTAGCAACAAATCACTCAGGTCATAACTGCCATTCAGAAGATTCAAGACCATGCCCAAGGGTTCATCGAGCTGGTCACTCAAAGCTTCAAATTATGGGATCATTTACAAATCTCTCTCAAGCTCACTACTCTTCATGATTGGACTTGCACAACAGAGGCTGAGGTCACAAAGAAAAATGAGACGTGGGTTCTTTTCCTCCCAAAGAGAATGTCATTGCAATGTTTTCCATTGCTACAAGAATGAAGGAGATCACTACAGTTAGGGCTAAGAAACAAAATATGCAAGATTTGATCACTTCAGTGGTCGTTAGGGCCCTGGTCTGGTATACTCAGCTTTTCGATGTACAAGTTTTTTTCATCCCCCTCCTCGAGAAACTCATCATCATAGACCTGGCCACCTCTCAAGTCACAGCCATATCTGTCGAGGAAACTATTTAGATTTCAAAGGATCTCCAAGGCCAATTCAATGAGCATGAGCACCAATATAAGGACTTCGTGGAGGAAGTCAAAAGAACTATGTTTTCCATTGTGACGATAATTCCATAAATCAGTTGGCTCAAGAGTGAGCCAAATAATATTCATGGGGGCATGTTCGAACCCAAAGTTTTGGGTTCATTTTTGTGCACGCACATAAATGAAGTTGTGCACAATCATTCCATAGTTTTGCATGTGCCTAAGGTAATGTGTGAGGATTGATAAAGAGTGCATGTCGGACCAAGTTTTGACAATGTGCAACAGTCCTAGAATATTATTGAACGCACGTCAGACCTAGTTTTGATGTGCACCGGAAATCAAGAAGATGTATGTCGAATTCAAGAAAAGAATCATCAATAAATCCTCTCGAATGATCACTACTAGCAACACAAGGGATCGTGGATCTGAAAAAAGATGAGCTGGCAGGGTAGTTAAGATTTCCCTGATTCGTGAAGGTTACATGGACTGCAGAAAGGTGCCAGAATCATGTGAATCAGTTTTGTCAGTCAAGCGAATGGAGCAGAGTAGAAGGAGACAAAGTTCCCTGGTAGAGAAATCTATAAATGGGAGCAATGATATCAAAAATGGGGCTAGCTAGATGTTTAGAGAAGAGATTCATTGAGTCCTTAGTATCAAGATCTCTCTGAGCCTATTGTAATATTGTAATTCTTTTGAATATACTTATGTGTCTATTATATGTCTGAGTTTTGAGAGAAGGCGCATTGCGCAGTGTGTTGTAATTATGAGGATTTATATAGAGGAGATATGAAGTTCTATGGTCATCATATATATCTTTCATGCGTAATGTATGCCTTTGTTGTGATGGAATAACTCTGGTAATAAATATGCAACATTTATAATATATTATGTGTATATCTTGTATGAGTTGAATATGTGTGTATTGTTTCAATTATTAGTCCTAATAATTTGTCTTATATGATTCACTTGGATGCCAATCCTGGTGGATCTTTGTGTGTTTAACCTTCATCCTTGTCATAAGACAATATGGTCTCTGTGATCCTCTCTACATCTTGGGTGAGACCTTCCTCGACCTTGGCCAAGGATTGATATGTCGGTGCTCTAGGATTTTTATTGGACAACTCTGGACGAACCATGGGTCTAAACTCCCCAGCGTTAAGAAGGACGTGCAAAAGCGTGGATCAGAATGCCCAACACATCACCTTCCATATTAAGCTCATGAAATACATGTGATTATATTACATGATCAAAAGGATGTGATGCATCCTTCAAATGATCTACAAGTGGCTTCAAAATAACACTATGAATTTTCAATTCACATTTTATCCATTTGATAACCAAAGAGGAGACTCCAAAGATATATAGTTGATTTAATTCTTTTTCCATTGCAAATTTAGGCATAAATCTCAAGGCCATCATTTTTTCATAGTTATTTGAACCTAAACTTAATATTTATTTGAACTTTATACTATGTCTATTTGTTATGAAGATATTTCCTCTAGCACTACAATAATAAGTTGGACCTTACTTGACCCCATCAAAAAAATCCTAAGGTTGGGATCTATCTATCAACAAATCACCAACTTTCCTTGGAATTATCTCTTTTACTTGCATTCTGCAACACTAAAATAAAGCACTCACACCTTTGAGAAAACCTTAAAAGTCGGCATCCATCTATATTCAAATACGTTTACATTGTGAGAAAAACATGTACCCCACAAAATAATACAAGGGAGAGATCTAAATTCTTTCATCTTGTTTCTTTCAAGCCATTTTTTAACATTCCTCTATTGTCATTCATTCCCATAAATTTGAAATGACAATCAATAAATCTAAATCTTTCCAAAATTGTTGATAGAAAGGACATTGAATGACCAAGTGCGAGATGGTTTCATCTTCTCTTCTACATAAGATACATAAACTAGGACACTATCTACTCCTCTTTTGCATCACTTCCCAAGTTCAAGTGTTGTTCCTTTGAGCTAACCAAAGGGAAATACTTTTCTCCTTCAAGGCCTTAAGTTTTGATATCTTTAACCACAATAAACACACCTCGTGATCCTCAATAAAAAGTAAATATTTGTAACCTAAGTGTGTTGCATATATACATGAAGATTTTTTTTCCATCGACCCAGGGTATCCAAAACTTCCCCCAACCTAATGTGTCCCTTTTTTAATTCAAACATCAAGGAATTCCACATTTCTTCACATGTCCCCTCTAATTCTAAAGATTGGGTAGTCCTCCACCCATGATGTGATACATTTATAGAAGTAGAATCCGTTATTTGATTAAGAGTAAGGAATCTTTTATCTTGTAGAAAGTTTATCAACTCAGGATGAAGGAATATTACTTCTCCACACCCCATAATTGAGTCTACCCCAATTCTAAACTACTCCCCATTTTCGAACTTCCATTCTAGATGATTCGCAACAACTAGAAAAAACAATATTAATTCCTATCATTGAATAGATACATTTTGGATGCTCTTCCTTCACCTTCTTATCCAAACCATAAAAGATCCTAGAGATACATATTTATGTTCTATTATTCTTTTCCATAAATCGGCCTTTGATATTAGATTCCAAAGGCTTTTTGCTACTAGGGATATACCAAAACTATGTACACTTTTTAGTCCCCATCCCCCATCCTCCTTTTTTTTCTAATTGTCTATCATTTTGTCATGTTAGGATATTTAAATACTTAGGAGTTAGTTAATATCAACTTGTTCTAATGTGTCATTAGGTAAAAGTGTGTTTCTTTAGTTTGCATTTGTATTTAGGCAATCCAATGGTCACGATGTGTTCCCGACATAGACCGATTTGACGGATCATAGTCTCCTCGATCTTAACGGTTACATTGATATGTGGCTTAACACCCAATTGGTCCATGATCTCTATTTAAAGAGCATGCAGGGTCATTTTTCGATGATCGATTGTGAGAAAATCTCTTGTAAATTTCTTTGTAATATTTTTCTTTTGCATTAATAAATTGATCCAAGTGGCCACGATGGTTGGGGCAGTGGATGTTTCCCCGTAGGGATTTTACCATGTGAAAACATCAGTGTGTTGATATTTGATATAGTTGTGCGAGTGGTTATTGAAGGTGTTCATCCTCTGTTGGAATACTTGTGTTTTCGAACATGGTATAAGAGCGCATTTGAAGAACCGCTCCCATTGTAGATCGAGATCTTGAAGCCATGTTGTCGCATCTCAGGTTTATCCCATTTTCATACATTTTTGGGTTGAAAGGACTATTACATTGCATCCAAAGCACTATTTTCAGTCATGAATTCTTTTCATTTCACTCAAAAAGGTTTATTTTTTCCCAAGATACGACCATTTCAGTTAGATCTAGAGATATAAAGCGCAAATACGCCCTTTTTTTAAAAATTGCAGAGATAAACTTTGGTTTTTTTTATTTTTTATTTCATGGTTTCTACTCTTTTTGATCTATGTATGCCCTTTTCCCTATGCACTGTGTGATCTCGACAAATCAGTAACAGAGCATAAATGGTTTCCATGTCTACGTATGCTCTTTGTTGTGCGATCTCGATAAATCGGAAATAGAGGGAAAACTTGCATTTTCCAAGTAAGCTAATTGAGATCTAACCCTTGTTGTCATCAAGAAGTGAATTTGTTTTCTTGTGTGAAAATATTTTTTATGATCACGCTCTCCAATGTCGTCTTCCACCATAATAACAACAATACCCCCAATCCTCCTCCTAAACAATATAATATGTTTTGCACTAGCTCACTTGGTTAAAAGTTACTTTACTTAGTAAGAGGTCTTGAATTCAAGTCTCTTTTTTGTTACTCTTTTTGAAAAAGTTCAAGCGTTCATTGTAAAGTGCATTTCACTTAAGTTATAAAGTGAATCACTATTAAATAACTGTATTTTATTTTAAGTTATTTTGCATGCAACTTTCATTTACAAAGTAACTTCATTGTAAAAGTGATTCACGCTTATTTTATAAAAGTGGGTCACTTTGTAAGTAACTTATTTAAAAGTGAGCTTATAGGAACAATTAGGAGGAGCATCACCACATGGACCAACTTCTACTTTCCATGTGACTCTTTGGTTACCATTTATGCCTTTTTTCAAAAGGGCATAACTTTCACATATGGAGTCCATTTTCAGTCTTGTTGTTTTTAAACAACCTGTTTTTTCAAGATCTGTCCATCCAGACCATCAGTTTTGGTGTTTTTTGCATACTTGATATGCATTCTCCCAGTGATATTTTGCTTACCAGTACTAATTGCTTCCAATGGAAATCCAATATGGAGTTTTCATTAAGACGTAAAGGATTGTACTAGATTACATTGGGAAAAGAAAAAGAACCCATTAATGATGACAAGTATGTCAAATGGATTAATAGAAATGATGAATCCCATGGACTAATTGGAATTTCCATCTCTCTTGATTTAAGGTTTCACCTTAAAGAAATTAATGCCCCTGATAAATCTTGGGAAAAGATTGAAGTTGTGTTTGGTAAACACAATATTATTCGAGTTCACCAGTTGGAAAATCAATTAATGACTTTAAATCCAGATGATTTTCCTTGCATTGAAGATTACTTATATAAGTTTAAAACACTTATAATTTTGTGTATCAAGTGCCAACTAGATATGAAGGAAGATTGATGCATATATGTTATTCTTTCTAATCTTGGTAGTTCATATTATGTTTTTGTATCTACCTTTTATGCCTCTAGAAAATCTCTAGGGAGTGCTTATAAAGAACCCTCCCTTGAGTCCTTTTGTGATTCTCTAATTCGAGAGCAAGATAAGCTTGTGCAACTTGGATTGATCGGCACTATAGGTACATCCAACAAATCCTTAGTGGTCCATAAATAAGATAAATCCAAGAATCCCAAGAAGAAACATCATTGCCACAACAAGAAGCTAAACAAGGGTCCCAAATCCTCTTAGTCAGCTTCTGCTCCTAATGGTGACAAAGGAGAAAAATCTAAAAGTAAGAAGACTAGTGAAAAACATTACAATTTTTGTGGGAAAGATGATCATGAGGAGTCCAAATGTTTTAAGAACATGGCATCTTTCTAAGCAACGATAAAGAAGAACAACATCAGTATTGATTCTACTTCTTCTTCTTCTTCTCATGGACATGCACTTTCTACTTCTGGTTTCTCCTCCAATGAAACTTCTACTTATTCTTTTGATGAGTGACTCATTGATTATGGAGCATCTTATCATATGGCATCTTATCTTAATGTTGACATGCTATTTGAAAAATCACCTTCTTTTTAAACATTGTTATCAATTCGTCGTGTAAAATTTAGATTTTAATCTTTTTTTAAGCCCAATTTTTTATTAACACTTCTATAATGGGCCAAAACCCTTTGGAAGGGCCCGAACTGATTCAAATTTGATCGTTGATTATGAATAATGTGGAAGCACATATATTCTAGCATATACTTCAAGTTCTCTTTCACATCAAGTTTGAAGGTACTCTTCATTGGATGATGCCTATTAATTTCTTGGCCAAACCCATTTTATCCTATCCCTTATGTATTATCTTGATGAAGTTGGGACCATCAACTTTGACCAAGTGATATTTTTTTTCTTTTTTTGTAAAAAGGTTCATCCATATCCCTTAGATAATGGGTTACAAACATCGCATCACATGTGTCAAGTGGTGATACATGACATTCCACCTCATCAAAAAAATCAGCATTAATGGAAAACTTATCTTTCCAAATCCTTGTGATTATGATAGTATAATTATTTTGAAACCAACTCAATGAACGTGGATGCAAATGTCTTATGAGGACTAGAGATGCTTAGCCCCCTTCCTCCAAGATATTTTAGACCTTCAACAACAACTTACCGGAAGTTAGTTCCCCAAATCGACAAGCACCAAGTTGATTACATCTTAGTTCCATCCCTCTGACAATAGTAGGAAGAGGTCCCATAGCTAGCTTCCAAGCTCACATGATAGACCTAATGAATTCCATGGCCTCATTCCCATCACACATTTATTTGTCACCTTAAATGTTAGAAGTGCTTCTCAAGAGCAACATGTCTCGACTAGAGAACCTCCTTCTTCTATGACATAGTATCTGCCTTCTATGACAGATGTCACCTTCAAGTTAATCTTAGGAAAACAAAATGTGTGGCCTTTAAAATCCTAAAAGGGAGGTAATTAAGTAAAGTGATTCTTATTTATAAAGGTGAGAGGGTTGATGTAGTGTTTTCATATGTATATTTAGAAGTCCACTTCTTTGAACCATGCTTTAATTTGACTCCAAATGTAGAGGTTATATTGAGCAAGGGATATGTGGCTCTCACCACTCTTGAAAATAAATGTTTTCAGCTTTAGTTTCAAGGCATTTGATCAAAGATCCAACTATTTCACTCATTGGTCACATCTACCCTCTTGTATGGGTGTGATGTTTAAGCACCATATCTTTGGGGATTAGATTGAGATAGGATAGAGTGAGTGTTTTCCATGATGTTATCCAAACATCTACATTTCAAGAGATAAGTACCTTGGGATAATATTCTTATAGAACTTGGCACAACCCACTCATTTCAATTTTAGTGATCTCTCATGTGGTGACAATGATACACAAACTCAAGATGATGACTTCTTAGATTTAGATATCTTTCTCTTAGATCCTCTAAGGAGCCAACATAACATCGGATCGATTCATGTGGTAAGTGAGAGCCTCTTAATTGCTTCACCCGATTGACCTTGATATTGAAAAACCACCCCCATATATCTTTTTAGTGGATGTTCTTGGTCTCCCTAAGGGTGATATAAACAAGGATATCTATACTAAGATCTACAGGGCCTACCTTTGATCCACGTGGCTCAAGCCTAGAGAACTTCTTTCTCCCAAATTTTAGCACTACTCATATTTGTATTTCATGTGTTGTGATGGGTTCATCAAGCCCCCTTTGCACACCAAAGTCCAATTACCTTCCAACTCTAGGGTTCCTCTTTCCCAACTTAGAATTAAATCCCATTAGCTTCACATTGAGATAAACACCATATTCCTCAAGAGCATCATATTTTCCAAATCTACTCTTTAGAACTTGACACTACAATCTATTGTCCTCATTAAGTAAAGTGAGAATCCAATGCTTTAACAACTTCATCATGACAACATCTTCCACCAATGGTTGAAGTAAATGCATTAGAGGTGTCAATGTCGACACATTTCTCTAAGATAGTTAAGCCCTCAAATACCCCAAGTGTCTTTATAAATATTCACCAATTATAATTTGTATTTATGAATTATTATGGATGTAGTCTAAACGTTCTATGTTTTTACTCTTTCTTGGCTACTTTTTTCCGATACATTTTGTCTAAAATATGGCTATAAATTCAAAAGGATGGATGCAATTGCAAATATCAATGATTGAGATCACATGTCATTGGTGCCCTAAAGGTTTTTGAGGGAGATGAGTCCATTTATGCACTGAAAAACGTGACTTAAACAATGTACAATTGTGATTTCACCATGATTTGTCGGATTCTGGTGATAGTGGCCGACAAAAGTTAAAAACGTAGAACATTTAGACTACGTGATTATTATATATATCCACAAGTTGGATATAAGTGTCTTTCTTTATGATGTTATTTGATCAATCGTATATATATATATATATATATATATATATGCCAAAGGAATTTATATAGGAAGATATTTTGTTTAAAACATGTAAACCAATACCATCTAATGTCAATACCACCTAGCACATCATGTATCTACATATCCCTATCTCTTTGTTGTAGATTAACAGTTAACACAAAAAATGATGTCGTCATAAGTACTCCTCGACCAACTCCTATACTCTATACACTGTATTAACAAATAACAGATCAAACGACGTCGTCATAAATACTCTTCGACCAACTCATGTACTCTATACACTGCCTCACGGCCTCCACCGCCCTCATCCTAACCACCTCCTTCATTGTTTCATTATGATTTAATTAATTTACCTAACCATTTCTTTCTCCACAGCAGCACTGAGCTCGTCAAACACCTCGGAAAACTCAGGGAAATATCTATCTCAACTATTCTTGAGAACCTCAAAGCAAAATCTCTTGAGCATGTTGTGATTTTCCTTAGAGGAGTCTCGATAGATAGAAACTTGGTAGCCTCCGGTGAAAGCAATGTTGGGCATGTAAATGTCGGTGAGCACATTCTTCTTATTCATTAATGGGGCTTAAATATGACTACACTTATTCAAAACTCAGGGCTTCTTACAAGAAGCTTGCAATGGTGTCCTTCATAACTCCTTTCATGGCATTTTTTGCCCTTTTTGCCTTTAATTTCTTCTTGCTTTTGTAGAATTGTCCTTGGACTTGAATATCTTTGTCTGTTGTGATTGCGAATGGGATTTTTCATTGTAAAATATATCAAATTTGACAGAGATCTTCAATTATGTACAGCTTGATTGATTAG
>ML788057.1:265078-297858 GCA_009831015.1 Picea engelmannii
ACACAATTTCTATTAATGAAAGAAATGTACAGAGACTGTAAAAATACAGAGTGAAAGACTCGCTAGAATGGTGGCAACTTATCTCTGAGAAGAGATGTGACAGCTACTCGCATTCGCAAGAAGATGGTTACAATGAGGCTCTGAAGGCCTTTTTATAATAAACAATAATGTCAAAAACCCTAGACATCTAAAAACCTAACCCTAGGAGATGAAGTGCCAAAAGTCATGTGGGCCCCGTTTGGGTAAGTGAGTACATCAACTTCTCGGGGTCGTAACTTTTGCATACGATCTTCGTTTTAGGCGTGTGATAGCTCGTTGGAAAGGTATTTTCGAGGAGACTCATTTTGGGGGATCAATCATGCCTTCAGCTATTATTGAAAACCTCGATCTCGAAAAACCTTCATTTGGTCCCTCAAAATGGCCCCAGAAGTTAAAAACTGCTAAAAATAGTAAATTGCCAGAAAACTGTTTTGAGCCAGTCGAAAAAAGTGGGTGGCCACCGATATCCACCTGGATCATCAGTGGATCTTTATATCTTTGCATGGCTCAATTAAACCGAGAATTTTGATATATTTATAGAGAAACTTTGGTGCCCAATTTAATCGGCATTAGATGGATTGGATTCTCAATTATGTCGGATGAGAACAAGAGATTCTTATACAATGCAAGAATTTATGAAAACGATGACAATGATATCACTCTCCAGGCTACCTGCAGAATGTAAATGGTGGAATGATATTTTCAATCCTGTGAAAATATTATTCTGACCTCCATCTTAATGGTTTCTTCTATTATTATTCTAACCTCCATCTCTCATTGGGCTTATTATTCTTTTTTTTTTTAATTAGTTGTATTTAAACTTCTTTTCATTTGGTTTAACAAAATAAAAATAATAATTGAGGTGAATCTCTCACGTGCTTATTATTTTATTTCTTAAATTATTTAACTAAACTTCTTTTTATTTGGTTTATTTTCATTTAGTTTAACATATATATAATTGAGAGGAATTGAAAGAGTAATCGTTGGATACCTAAGTTCTCAAATTTGCATAATATTAAAATGTCTTATACTAAGATCTTTTCAATTATATTTTGATTAGAGACGTTCTCACTCCGGCTTTCAAAAAGTATGTCATATCCCAATAATGCCAGTCTCTCTCTACCATGTCGACATGGATGGAGAGTCCGCACACTCCTCTCTGACATGTCGGCATTGATGGAGGGTCCGCACGCTTTTATGGGATGCGGATTCCACTCTTCACTTTTATCGGGGAAATCAATTTCCACATGTCAGCAGCATGCTCTCTCTTACCATATTCTAGACTTTAGTCTTATTCATTCATGCTTTAAAAAAATGTTTTCCACGTGTCATTAAAATTTGTAATAAACGTTTTTTTACAATTTTTTCCCAAAATTATTTCTCTTTAAAAAAGGTTCGCTTTCTTCACCTCTAAAATTCAATCTTCATATTTTTATTAAATATATGTAAAAAATCAATATATGTATATATTCCATTGATGGCAACCCAAACACTTTATATGAGTGTCTATTACTCCTTGAGGGAGTGATCCCCAAGTCAAACTACCTACCAAACATCGTCCTCTCATGGCAGTGTAAGATAGATTTTTTTTAGTACGATGGTGGATTCTACCTTACTTCCCCATGTTTAGTTCGTTATTAATTTAATGAGATTAAACCTTCTAGAAGGACAATGACATTGTAGGAATCTTTCTTTCATAACTATCTATGCATCCCCATAAGCATTTAGTGTTAAGTGGAAGCTTTACTCTATAGGTGTATTTTATAACTTAGTATAAGATGGTAACGTTTATGTTTAATAATAATAATGTAATATGTGGTATAAAATTAAAGATATAATCATGTATATATTGAAATTTGGAGTTTGTTATTGTTGATTTAATACAAGTTTATAATATTAAAAAAAAAAAAAGTTGTTGTTTTTCAATTTATGTTCATATAAATTTATAAATTATCTAATATATAAAAAAAAATTACATAAGAGATTGAAAATTGACATTGACATTGTTTATATATCATAAATATTGTTAGAAGCATTGTTTTATGCCTCAATAGAACTATTTTACATATCATAAAATTTAGGAGATGAATAAGTTTTTAGGTATAACAAGAATGTAAAGAAAACATAAGTTTAAGCCACATATCACATATAATGCATAGAGAAATTAAAAAAATAAATTATTTGACATTTCATGAACTTGACATGGTGAATACTTCATTCATCATGATAATCAAGATTCCAAAATCATATGATAGACCAACAAAACCAAAAATGTTATTTTTATATTTTATATTCTTAACACTAATAAATATTTTCTCAATAGTTTGAATATGAAATGTAAAACACTAACCAAAAATAATAAGAAAAAACAATTAGTACAACTTCAATAACATTTTTTCAATTCTCCTTCTCATAAGCTTTCCATTCATAGTATACACTTTGCTTCTAGTGTTTCTCACACATTTAATTGCAACTCTTCGATCCAAAAATAAGTTAGAGGCTCAAAATTCAAGTGATCACTTGAGGCTTCCCAAACCCTAATATTCTCACTTGTTTTTTTGCTCTCACCCAATGTTTTGTAAGAGAATTATAATTTGATATTGAAGTATTGAATGTATATATATATATAGAGAGAGAGAGAGAGAGAGAGAGAAATGTGACATGCTTAAGAGTTCCCTTCAAGGAATATCGTAAACAGTGGTGTGTATATATAATCCCCATTGATTAACTCAATTAGTTGACCCCTCTACACAAGACATCTTGTCAATGGGGAGGCCATAACATATCACAATTTCAAATCTAGTTGAGTCCTTCAAAGTTACAAGTCATTATTATGGTTGGTGGTTGAGCCTCCATTTATATACTCCAGGGAAAAGGGGGGATCATGTGAGGTTTTTCTTGGAAAAGAAATTCAAAACAAATTTTATACATACATATATATCACGAGTATGATGATGGGGGGGGATCTTAAAATGCAGGTCACCCATTTAAAGAGAAAATGATGAGGAGTTTGTTATCCAACCCATAAAATAAACAAGCTGGACAATTTGCTCCATGTCAACATTAATAGTCTCATCTCCAAAACCATGCATAAAAAATATTCAAGATGGTTAAAAAAGTTCAATTTGAACATAAATTGCAGCATCGATGCCAGTGTAGATTCATCCCAAAGATATTGTAAGCATCGAGGTATTTGCATCTAAAAATCCTTTTTATCTTCCTAGTGCATAATAGATATTGAGTTAAGATGGATCTATGCAAGTAAGTAATCATTACCCTCGCTTTAAATATACTTAGGAATGGATACATTGCATTTTTTTATTTATTAGCTTAATGGTATGAATTGGTTTACAAGGATAAATGTTGTTTATTCTCACACTCATGTACCCCTGCCATGCAGATTCAAAACCATGCAACCCCCATATGATGTCCCCAAAAGGTGATTGAGCATCTAGAAAATTCACTCAACTCTTCAACACATCCAGACACCTTCCTCTTCAATCAAACACCACATAAATAGTTTACCCTACCTTCATTGATTAGTAGTCCCTCATGAGTACTAGAAGGCCTCTCCTTTCACTACTCAATAATCCCTCGAGAAACCCTTCCATCTATTAACCAACTCAACATGACATTGTCTTATATGAATGCATTAAAATATTCTAGCAAACTTTACATATCCAAGAATTCCTACATCATACCCTTACCTAGCTATAAATCACATGCATGCATTCAAATGTCACAAAACTAATCAATTAATATATCAAAGCGATCCGGATTTATGAGAATAATGAAATGAATAACATACCGAATACAATAACACAGAGATATGTAGAACAACAATAGATATCCAATGAACAATAACTTCTATTGAATAAATAAAATAGGCTGAAACTGTAAAACTGCAGAACTAAAAAGAACTTGCTTGAATGGTGGTAGTTATCTCTGAGAAGAGATGTGGCTGCTATGTGCATCCGTCTAAGCATAATGATTACAATGAGGCTCCAGAGGCCTTTTTAACATTACTCATGAATTTCAAAATCCTAGACATCCAAAAACCTAACCCTAGGAGATGAAACACCAAAAGTTATGTGGGCCTCGATGGCTAAGTTGGTACCTCAACTTCCCGGGGTCGTAAATTTTGCATACGACCTTCGTTTTAGGCACGTGATAGCCCGTTGGAAAGGTATTTTCGAGAAATACACATTATGTCATCAAAATCTGACTCTGTTTACAATTTGACTGTGGCAAGCCAAAAAAAAACACTATTTAGGGTCCCAAAACGGCCCTAGAAGTATAAAAAGATGTACTGACATGAAAACATCCAAAATAAACCAGTTGGATTAGGTGGCAAGCCACCAATATCCACTTGGAATCTATGTAGGGCTTCAGACAGCCTCGGAAGTGTAGAACCCACAATTACAAAGAATTACAGAAGAACGTGTTAAACTAAAAGTTGTCAAGAGGAGTCGGTTGGAATAGGTGGGTGGCCACCAATATCCACCTGGATAAAAAAGCATGACTGAAGGAAGTCTTACGCACTTCCCTTTATTCCAAATGTAATATCGACATGACCAATTTTATACTTGTATGAATTCCATTAACATCGTTGATGTTACCTAATTAGTCGATGCCTCTTTGGAACTCACACGATTCCCCTTATCGACCTCCTAAAAATTATTCACTTGTCCTTATCCTTTCTCACAAGGTTGACTATCATCGGTAGTTGCATAATCAACATCTTCAACCTTTCTTGGTTATACAAAAAATCAACAACCACATTCCTTGGACGGTATCATTCCTCAATACTAAGAGAATTATCAACTCTTTCTTTCCTTACAAAGCATATTTTCATTTTATATGTTGATATTTGATCAATGCATTATATGCATTATTTTTAAGGAACTAGCATCATTATCCTTTTTCCTAACCTTGACCTTGATCCTCAATTCATATTTACAATTCATCTTTTTCATTTATGACAACTAGCTTGCTTATTGACAAGCATCACTATGATAGTCTCGATGGAGTATCCTTGCTTATTAAATAATATACCTTCCTTTTATGAAGATTCCATTACACAACGTAAGTAATCATCCTCAACTTATTTATCCATCTTTCATACTCTTATTCTATCACTTAACTCTTATTCCAAGTCTAGACACTTGGAGTTCATGCACATAGTAAATCCCCTTGTCATCTAAAGCCTAGAGACTCTACTTATGCAAGTAGCTTAGAATTAAATAGAATCATATTTGAAAACATGAGTGTTCTATTCTATAATCACTTCCAACTATCTAGACACAAATTAGGAAATATATGGCTTCTGTTTTATTTTCTAGAACAACTTTCCAATGAGTGTGCCCTTTCCCAAACTATGAGTTCAAAACTAGGAATTAAAATTCTTGGAAGTTCATGTACTTTACCCTAACAATTGAAGAGTACAAATATTTATCTTAATTTTGCTTCCACCCACTTATGTGGTAGAAACAAGAGTCTCGTGAGCTCATACTACCATAACCTACAACTTTTCTATACCCTACCCAAATTTCTTGTCGAGCCTCGGAAATCATACAACTCTGTCACAATTCTACCCAATTTCAAGAGTAGATCTATGAACCTAATGAGTTCATCTTTACCTCCATCATCTTCACAAACATTCAGAACAAAATTCATGGAGACTTTTTGTCAAGCAATTTTGACCTAACTACAATTTTCTTCTGATTACTTAGGTCTTTCTTGCCATAATTACAATATGCTCTTCAATTTCTTGGCCTATAGGGGTCTAGTGTCATAGGGGTCTAGTGGTGTAGCGAACTCCTAACATTCTCTGTCATTTACATTTCTTTCCCATAATATCCCTCGATTTCCTTATTAAGGAAGAGGGATATTTTCTTTTTCTCTTTTCCCATTAGCTTAACCTTTTGGGATTGCAGTAATACATTTTCCCCTCCAAATGATTTTACCTTGGCTCATTCGAAAGAGTACATTCATATTGATTGGGACACTTTTTAGTATCCCCTCTGGCTTATACGAAATATCCCATCGGGATTTTCTTGAAGTTAAGCTCAATGCACAAGAAAATACCATCGGTGGTATTCGAAATATCTCCTCCCCTTTTGAAATATCTGCATGATGGAAAAGCTATCAAGATATTTTGAAAGATGGTCACTGGCCACTTTCAAAAGATCCACCCAACAAATCATCAGGAAAGTATAAAAGAACAACATTGGACACTACCCAATAGACCATTGAGATTTTTCTAAAGAACATCTTTTGAACGGCCCCAATGAGCTATCGAGCCAACTTGAAAGAACACCTTTCAAAAATCCCTAATGAGCTATTGAGCCAACTCAAAAAAACATCTTTCGATACTACCCAATGAACTACCAAGCCCATTTGAAAGAACATTTTTTGAAACTCCCCGATGAACTATCGAGGCAACTCAAAGAACGCCTTTTCAAACTCCTCGATGTACTATCAGGCCAACTTAAAAGAACATATTTCCAAACTCCTCGATGAAATATCTTTCCAACTCAAAAGAACATCTTTCAAAATTCCCTAATGAACTATTGGACCTCTTTGAAAGATCATTTAAACATTTTTTGAAAGGATCCAATGAACTATCAGGCCTCTTTAAATGATCAACTCAACACATTTTGAAATACCCCAATGAACTATTGGGCCTGTTCAAAAGATCAACTCAAAATATTTCAAAAGGCTTCGATGAACTATCAAGCCTCTTTGAAGGATAAACTTCCATCCTTTGAAGAAAAGAAGCATTCAAAGGCCATTGGCCCAAGATACAAGATGGCCCCTCGATCATGAACAACAACCTTCTAATTCCCCCAATAGGCCATTGAGGCAAGTCTGTAGAACAAATATTGGAATGCCTTGATATACCATTGGGCCCATTCAAAAGATATTCTTTCGATCATGCCCAAGAGGCCAGCAAGAGGTATTCTACCAAGGTCCCAAATTCAAAGGCCTTGGGCCTATTCCAAGTACTTCAAACTCAAGCAAAGGGCATAAGTCCACTTCGAAGGTAACACTTTGAAGCAAATCAAGCAAAGGGCCATTACCAACCACCATTCGAAGACAATATACTATAAATGTGAGCAATAGAGATTATGCCCCAATCGAAGGAATACTTCAAACTTCCAATAAGGGCCAACTTGCCCGCTTTAAAGTTATTGCTTCGTATACACAGAAGGGTTTGGACTTAACGCCAGTCCCACGGGATAAACATCAATACAACAACCAAATTGAATTGGATCTAAACCACACCATCCGACTTTAAATGCTTGATTGCATAATTCCAAAGGAATAACATAAATTCAAATGAAAATAATCTAACGCAATTTGAATTATAAAGGCATGCAACCAACATACATACCTAAAATTGAATTCACCCCATCATTTTGAATGCATAACATGAATTCGAGCCATTGAACTCTAAGGAAAACTGAATCCTGCATAGGCATGCATCTAATTATTACAACTAAGTTAAGCATGAAACATCATTTAACCATGAGTTCCATACCAATTCATTCATAATCTATCTATTAGTAAGCAATTTTCCACCCAACTATAAGCAATCTTTTGCGAATTCCACCCCCAACCCAAGCTATGAGGTCAATAGGGAAAAGGAAACTTGGTCTTGGTGTAATATCCATTTCCTTATGCTGGTATAATTTATGTTTTCTTGGTTCAATACTTTTGCCAAACACTTTCACAACATGCTCTGATACCAAGTTACCTTGATAAAATGGAAAGGTATAAGTGTTGGTCACCTGTCGCTAACAATTTGAAAACATATTTTCACTATTTCCCCCCTCATGCTGACAGGATGCACAACTTTGATACCACTATAATAACCCTCCTTGGAATTCTAATGTATTTTTATGTTTCCTTGGTTTAATACTTTTGTCATACAGTTCGCAAAAAACCTTGCAAGACCCTCTTCTTTTGTTGATATGATTGTATGGTTACTGCTATTATGTTTTATTGCTTATTTTGGTTGGGAACTTTTTTCAAACAGTTTGTTGACCTGTTCATATCCCACTGTAAAACCCCCTTTACTAGCTATTGTAGTGTTTTAAGTGTATTTTTGGTTCATGTATTTTGTCAAACACTTTGGTCGTAGGCCCAACTCCAACGTAAAATACCCTTGATTGTTGTTGTTATATGGTTGGTTTAGTTTCTTAAGATGTTTGTAATGTATGCCTAAGGTTGTGGGTGTGAAACAAAACTTATTGCATGCAAAATATACATACAAAAACAAGAATATAAATGGGAAATAACTCAAACAATTGTTATGACAACAAGAAGCATGACAATCTGCTCTTATTTATTATTAACCCAATCTCAACAAATACAACAACAAATAACTCACATATATGGTTCTCTTTATTAGTGATCTGACTTGCAATACAATTGCTATTGGTGGCACAATTTGTTGGGTAAATGGAGATGATTATAGGCTCTGGAATAACTGCTAGGACAGTCTTCCAAACCCCACGAAATGTTGACAAGGAGAAGACTGACCTCCTCCACAAAGATCTTAGGCTCCACAAAATCAAGGCGACCCTCCACAAAGAGATCTTGCCCCCCTGCCAAAGGAACTCGATTGTTGCTAAAGGAGCTTGTTCCTCACTCAAAACCTGTCATGTCACAAATATTCATCCTCCACAAAAACAAAACTTGGCCTCTGCTCAAGGAAAACTCGCCCTGCATAAAAGAACACGACCTACACAACTAAATGTGACCTCTACTCAAGCAATAAAACCTCCAGAAGATGAACTATGCCTTCTCCAAAAATGATATGGTCTCTACAAAGCTCAATATGCTACCAAAAGATGAATCAACCTCCTCAACAATGAATGCAAATGGAAGACCTGGATGATCATCCCTACCAATCAGCTAGGGTGGAATCTTTCACCACTGAAACCAATTTGTCCAAGGGTTTCAACCCAAGAACCCTAGAAAAGCCTCAAGAGCTCTCTCCAAATTGATGTAATAAGAATAATCATGCTTAATGAGATAATGAGCTCATAATTCTCCTTTATACCCCATTTACCTTTTTCTCCCCTCGAGTGACTTTTTAATTTATCTTTAGTATTTCCTCTAAAATCACTTTATTAATTTATAAACCCTTTTTTATTCTAAAAAATGATTTATTTCATTTTAAAACATTCTCGGGCATTGGAAGTCATTTTTCAACACCCAAACATTTAAATCTCTTCATCTCGATTTCAACAAGTTATTACACCAAGGTACCCCTCTTAGATATTTTATTAAAATGGTAACCTTAGTGAAATCCATTAAATAATGCTCAATATTACTCCCAAATTATGGGAACGGTTGAAATGCAACGAAATCGAAATATCACTGTGTAGGAATGATCTCGATGATGAAAGATGATAAACGAACCTATGAAAGCATCATATAGCTCCTCTAAACCCCCTAAGCTCACTAGTAACATCTAATTACCCCTTTGATCACGCTGACACAAACCCATAAAGTCATTTCCAACTGCACAACTTAGGTCACTTTGAAATTTGGGACATTACACTTGGAAACTTAGGTCACTCACGCAACCCAATCACTCTTAAGCTCAACCAACCAATTTACCCTAGAACTCTCAAGGAAACACTGTAGCTAGCCTAGTCAATGACACTCCCTTCACTACCCCGCGCAACACAAAGAATAGCTTACCCTTCTTTGCTTAATGGTCCCTCATGTATCTTCTTCCCTCCAATACTCTTCAATAGATGCAGAAGGAGTCCAACCTATTGTCTTCCTTCAGGATCAAATCAACAAAGTCATATATTGGCTCTTAAGCACATAGTGAGCAATATACAAGGATAAAAACTTTGTATTGAGATCTACAAAGCCTACCTTCACTCCACATGGTTCAAGCTTAGAGAATTGTTTTCTCCCAAACTTTAGCACTACTCAGATTTGTATTTCCAATGCTGTGATGGGTTCATTAAGCCATTGTGGTACATTAGAGTACAATTTCCTTACAACTTGAGGGTCCCTCTTGACCAACGTAGAGTTTGCTCCCATTAATTTCACATTGAGACTCATCGCCATATTCCTCGAGAACACGGTATTTCTAGATATGCTCCTTAGAGCCCAAGATTGAGAATCACTTTGTATTTAGATGCTCTCCCTACTATGAGATCATTAGAGGACGATTCTTTCGTCTCTTTAGAAATTCACTTGGTTCTCTCCAAACACTCATAGCTTATGACGACCATAGATGCTTAGCCCTCTTCCCCCGGGAGATGTTCAAGCTTTGTTGACAACTTACCAAAGGTTAGTTCCCAAGACCAACATGCACCAGGTTGTTTACCTCTTACTTCCATCCCTCTCAACACCGATAGAAAGAGACCCTGTGGCCAACTTCCAAGTTCACAAGATAGCCCTACGAGGTGTCATAGACCTAATCACTCCCATGGCCTCACACTCATCATGCATTTCTTTATGGCCTTGGATGTCAAAAGTGCTTCTCCAAAGCAGAAGGCTTTAGCTAGAAAACCTCCTTCTTCTTGAGATGCTTCATTATTCTCATCTCATTGAACTACCTCCTTCTTCTTGAGATGCTTCATTATTCTCATCTCATTGAACTAGTGCTTCGAGACTATTGTCTTCTTCTTTTTTCATCTTTTAAGTTTTTTTTATAAATATATTTTTATGGAGTTGTTTAATATTTAAATTAAATTAAATTACATTATATTATATTACACTAAAAGCAAGGAAGCCAAGCCATATCTATTATCCTAATGTGAAATAATGTCACTGATGACTCTCATCCAAATAATGCCAAGATCCTCTCTGCCATGTCAGCGTGGATGGATAGTCCGCACGCCTTTCTCTCTGCCATGTCGGCATTGATGGAGAGTCCGCACGGTTTTATGGGCAGCGAATTCCACTCTTCACTTTATCGGGGGAACCGATTTCCACATGTCAGCAGCATGTTCTGTCTGTCCTATACCTATCCGCTTTTCCGATGTTCTAAACGTGGTCACATGACTATATTATAGATATTCTTCTAGAATTAGAATTTGGTCGTTAGGTTCTTAATCATGCTTTAAACTTTTTATATGCTTTCCACGTGTCATAATTAAACGAAAATATGTGTATTAATCTTTTTAAATATGTTTTTTTTCCAAAATTATCTATATCATTGAAAAATAATAAAATATTCGCTTTCTTTTATTAATAATATTCAATCTATTTAGAAGATTTCTATTAACGTGAAAAATAAAAACTTTTCCATTATAAGAAATTTATATAAATACCCAACCCTTCACATGAATGTCTTGTCTGTTACTATTTAAGGAGGTGATTCCCAAGTCAAAATACCCACCAAAATAGTCGTCTCATAGTAGTGTAAGTAGACTTTTATGCATCAGTACGATGGTGTATTCTCCAATGTTTGCACCTTACTTTCTCCAATGTTTGCACCTTACTTCCTCTGCATAGTTTATTATTAATTTAATGAGATTAAACCTTCTAGAAGGACAATAACGTTATAGGAATCTTTGTCAAACTATCTATTCATGCCCATAAACATTTAATTTTAAGTGGAAGCTTTATTCTATCCATAAAAGTTAGGTGTATTTTATACTTTACTACAAGGATTTATGTTTAATGATGATTAATATATGGTATAAAAAAAAAACAAAAAAAAAACATAGCAAATATAAATGAAATTTTTAATATCCATTTTTATTTACAAATATTAGTAAACTTTGAAATTTAATATTTGTCATTATTTATTTAATATAATCATTTTGATGATAAAAGTTGCTCTTCAATTTACGTTCATATAAACATGTAAATTATCCCATGTGTAATTTTTTTTCATAATAGATCAAAGATTGACATTCGCATTATTTGTAAATTATGGATATTGTTAAAGTCATCATTATTATAACTGATAGATCTAGCTGACATATCATAAAACTTAGGTTATGGCTTTAAGTTTCTTCGTAGGACTAGAATATAAAAATAGAGTCATCAATATTGTGACTTGATAGATTGAATTGATGTATCATAAAACTTAAGCTATGGTCATAAGTATCTAGCTGACATATCATAAAATTTAGGCTATGGCTTTAAGTTTCTTCGTAGGGCTAGAATATAAAAATAGAGTCATCAATATTGTGACTTGATAGATTGAGTTGATGTATCATAAAACTTAAGCTATGGTCATAAGTTTCTTGGTATGACTAGAATGTAAGAAAAATATGAGTTAAGTCAGTACACCACACAAAATGTATAGAAAAATAACTCTTTTTTATCCCACATCTCATGATACAATGGATACTTTTTTGATCATGACAATCAAGATCCCAAAATCATATGATGGAAAAATAAAACCAAAAATTTCATTTAATATTTTATATTCTTAATATTTATAAAAAAATTCTAAATAGTTTGAATATGAAACGTACAACATTGACTAAATCATAATGAGAAAACATAATTAGTAGGAAATCAATTACATTTTTTAATTCACCTTACTTCGCTTTTAGTGTTTTGCACACATTTAATCACAACTCTTTATTCCAAAAATAAGTTAGAGGCACAAAATTTGGGTGATCCCTTAAGGCTTCCCAAACCCTAATATTCTCACTTGCTTTTTGCTCTCACCCAATATTTTGCAAAAGAATTATAATTTGATATTGAAGTATGGATTATATATGTATACCTATACTTAGAGGAAAATAGTAAAATGTGGTATGCTTAAGAGTTCCCTCATTTAGAGGAATACCATAAAAAGTGGTGTATACATAAGCCTTGTTATTGCATAGGGTTGTCAACGGCCATAGGTGTGTGTCGATATACCTGAGTCTATAGTCTTGCCCCGTCTCTATCCTTTTCGCAGACCAAACCTTAAGTTTTTCCCCCTTCGGCTTGTAAATCGTTCTTTGTTTGCCCTTGTTCGTTTGTGCGCCCTGGTTTTCCCTAAATATCTTACCCAAGTGAAATCTTGGCCCCAAGCCCCTCTGTTTTCTCCAAGGGCGAGCACTCGCATCCTGTGTTTCAGTCACTGGTCTCCCTGTTTTCTCAGCTCACAACTAGTCGTCCAAATCCTTGATCGTGTAGGCCGCAACCATGAACACAAAGAGCAACTTTCTTAGCAGTATGTTTCGGGATTCAAACATAAGTAGAAGGTAGTTTTAATCTTTCAACGACGAAGATTCCTAGAACAGTTCAGATCAACAACTCATAGGCATTCGGGAGTGCCAACTTGCACGAAGTATAGTGCCAGAGTAAAAGGCCCCAAAGTGAGTATGAACCATTGATCTTAAAGGGGTCAGGTGGCAGTCGATCTAAGCCTTTCGGTAAATGAGTTTCGGGAGATTTGAAATGAGAAATGCCTAGAAGTCCCGAAGACCCGAAGAGTTGAAGCCGCCAAAGCGTTGAATTTGTCGAAGCTGTTGAAGGCCCGAAGTCTCGAAAGCCCGAAATAGATCTGAGTCGTTGATCAACAAGAGCCATGCGTCATCAGATCTGTCACTCCAGGAGTTTTACTTCAGGAGTTTTAAAATGAGAAACATTGCAAAGTCCCGAAGGGTTGAAGCCCGAAGTGGCCGAAGTGTCGAAGCTCCTGAAGTCCCGAAGCACCCGAAGAGAATCTGAGCTGACAATCAGTAGGAGCCATGCATTACCATATCCTTCGCTCCTGATAAAAGCAGCATAAGACAAATGGAGTTTGAGAATTGAAATTCTCGAAGGTTGATCCGCGAAGCAAATCTCGGTCGTTGTTTTGAAGGGGAAGATCTGATCCGTCAATCTAAAAAGTGTCAGAGCTGAGTCATTGATCAAAGGACCTAATCTTAGATCACAAGATCAATGGTCACACCAAATTGCGGGGTCGAAAGGTGTGCACGTTTTAAAATATCAAGGGCGGGATGCAATCAGAACCGTGGTTTTTAGAAAGGGACATGTGGCGGTTCATGGTGAATTGCGGGGACAAAAGCGGTTTGATTTCATACCACCCTTGGTAGCGCCCGTAATCGCGCAATTTCATAGGGTCATGGCCCTAGGTCACATTGAAGATGGAGTGATGGAGAGGAGTTGCGCCAAAGGCCGAAAGCGCTTGTATTTGGTCACAGAAGAAGATTTGCTTGGCCTTGAGGTGTCGGGATTGACTCGAAGAAGTTGTGGGCATCGCCTGGAACATTCATGGGTGTCAGGACTTGTCCTGATCCCGATGAAGGTGGTTAATGGAAATGGGGGCAGTGGTTGAGACCTCGTCTCACCCCATAAATGGAATGTGTGGAGAGAAGGGTCGTGGGGGCCAATTTTTAGTCCAAATCTCCCTGGTGGACGGATTTTCCTGCAAAGCACATAACTAAGTCGGGCTCATGTCTGACATAAGAAGGCCTGCACAGGATGACAGAGTAGGCGTCGACTGGAAACTTTGAATGCAGGGGTCCAATCACATTCCTGGCGGTTGCAACATTTTTAGTATATATAGCTAGTTTTGATATTTTGTTAAGGTCGAATGGTGGAGTTAGGCTCCCTGCTATTGTAATATTTTTATGAAGAACATTGGTTCTCTGGTTATGTATTTGTTTTTGAGACATCTTGGTTAATCTAAGTCATCTTTCTTGCTCCATCTTATTTGCCTCTGATACTAAGAAAGTTCATGATTGACTGATTCACATGGATTGTTATGACTGTATTATGATGATTGTTATATTATAGTGTTGTTATAATTTTTTTTAGTTTCTTTGAGATTTGAATTCAAGATGATCTTGCGTTTAAGTTTTTCCTCCTTAGGCTATTGGAAGACCTGATGTCCACAACAGACCTCTACACTCTCCTCACCAAATTCTTCCCTCTATTCACCCTTACTCCAACTTACTGACTGAAGTTGATTCCAGACCTCAATTGCTTATGCATGCTAGTCTAGATTTCTGAGTTAGAACGTTATTATCATTGAGTCCTCTCCATTTGATCACCTAAAACTCATTTACATTTACTGTATAAACTGATGGGTATTGGGCTTACCTTCTATGCAATCTGAGGGTGAATTCTAGAGCTAACAAGCCCCAAGGATTAAATTAATGAGTTGAATCATTTTCCCAAGGCACGTTGTTAATGGGGAAGCCACAACAGGTTACAAGCTCAAATCCAATCAAATCCCTCAAAGTTACCAAATGTGTTATTATGGTTGATGGTTGAGTCATCCTCTATCCAAATATTCTAGGGGAGAGGGGGGATCCCTTGAGTTTTTTCTTAGAGAAAATACAATAACACACACATGTGCGCGCATGCACGTCCATTGATTAGGGGGTAAAACATTAAAATGCATTATCTCTATAAAGAGAAAAGAATAGGTAGTTTGTTATCCAACCATTAAAATATATGAGTTGGACAATTTTCCCAACGTCAATATTGGGAGTCACATTTCTAAAACCACCCATAAAAAACATTCAAGATGGGCAAAAAAGTTAATTTTGAACATAAAATTATAGCTCTAACACTAATGTAGATCCATCCTCATGATCTTTTAAGTACTAAGAGATTTGCATCTCAATTTCTTTTTGATCCTCTGAGTGCATAATAGATCCTAAGCTAAGATGGATCTATGCAAGTAAGTAATCATTACCCCCACTTTAAATATACTTAGGGATAGATACATTGCAACTTTTTTATTTGTTATCTTAATACTTCATATGAATTTTGTTGCAAAGGATAGATGTTATTTATGCTTGCCCTCATGTAACCATGCCATGCAAATTCTGGCCACGCAACCCCCTGACAATTTTCCCAAAAGGTAATTGAACTTCTAGAAAATTCACTCAACTCTTCAACACATTCAAACACCTCTCCAATCAAATACCACATAAAAAATGTACCCTCCATTTACTGCTAAATAGTCCCTCAAGAGTACTATAAATCCTATCCTTTCACTACTAAATAGTCCCTCAAGAAACCTGTCCATATTTTAACCAACTCAACATGACATTGTGTTGTGTGAATGTATTAAAAGACTCTAACAATATTTACATATCAAAGGCTTCCTACCTTTACCATAGGTCCTTAAGTGGATATAACATATATGCATTGAAATGTCATAAAACATATCAATTAAGATATCAATGAATGACTGAAGGAATTCTTACCCATTTCTCTTCAATGCACATACAATATTGGCATGACCAATTTCATAAATATATGATTTTCATTGACATCTTTAATGTTACTTAACTAGTTGAACCTACTAGGAACTCACATGCTTCCCTTTATCAACCTCTTGAAAAGCATCCACTTGTCCTTATCCTTCCGTAAGGTTGATTGTCATAGTCAACCACATCATCAACATCTTCAACCATTCCTAGTTATAACAGAAATCAATGACCACATTAACATCATGCCATACTCATTACATATGTAACAAAATATCATGTTAATCGAATATGCATTATCACATATATGCTCAAGCATATTTATATGCACATTTGATCACATAGTATCCTCAGTATGTTCACTGGTGCATCATATTCTAGTTATTTGTACTCTCTTGCACTTCAACAACATTCCTATGTCTTACTATTTTATACAAAGCAACTTTCTCAATCTAGGAGAAAGATAACAACCAATAAAGAGAAAAGTTTAAGGAAATATCCCTTCCAATTCATTAACATAGCATGCAACTTCCACAACATAGTAATCTACTCAATGGACATACTACCATTCACACAATAAATCATTAGCTATGATATTCTCACCCAAGTAGCAATACTTAACTCATTCACATAAAAATATACATGCTACCTCAAACATACAACTCTACTCTACAAAAAAAAAGTTTTAGGGTGAGAAAAGCATCATAATTATCACATATGCCTTGTTGGCCATACACATCATTACAGCTACTACCAATTCTTGGCATCTTGTATCTCTTTTTGATTATTTTTCCAACTCTAGAATTTTTTGTTCATTCCCTAAAGGATTCTAAACCAAGCTCTTTCTCACAAGATGGTTCCACAGAATGGGGTGCAATGTTCTCTTGATAGCAACACCCAAGTGGATTGAAGTCCATCATTCACCTCATTGTGTCTCAAAATGATTCCAAACTTCCTTTGATTCATAATAGCTTGCTCTACCTTTCTAAGGAAATCAAGACCCAAGCATAACTCGGTCCTTTATCATCCATTGCATCTTAAGCAAGTGAAGTTTATTAGTGTTTTACATTCTTTATGCATGCATTTCCAATTCATACCCTGCAATTTTTCTATGCATATTATCTTATCTAATAAGATGGCTCACCCATATCATACATGAGGTACATGACCTGTTTGTCTTTGGGCAGATTTCCTCTACCGTCTAGGCTCTCCATGGCCCTTTTCTCAGGAATTCCTAATGCAAATCATGGTTTGCAACCTTTATTGCTTGGTTGTCTTTCTCTATCTCGAGGGATTAAGGACTTGTATCCTTTTTATACACACAAGGATGCCATCATATTGCGATTGGTATCTCTCATGCCTATGCTATACATTCTCTTGTAGTACTTAATGAAAACCATAACAATAAAATGCATCACAAATCTTATTTGATACTTATATGGAAATCATTGATTGTAGTTAATACCTTACATGCATCCCTGCTACAATCATTTAATTCCTTAATACCAATAGAATTAACAAATCTCTCTTTCCCTACAAAGCATATTTTCACTTTGCTAACAATAATCAAATGCATTAGATGCACCTTTCATAGTAGTGAACCAACAACCTTGGCTCCTTCTTTGCATCCTTACAATTCTAGATTGGATATGTTGATATTTGATCAATGCATTATACACATTCTTTATAAGGAACTAACATCCTTAGCATTTGTTTTGACCTCAACCTCGATCCTCTAGTCATACTTACAAGTCATCTTTTTCATTTGTGACAACTAGCTTGCTTATTGACAAGCATAGCTATGAACTCTCAATGGATTATCCTTTCTTATTAAATAAGCTACCTTTATTTCATGCATGTTCCATTCCATAGGTTATAAATCCTCCTTAGACTTGTTTATGCCTCTTTCATACTCTTGGTTCCATCACTTAACTCTTGCTCCAAGTATAGACACTTGGTGTTCATGCACATAGTAAATTCCCTTGTCATCTAAAGCCTAAAGACTCTACTTGAACAATCACCTCGTAACTAAATAGAAAAATATTTGAAAACATGGGCCTTCTATTCTATAGTCACTTCCAACTATGCAAAGACACATTAGGGAAGATATGGTTCATGTTCTATTCTCTAGAACAACTTTCTAATGATTGTGCCTTTTCCCAAACTCTAAGTTTAAAACTAGGAGTTACAACTCTTAGAAGTTCATGTACTTTACCCTTGCACTCGAGAGTACAACTCTCTATCTTACTTTTATTTTGACCCACTTTTTTAGTAGAAACATGAGTCTCATGAGCTCATTTTACCATAACCTACAAATTTTCTATACCCTGCCCAAATTTCCTATGGATCCATGGAAAATTATACAAATCTATCTCAAGTCTATCGATAATATCCCCAACATTGTAAAGTGAGCTTTGATACCACTTTAGAACATACCCAACGCCCTCAATAACATGTTGAGGAAGAGGGTTACTTTTTTTTTAATGTCTTTTCCTATTGGCTTAACCCTTTTAGGGTTGCACTAATACATTCCCCCCATCAAATGATTGTATGTTGGCTCATTCAAAATAACACATTCATACTCATTAGACCATTTTTTAGTAACCCCTCGAGCCTATACGAAATATCCCATTGGGCCTTTCTTGAAGTTAATTCTGATGCACAAGCAAAGATCATCAACCTTATTTAAAATATCTCCTCCCCTTTTAAAATGTCCCCATGTTGAAAAATCCATTAGGATCTTCTAAAATATGGCCATCGGCCACTTTCAAAAGATTCACCCTTAATATCATCAAGCTTGTACGAAAAATCAACATTTGACACTACTTGATAGACCATTGGGCCTCTTTGAAAGAACAACTTTTGAAGGCCCTAATGAACTGTCAAGACAACTCAAAATAACACCTTATGAAACTCTTCAATGAGATATCAGTCCAAATTGTAAGAACGTATTTCGAAACTACCTAATGAACTATCAAGACAACTCAAAAGAACATATTTTAAAACTCCCTAATGAACTGTTGAGTTCATTTCCACTCAAACTCTCACCAATGGAAAGCCCCACCCTACGAGGGGGAGCTTGAGGCAACAGAACAAGCAAGATACACACTATCACCTCAATTGCCTTTCTTATACTTTTCTAGGCTAGGATCTCGAACCTAAAGAGGGTTCCTATATGATCAAACTAAGTCCTATCGTTGCAAGTAAGGTGGATATCGATAAGGAATTGGTTGAATTCAATTGAATCCTTGGAGGGATGGATTCAAGGTAAGCCATGGAAGACAACAACCAAATATTGTTTGCAAGGAACATCCGATAACATGCAAAAAATGATATTAAGGTAATATGACAATTTCTATGTTCATATAAAGAACTTCAATAAACCACTAACTTGTAACAATGAATACTAACTAATGGTTGAGCGATGTAGAGTATGGAGTGGCACGTGTGTTGTTCACAAAATATGCTTATGAGAAATATAGTGCACAGGATCAATAAATAATGGAACACTTTATAACAACAATAATATTTGTGAGAAATTTCCAAATAACCATATGTGCATCCACGTTAAATTTATGTATGTCAAATAACCATTAATATAGTTAAAGTTTCACTGGGAATACCACAATTCACATATTTGACTTTCAAATTTTCAATGTAAACAATAATGTCATGGATGAAACAATTTTCGTTATAAAAAACTTTGTTTAAACCAACAAAACAACATATTCGATACACCTTTATATCATTAAATTAACACATGTGCAATATAACAAAAATGTACCAATTTTGTAACAAAACCAATATGCAATTTTATATTCATGTTACAATACAATGAACACAATGAGAGGATGAAATGTAGTATCTATATCATATGTGTATGCAAACAATCCTAATAGAGTTAGCATCATATGTGGATCAATACCATGAAAAACCCCTTACCATATGTCATACTCATAAATAGGCCCACCATGTAGTAATGAATGAGGTAATGTTGGGCACTCTAGGGATATAATTGGGTAAGGTTTAGGTTTGAGGGACTTATAGATATGCTACCATGTCAAGAAACCAAACAATGAGGCCTAGAACAACAACCAAAGGGCACGCCTACTCTTTGTATATTTGACAGTAAAACATATAAATATGGTAGTAGAGAAGCAAGGCAACGACCTACAGTCTAAATGAAACGTTAGAAATCTTAAGGGTGTAGATTAATTGTTGGGATAGATGGGAACCCAAATCCATTGGAACATTGAACAAGAAAGAGGGAATACTACTTCAACTCTTCACGTGAATATGCCCATAAAACTGCAAATTAAGGACGACAGACTTGATGGATTGATGAGATACTTATATGGGAAACACGATAATATATTAGACTTGCAAGAACAATGGCAAAATAACCAAAGGGTTTGACAACATAATGATTGGAAACAAAACACTTCAAAACCCTCAAACTGTTGGATAAACATGACAAATGAAGAAATCGACCAGTAAGAAATTGATCAAAAGATATGCAATGAATCTCAATAAAAATGTAAAAAGGATAAAAAAAAATTAGGTTTAGGTGGTTGAAGATAAGGAGTAAACCAGTTCCTTAAAGGGCTTATGAGGTCACCTCTTCAGCTTTATGTGAAGCCTAGGGTTTATGAAAGGTAGTGTTAAAAGGTTCCCAAAGGATTTCAATAACTAGAATAATCACAATAGGAGAAATAGATACTCAATAGATTGCAATAGCCAAGCTTATAATTGATCTCCAACGATTTGAAAAGGAGGAAGATTTCTCCTTTTATAGGTGAGAAGTTTCCTCAAATACAATACAAAACCATAATCTCCAAAACTATCTTCCTGAAAAAACTATTAAATAACATGCTCATAAGTGAGACATCCCTCTAGAAAGGGTCAAGATACATAGAAGAAGCCACATGTGTGGACCAAATAGAGCCTAAGAGAGTTGCACCCCACAAAAGTGGTGCTAACATCTCGGAGATGGTCCAACCAAATCAAGTCAAATGGTCCAGGGAAATTCAAATGGTCAAATCATCCACATAGCTACTTCCTCCATCCAAGGAATGGTCCAATAGGTAGATAAACATCTTAAAAGAGGATGAAACCATCTCCAATGTGTGATTTTTCCCATCAATAAAAACCTCTCAAGAGGCACGTGTAACGTCCCTGACCATCCACCTCTGCCAGGCTATGCTACCCAATAACCTTATATTTTTCCAACTAGCTCTAATACCAATTTGTAATGTCCCCGACCATCCACCTCTGCTAGGATACGCTACCCAACAACCTTATCTTTTCCCAACTAGCTCTAATACCAATTTGTAATGTCCCCAACCATCCACCTCTGCCAGGAAACGTCACTGTGGAATTTCACTGTAATACCATTTTGTGGTAGCCTCGTCCACCTAGGTCGGTCCATGTGGCACCACAAACATGTTTCTAAGCTCTGATAGCAGGTTAATTCTTCATCCTAGAGTAAGTATATATTACATGCATTTATAATGAAATAAAATGCAATTAAATATACTACTACCATACTAACTCATGCGAAATTGACCATAAATCATACATGCAACGAAAGCACATGATAACATTGTAAGAATTACAGACATGCACATCAGACATCATTAAACACCAAAATTGATACTTATCTTTGGATTGTGAAGTCCACCAACTGCGTGCAAACCTTCCACGAACCTCCCATCCTTAGACCACACTGCTCATCACTCTCAGCAGTGGGTCACCCCCGAGTTGGGACTAAACTCCACCGGGCAATGGATTCTTAGGCTTGGCAAGGCTAACAGGAATGTCACGCAGTTCAACAAGAAGGATTCTATAAGGATACACTTAAACCCACTCCTCATAGACTCTCATTCCCCACATGATTGTCCCACCCCAGAAGTATACACCTTCACGGTCACACAGTTCATCAGCTGCTCCACCTCCCTTTCGGGGCTTCAACAACAGGTCGGACAGGAACTCTCAGATCTATGTAGTTGTTACTAGACTCCCTCCAGGAGAATTCACTTCCCCATCACACACTCTCACCTAGAGAGAGAGTTTCTCATAGGCCTGGAAACATGCCTCTTCAATCTACGGGTCAGACAACCTGCCTTTGCAAACCACAGGCCTGTCAACCTGTTTCTTCTATCCAACTCCTAAGACAAACAAGAAAGGACGGAGGCAACAATAGAACTCAGGTAAGGTAGATTACGTCTCAACAAAATACCAATGTGTGCAAGTAACATAGGTTTACGATGGCCATGGGTTAAAAAATGGCAAAAATGGTTGGTTGCGTGCTTTTTCGGTGCGCGAGTGAACTTGTCAAGATAAAGGTGGCCGAATGGTCAGAGAGAAAAGAGAATGGTGAGAGTATGAGAGCCAACTATGTGTCCCTGCACCTCTATGAGTCCCCCTCCAAACAACAAGAATTCCCACTTAAAACTACATGTGCCTGAGATGGCACTTGTCTCTCATGAAGCACGTTCCTTTCCATTTGGAAGTCATTTCCTTTTCCCAAAGGAGCTTATGATATAATCATATCCTTCTATCAACATTTAGAATAATAATAAATTATTCTTGGACTTAATCTCTTAAGCTTAGTCCCTATTTCCAGCCTCTCAACCCCCTCTCCCTTACCCAGCCTAGTGGATCTTAGTCCCCCATACTCTTTCTTCGTGGTCGGTCTACACACAACTATGTTTTTATATTAATAATATGAATATTTACATGTATAAAACAAGATCCTGACCTTTAACACCTAGGCTCAACAACCTAATAAACACTTAATCCTATCAACTTATAATTGCTTGGCTCACCAGCCTACAAAACATGTTACAATTCATAAGTATAACTGGGGCTTGTCCTTGGGGATATTAGAATCCCCTCCCCTTCTTTTTGCATTATCATTAGTGCAACTTATTTACACAACATCAACAAGATTTTCAAAATATTCAAAAAAATGTGGGTATTTTTCCCGCATAGCATCCTCATGCTCCCATGCCATGTCCTCAGGATCGTACCAGGTCCACTGGACCTTTACAAGCCCCATGGCTTGATTCTGGAGCTGCTTGCTCTTCCGATCCAATATGTGCACCAGATGCACTTGCCAATCGCCTTCTTTCTCCACTTGAATCACATTCCAATCAATCACATGATTAGGATCATGTATATACTTCTTGAGAAATGAAACATGAAATACATTATGAACAGTCATGGATGCAGGCAATGCAAGCATATAAGAAGCTGGTCCAATCCTTTCTAGGATTTCAAATTGTCAACAATATTTGGCTGCTAACTTGGAACAATTTCCCAGCTTCAAGAAACTTCTGTTGGATTTTACTTTCAAGAAAACATGATCACCCACTTTAAACTCCCTGTGGGTTCTATTCTTGTCAGCATAACTTTTCTTCCTATCTTGGGAATCCTTCAATTTCTACTTAATCTTCAACATTTTCTCTTCCATTTCCTTAAGCATCTCTGGCCCAATTATTTCTCTATCAACTAGGTTGTCCCAGCTTATTGAGGTGTTGCACTTTCTTCCATAAGGTGCTTCAAACAGGCTCATCTCAAGTGATGCTTGATACCCATTGTTATAGGCAAATTCTACCAAGTGTAGACAATCTTCCCATTTAGATGGTTTGTCCATCACATACATTCTTAACATATCTTCTATCACTTGGTTCACCCTTTCTGTTTTCCCATCAAACTTAGGATGATAAGCAGTGATGAAGTTCAGATTTGTTTTGAACCCTTTGAATAACCCCTTCCAGAACTTTGATGTAAACTTTGGGTCTCTGTCTGACACAATTGTCTTGGGTATGCCATGCAATCGTGCTACTTCTCTCATATAGATATCAACAACATTAGTTTCTTTGTGAATATTCATCATAGGAATGAAATGGGTAGCTTTAGTAAGCATGCCCATCACCACCATGATTGCATCATGTTGCTTGTTCATTCTGGGCAATCCCGTGATGAAATCCATGTTCACCACTTCCCATTTCCACTTAAGAATGGGTAATGGTAGTAAACTAGCTAGGTGTCTATGCTCATCCTTTACCATTTGACATTCCAAGCATTTAGCTATGTGTTCAACAATATCCCTCCTCATGTCAGGCCAATAATATTGACTCTTGACTACTGAAACTATTTTTTGATATCCTGGGTGTCCTGCATAAAGCACATTATGCATCTCTTTAAAATCACACTCCTCAATTCCGGAGAGTTGGGTACATAGAATCTGTTTCTGTGCCAAAGGATTCCATCAATTCCCTATTCATAATCTTCAGTTTTCTGTTGTATTTTACCTTGCTGCAATTTTGTTACCAATTCCATGTACTGCAAATCTGTTTTTGCAACTTCAAAAATTCTACCCTTAAGATCCGTCTGATACATGATAATGGTTGTAGCATGCAGTTCATGCACTCTCCTTCTGAGTGTGTCAGCCACTTTGTTCTCCTTTCCTTTGATATGCTTGATATCAAAGTCATACTCAAAGAGGAATTCCAACCATCTACTCTGCCTAGCATTCAAAGTAGGTTGATCAAACAAATATTTCAGATTGTTATGGTCTTTCCTTAGCTCAAACCTCTTTCCCATGAGGTAGTTCATCCACTTCTTCAAAGTGTTCACTATGGCTTCCAATTCCAAATCATGAGTGGCATAGAGCCTTTCATGCTCTTTCAACTTCCTTGATTCATAACATATAACAAACCCATTTTGACTGAGGACTCCACCCAGTCCTTCTTTAAATGCATTTGTGCATACAATGAAGTCTTCATTTGGATCTGTGATCTTCATAAATGGAGCACTGGTTAATAGTTGCTTCAATTGTTGGAAACTCTTTTCACATTCTCCTGTCCATTGAAATTTATTCCCCTTCCTTTGCAAGGAAGTGATGGGGTGAGATATTCTCGAAAACCCTGCAGTGAACCTTTTGTAGTAACCAGCTAGACCCATGAAGGACTTGAATTCTATCACATTCTTAGGTGTTGTCCACCCTTTAATGGCCTCAATATTTTCAGGGTCCACTGCTATCCCTTCTTGAGATATGATATACCCCAAATAGTGAATTTTGTTTTGATAGAACTAACACTTGATCAATTTGGCATACAGATGATGCTCCTTTATCACTTGCAACACCATCCTCAAATGATGTTCATGCTCTTCCTCTGACTTGGAATCTACAAGGATGTCATCCAAAAAGACAATGACAAACTTGTCTAAATATTCCTGGAAAACATCATTCATTAAGCAAATAAAAATAGCTGGTGCATTTGACAACCCAAATGACACCACTGTGAACTCATAATGACCATACCTTGTCCTGAAGATGGTATTGTTGATAGCTTCCTCTTTAATCCTTACCTGATGATATCCTGACATGAAATCTATCTTTGAAAATATCTTTGTATCCTTCAATTGATCAAAGAGATCATCAATCCTTGGCAGAGGATACTTGTTCTTTATAGTTACTTTATTCAACTTTTTGAAGTCGATGCACAATATCAATGTCCCATATTTCTTCTTCACAAAAAAAAACTGGGGCACCCCAAGGTGACACACTTGGGTGTATATACCCCCTCTTCAGAAGTTCTTCAAGCTACATTTGCAACTCCTTCAATTCAGGTGTACTCATTCTGTAAGGAGTCGTTGACACTGGAGTTGCTCCAAGCATTAAATTTATAGAGAAATCAATATCTCTCTTTTGAGGTAGTCCTGGTACCTCCTTGAACACATTCTCGAAATATTCCAGGAATGCATGATCATCCATATTTGGCACCTTATCTTTAGGTGTTTCTTCCATATGAGCTACAAATATCTGGCAGACCTTCCTGTAACACTTCTTCAACTGCATTGCGGATATTTATCTGACAATAACTGGATTGGGAATTCCTTAGAATGCTCTCTGATTTCCTTCCTTATCTAGGCAAGTGAATGTCGTGTTACGATAGTCTAGTATGGCATGGTGTTGTTCCAACCAATACCAATAAGGTAGTCATATGATCCCAAAGGCAAGATGTTCAAATATTATTTGGTACTCAGTCCATTCATGCCCACTGGACATGATTTAACCCACTCAACAACCTTTCTCTGGGTTCTTGTATCCAACTACAACAACCAAGATTTCAAATGCTTGCTTCTTGGCAATTGAAGCCTTTCAACTACCTTGGGATCTATATAACTATGACTATCCCCTGAATCAATTAAAATAGTAAACGCATGGTTATTGATCATACCTTCAACTTCAATCATGTGTGATTGAAACTCAGCTTGCTTGTTGTCCAAGGCTGCATAGATCCTTGGTATGCCCATGTCCTCCATTGTTTCTGCTTGCTGAACATTGTGGACAACTCTCACTTTGTCATGTCTATGAGGGAAATCTCTATACTTGTGATCCCCTTTACAACCCCAACATTGCATAGGTGGTTGTCTTGGCCTTTCTCCACCTACTTCAACCATCTTGGGCTCTCTAAACATTGGCTTCCTTTGAGGATTATTCCTGAAAAAGGGTGGCTTGTTCCCCTTCTGCCTCTGTTCCCTCTTAAACTTCTTCTTGTCTTCCCAAGCTCTTTGGAAAGTAGGCTTTCCTTTATGTTGATCATATAAGCATTCCGGTCTCCTTATGGTTTCTTCCATAGTTTTAGGATCATCATATTGGATCTTGTCACTAAGGAAAGTTGGCAGTCCACTCAAATATCTTTGGATTTTGACAGACTCATCGTTGATGAAAGGGAAATACTTCAACAACTCTAGGAATCTTCTTTCATATTCATCTATAGTCATTTTGCCCAATTTGAGTTCAAATAACTCTTTCATATTTTTGTCATAGAATCTCTTAGTTAAGTATCTCTTTTCAAAGTGTTTCTTGAATTCCCTCAAGGTAACATTATTCTCTTTGATATGTTGTACTTGCACAAGTTGGTCCCACCACATGGATGCTTTTCCTTTCAGTTGATACATTGCAATTCTTCCTTCTACATGAAAGAAGTAATTCTGCAGTTGGAAATATTTCCTCATGCCAAGAAGCCATCTCTCAACATCTTCCTCCTTTCGATGCTCTCCATCAAATGTAGGAGGGTTAATCTTGTTCATTTCACCCTTCATTTCATCCACTCCAGATATCATATGCTTTCTGGTAGGAGATGGACTTGAACTACTGTGTGCCCTCCTCCTGGAGTGCCCTTGGGAGTGATGATGGTGTCTGCCAACACTCCTTGATTTTCTCTTCTCATCAGGGGACCTGTGACTTCTTGATCTACTGGAGTCACTCTCCTTATCCAATTTCTTTTTTATTCTTTCTGACTTATGCATCAACTTTATGTTGAATTCTCCCTATTGTTCCCTGGATTTCATGAGCTTTTTGTTATCTTCTCGATAATTCTGGACATCTTTCTACAACTTTTAAATGTTTTTCATCATGTTTCCTTCCTTATATATCTCTTTTTCATTCCCATTGGATTTCAATCCTTCAACTCCTATATGGACATCCATTCCTCTAACTTTATTTTCTGAACTATAAGCACCCCATGCCTTCCCCATTTCTCTACACTAAGCGACAATTTGGTTTGGTTCTGATAATCGTTAACTCTGCAAAATGTGCAGTCTACCGAAATTTTGTCAAGCTATCAGAATTTAATAATTTTCCAGAATAAACCAATCTGATTCAACAAAAACAATATTAGATTCCATTTTCTGCAGGTCTTGGTCGGTCAATAACCCCTCGCATTCAATCTCTAAGCCTAGTTCCGTTCTGCAACAAATTTTGGGCACTAGCCCCTTTTCTTCATCCCTTGGTTCCCATGTGACCACAACTGTGACCCAACATTTATGATCTGGGTGCTTATCTGGAGCTCTGAAACTTCGGGCTCCGAGCTTCAGAGGTTTTCCCTTTTTCTGCGCATCCCAACATCACAGAACAACGAATTGTGGAACGCGCGAAGAACGATGGATCTACGGTACACCTTCATTCATCCACCATTTATTCTGGAGTGTCAAGTCTCCGGACTTCACGATATGGCACCATGCATCCACTGGGGCCCACGATATTCGTGATCAAACTAATAAATGTCAAAAACGTCACATCAACTTTAGTACTTTTCAATTGCGGGGACATGGGTTGGTGGTTTTGGATTAACCTGTTGATTGTTCCGCAATTGTCCCCATGCTGACACGTACCCCGTCTGGAAAACCGTGGTTTGGATTGCGGGACCGCCTTGTAGAATTATCTTCCACACAACTTTGATCTCTGCAATGTCTCTCGGCCCTCGATCTTGATAGATCGTGACCAAAGTTAATGCGGGCCCAATCAAGCTAACTTCTTCATCACGCATAACTACCTTTTTCCACCTTCAGGAGTACCACATGGAAGGACACATGAAGCTGACACATGGTCCAATCAGGCGGGTGATATATGTCACATTCTAACTGCATTTCCATCTTACCTAGGTTCTTAACTCATTGACACGTGACACACATCCCATGTGTCCACGTCATCCCTAGTGATGTCAACAAGCCACGTTGCTCCGGGACTTCGGGCTTCAAGAGATTTCACCTTCGCACACCCCGTTTCTCCCAAAGAAGTGCATCTTCTGACACGTCTCTCTTGCGACGAACGGTCTGGATTAACTCCAGACTTTGGGAATTCAGGAGTTTATGCATCAACACACTCCGTTTCTCCCGAATGTCATATTCCCGAACAAGCTAACTTGCTGACACGTGTTCCTTTCTTGGATCGACGGACAAGAAATACATCAAGTTTGCTTTGTCTTCTCTACACATGACCAAGAGTTGTGACCTTGACTTAACATTTGGGGGCTTATCTCACTTTGCAAGATCGAAATTCATGTTTTAATGAACTGTGAATATCAACGACTAGGAATGATTACAGGAACTCAACTTGCTCATGCTTTAATTTCTTTCCCGATATTCGCAATGCGAAGATGCTCCTTCGTAGTGGGATCGATATCCACTGTTGATCTATTGATCGAGCAAGATCAATTATCCTAAGGGATTGCGGGGTCTCAACTTAATATCGCTTTAATTTCCTTCATGATATCCATAATCGCTCCCCACCGTCGATCTCCCATCAATGAGATCTAGCAGTCGTGACTTAATCTTCGCTTGATCTGACGGCTCAACTTCAAACCTCGGGGTTCCAAACCCCCCGGTTACTGCAGTTTCTTTTCTCTGCTATTTTTCTCGAATCGTTATACGTCATGAGCTTCCAAACACGACCCAGGTGCTCTCTTGGCACTCTGGAATGCTCTTAAATTCAAATTTTGTCCTTCTCAACAATTATTTTCCAAAACTTTTGATTCAACTTCCACTAACATGGCCCATCCAGGCTCAATGTTGAAACCATGGTTCTGATACCAATTTGTAACGTCCCCGACCATCCACCTCTACCAAGCTATGCTACCCAACAACCTTATCTTTTCCCAACTAGCTTTGATACTAATTTGTAACGTCCTCGACCATCCACCTCTTCCAGGCTACGCTACCCAACAACCTTATATTTTCCCAACTATCTCTTATACCAATTTGTAATGTCCCCAACCATCCACCTCTGCCATGAAATGCCACTGTGGAATTTCACTATAATACCATTTTGTGGCAGCCCCAGCCACCTAGGTCGGGCCATGTGGAACCACAAATGGGTTGCTAAGCTCTGATAGCAGGTTAATTGTTCATCCAAAAGTACGTATATATTACATGCATTTCTAATGAAATAAACGACAATAAAATATACTACTACCATACTAACTCATGCGAAATTGACTGTAAATCATACATGCAATGAAAGCACATGAAAGAATATCAGAAATGCACAATAGACATCATCAAACATAGAATTGATACTTATCTTTGTATTGTAAAGTCCATCGACTGTGTGCATGCCTTCCACAAACCTCCCAGCCTTAGACCACACTGCTCATCACTCTCAGTAGTGGGTCACCCACGAGCTGGAACTAAACTCCATCTGGCAAGGGATTCCTAGGCTTGGCAAGGATAACATGAATGTCACACATTTCAACAGGAAGGATTCTCTTAGGAGCCACTTATGCCCACTGCTCACAGACTCTCATTCCCCACATGCCTGTCCCACCCCAGGAGTATACACCTTCATTGTCACACAGTTCATCGGCTCCTCCACCTCCCTTCCGGGGCTTCAGAAACAGGTCCGACAAGAACTCTCAGAGATCTGTAGTTGTTACTGGACTCCCCAACACACTCTCTCACCTGGAGAGAGAGTTTCTCACAGGCCTGACAACCTGCCTCTTCAATCTACGGGTCGAACAACCTGCCTTTGCAAACCACATGCATGACAACTTGTTTCTTCTATCCATCTCCTAAGACAAATGGGCAAGGACATAGGCAACAAAAGAAATTGGGTAAGGTAGAGTACGGCTCAGCAAAATACCAATGTGTGCAAGTTACAGAGGTTCACGATTTTTTGGTGTGTGAGTGAACTTGTCAGGATAAAGGTGGCCGACTGGTCAGAGAATGACAAGAATGGTGAGAGCGTGAGAGCCAACTGCGTGTCCCTGAACCTCCGTGAGTCCCCCTCCAAACAACAATAATTCCCACTTAAAACTGCATGTGCCTAAGATGACACATGTCGCTCATGAAGCACATTCCTTTCCATTTGGAAGCCATTCCCTCTTCCAAAGGAACTTAGGATATAATCATATCCTTCTATCAACATTTAGAATAATAATAAATTATTCTTGGACTTAATATGTTAATCTTAGTCTCTATTTCTAGCCTCTCAACCCCCTCTCCCTTACTCGGCCTAGTGGAGCTTAGTCCCCCATACTCTTTCTTCGTGGTCGTTCTACACACAACGATGTTTTTATATTAATAATATTAATATTTACATGTACAAAACAAGATCCTGGCCTTTAACACCTAGGCTCATCGGCCTAATAAACACTTAAGCCTATCAGCTTATAATTGTTTGGCTCACCGGCCTACAAAACATGTTACAATTCATAAATATAACTGGGGCTCGTCCTTGGGGATATTACAACACGTGTGGGATTAAGAAGGCTACCTCTCCTTAAAGAATGTTCCAATGGATATGTCACACCACTAAGGAGTCCAAGTCATCATGTGTATTCACCCTCGTAATTTTCAAATACTCTCTCCAATGCATTAATTACCCCCACGTGTGGCACCAAGGGAGAACATAATGCATGAATATGAAATGAAGTGTGCATCTAAGAAAGGAGGATGCATAAAGTGTTCCATGTGGCATATGTTATGACACAACATCCCTTTCATGGCACGATGCACTATCACAAATCCCAATGTAGTGACATGTATCTTGAAGTGGTACATGAATCCCAAGGAAAATGACACAGATCCCAATGTATATAGATATGGCCATAGAAGAGTACATGGGTCCCAATGCAACATCACATATCCCAAGGCAATGTCATGAATCTCAAGATATGGTACAGGTATCCCAATGCACAATACCCACTTGAAGTGATGGGTCTAGCCTCTTAGCAAGCCATTAATTGGCCACACCTGGTAACGTCATTTAGCACATCATAACAAAGGGGGTTAGTTTTAGTATTTTCCTAAGTCTTACCAAGGGGAACAATATTAACCCTTTTACATGCATCAAATCCTAAGACAAGCCATATTTCCTAAGTACCCAAATAAAAGATAGGTACTAATGAGTAATAATGATGAAAGGGGAAAGGGGAATGCGTTCATGTGATGACCCCCAAAGTCTTAGACATGCACATGTCTTATTATTCATTTAATCGTTCATCTAGATTCATTTGTCTAGGATTGTTGCTTCATAATAGCCTTTTAGAGGGAGCTTAGCATTGAGTTACCATCCTCGACATTGTTTCTTACTACCCCTTTAAGCCTTTTTATTTAGATGTTCAGTTTATTGAACAAGTCCCTTTTATTTAGATATTCATAGAAAAACTAGGGACAAGGACATTGATCAAGCTCAATATTTGGCTTTTAAATTTGCTCAACACCTCTTAGCCTTAGTGGCTTTGTAGATTTAGGATTTATTTTGACCTTTGAGAAATCATATATGACCAGGATGCAATTTTTTTATGTGGATGGAATGAATAATACTAGGAGTCCGTGGAAAATGGTTAGCATGGTTGGGATATGGATAATGATATCTAGCCTAGACATGTAGTGGTACAAGTTAAAACAAGAGATGACACACTTCTAAAAGAAAACATGTTCCCCAAGGTAATATGAAGCAAGTAATAAAACCATATAACATTATAAAGCGCCTAAAAGACAATCGTTAGGCGTTTACCACTTTATGACAAGTTAAGAAGTTATATCATCGTGTCCAAATAGGTATTGATACATGGAATGTCAAATGAAGCAACTAGGAACCACACCATACCATACCATACCATAGTGCATTTGTCATTTAAGGAGTGGGGATGAAAGTGAGCTACACCACAACTGAGCTAGCACAATCATGAATATCATGGAGATCAAAAGGAAGTATGTTTGGATCCGACAAACATGAGAATGGAACATGATGCAATCAACAACATGAAACCCTTGTAAGGGTATACA
>ML788057.1:307726-359255 GCA_009831015.1 Picea engelmannii
ATGCTTCTCTTAATAGACATAGTTAGTATAAATAAGGGTCGAGGGTATGAAGAACCCTAGCTTGGATATTATTGTAAGAGAGCGCTGCTCGACTGGAGGTTACCCCCTCGAAGAGGCCTGTGAACATTGCTATCTGATTCAAAGTGTTATTTCTGTTGCTATTTCGTATATCATTTTTGTGTATTGTGAATATTATGCTGGATATTTTACTGTTATTCTGTCATTTCTAGCATTTCATTTCTGTTCTGCATATTTTATATATCTGGTATCTTGCAAAGAAACAATTTGGATACAGATCTTTCTTGGTTTCATTCTTTCTGGAGCGAGTACCATAGATGTAGCCACAGGTTGCATTGACAGCACACCCCACATCTAAGCCTCGGATGGAGAGGTGGACGAGTCTCTCACCTCGATTAGGGAATGAACTCTTAGCCTTTCGTTTTACCGCTGACTTCTTCGCATGATGGAGAAGGAAACTCATGGTTATAGAGGATTTTCCTTATGCAGGATTTGACTTTAGTGGCAGTGTGGATTTAGTGCTTCCCGAAGAGGCACAGTGGGATGCATCAGGTAAAATACAAAATATCATGACCTTGCAACAATGTTTTTTTGTTTGTTTTTATATGTATATATGTATTTTTTTTTTGTTGTACAAAGAGGGATCTAAATCATTTGTTTTCATCATGAAGACATAGGTATTTCACATCCGGTGGGAATGCTAGCATTAGGACGTCGTGGTGATGTTCAGGCAGTAGCAGAGGTTGGCGTCGGAGTAGGAGGACTCTTTGAGTTGGAGAGGAATCTTCATGTATTGACCATTGGTGTTCCCTCCATGAAGATACGAGATGTACCTTTGCACCTCCAGATGCACACGGTCGGGGTGCTGGAAGGCCTTAGTCATCTACTGCGACGAGTGGCCAGAGCGATTGTGTGTTATGTCAAGCACAATGTTGTGCAGGAAGATGAGTAGAGTCTCCCGACATAGTAGTCTTTTATGATGATGTCATGGGAATAATGGCCCACATTTTTTCCTTGCTACGTACCTTTTGGATGATGTATTTTGACACACCTTTGCTACTTTATATACATGCATATATATATGATTTTTGTCGTGGCTACTTATGTTTTTCAAATGGTGTGATGTTTTTATTTACATGATTTATGTTTTGAATGATTATCTATGTGTAATGTACCGATCCAACACATAATTTGCTAATGAGTCTGTAATCATATTAATTTCTCTCGATATATGTTTATACTCTAAAAAATCAAAAGATCTTTCGAGACGACAAACCCTTAGATAGAGATGTAGAAAAACTAGATTATGAACAGTGTATTCATAGTTAAGTTGACGGACCACAAGTTGAGAATCAAGTTTGATAATCAATTGAGATATGCCTAAAGAAGAAGCTTCGGTGAAAATTCCAATTACGACATGATATTCTATAACGTTATTGTTTGCAGATCCGAGGAAAATTCCTCTTGAACTTACTAACTCGCCAAAGTGGAAGATGACCCATGCTGCAGAAGCGATGTTCTAGGTACGTCGACTAGCACCATATGCAAATCCAAAATAGATAGGGAAGGATGATGACATCTATGCATTCAAGCACAAAGCAATGTATAATCAACTTTAAAGAATGGGGAAAAATTTGTGCACGCAAAAGAAAAGACACACCAAACCAAAAACATATAGTACAATATAGTACAAAGCTCATATGCGAGATATTCTATGCATAGTACTTTTTAAGTTAAATCTCGTTTCGGGGATCACCGAGAGATAATCCATCGTAATCCATTAACTCGTAGGTGTCTCTCTGTAGCACATGTTTCATGATGTATGGCCCATGCCACATAGGTTCTAACTTACTTGCACCGAGTTTGTCACGATATTGGTCATAGACCAGGACCAGATCTCCTTCTACAAAAGCGTGAGCTTGAACATACTTATCGTATTCAATCTTGATGCATTTTTTATATGTCTCATTAATGAGGGAAGCACCACGGCGGGTTTCATCCAACTTCGTTAGATATAAAAATCATTTGTCTTCAACAAAAGTATGGGGTAGGAGTTCAATAGTTAATTTCAAGGATGGAATCTCGCATTCAATCGGAAACACCACTTCCAACCCATATACCAACTAGAAGGGTGTAAATCCAGTGGCGGTTTTAAATGAAGTCCAATAATCCCAAAGTGTGGAGAAGAGATGTAAATTCCAAGAGGTTTTTTTCACCGCCACCATGCGTCGAAGCATGGCCTTCAAGATTTTGTCGTTGGCTTCAACTTGTCCATTTTCCTGAGGATAGTAAGGGGAGGAATTTCATGACGAAAACCCAACTTGGTGCGCAATTCACCCATCATCTGGTTTTGGAAATGGGCTCCATGATCGGTTACAATAGCTTGTGGGACTCCCAAGTGAGCGATGATGTGATTGAACATGAAAAGTGTTGCAGTTCAGCCATAATTAAGAAACATAGGCATAGCCTCATCCCATTTAGTGAAATAATCGACTGCGATGATAATATAATTGTGCCCCTCGGCTGAGGCAGGCTTACATTGCATGAAATCGATACTTTTTTTTGCAAAGGGGCCAATGGAGACAATTGGAAGGAGTGGAGTTGGGTGGGTACATTCTTTCTTCTGAAAGATCTGACAGGGTGGGCATTTTTTAACAACCTCAATGCAGTATTTGAATATGGAAGGCCAAAAATAACTAACACGTAAGATTTTTTGGGCTATAGCCATCCAAGAAAGATGACCACCACAAGCTCCAAGGTGAAATTCATTTAAAAAATGCTCAGCCTCTTCATGGGTTAATCAATGTATTAGAACAATATCGATACCGTGGTGATACAAAGTGTTTCCAATGATAAGTTAGTACTTTGAATGGTGTTTAATGCGACGTCATTCATCATGTGAAATGTCTAGCTAGAAGGGTTGGGTCTGGAGATACAAAAGAATGTATCCATACCACGGATCGGCCGTACTAATGAGGAACAATGACTCATCAGGAAGGGAATCACTGGGCTCAATATTCTCATTAGTGTGGGGAAGATCGCAAATTAATTTTGCAAAAACCAACGATTTCTTAGCTTTGGATTTGGAAAACTCGAGATTGAATTCTTGGAGAATGACAATCCATTTTGAATATTTCCCCCCCAGTACTTGATGAGTCAATATGTGGCACATGGGGTTCGAGTCAACAATGATCGTGGTAGTGCGGAGCAAAATATAGTGGTGAAACCTTTGGACATCAATGACTGCCGCCAAAGCCAACTTTTCAACATGTGAATAACATAGTTCAGGACCTAAAAGGCTCTTACTTAAATAGTAGATCACATGTTTGGTGTCGTCATCATCCTCTTGGACTAACACCATGGGAATAGTGGAAGTAGAGGCAGCCAAATAAAGGATGTAATCTCTCACATAGTTGGGGGGATGTAACAACGGTGTATTTGTTAAAGAATTCTTGAGATCATCAAATGAGCATTGAGAAGTTGCAGCCTAGATAAAAGGGGCATCCTTCTGCAACAATCTCATGAATCCTTTAGTAACTTCGGCATAATTGCATATAAAACGATGCAGAAATTTTTCCTTCCCTTGCAAACTTTGTAGTTGAGTAAGATTGTTCGTAGGAGGTAAAGTGAAAATAACTTTGATTTTTAAGGGATCCACACTAATCCCATCTTTGGACACTATGAAGCCGAGGAGTCTCCCTGATTCAACAACAAAAATGCATTTATGGGGGTTCTAACGTATGTTGTAATACCTACATCTAAGAAATATTTCCCTTAGATGACCAATATGATCATGTCGACGAGCCGAGTGTGTTGGAAAGTCATCAAGATAGGGTTCAACAATATGTTTGATGTCATGGAAAGCATATGGCATAGCCTGCTGAAACATGGCTCCAACATTTTTAAGGCAAAAAGGTAATTTCCAATAAGTGAAAGTCCCCCATGGGAAAGTGAAGGTTGTTTTGTGTTGATCAGTAGGTAAAATATTGATCTGGTTATAGCCAGAGAAGCCATCCATAAAAGAGAAAATGACGCTTCTGATGCAATTATCAATAATTTGGTTGATAAAGGGAGTAGGGTAATTGTCCTTTGGACAAGACTTATTTTCATCCCTATAGTCAACACAAACACAAATTATCCCTTGTTTCTTGATGACTAGAATGATGTTTGAAACCCATTCAATCAAAGGTATGGGATAAATAAAACCAGATTTTAGTAACTTTTCTACTTTTGCCTTGATTCTTGCAGTTTTCTTGGGATGAACTGGGTGACGTCTATGTTTGACGGGTTTAACTCTAGGGTAAGTTTTGATTTCATGCACAATAATCGAAGGATAGATCCCTGACATTTCTTCATAGCTCCAGGTGAAGATGTTGCATAATTATTTAAAAAAGGTGGTGCAACTTTCAATCTCTTCAATTGAACAGTTCACACCTAGTTGTATGTTTTCCACAATACCTTATTTTGTGGATATGTCAACATTGATTGTTTGAGATATGTTTCCCAAATTTCCCTCAGAGATTGTATCCTAAGTGAGTATCAGAGATTGGGGAGTGTCGATGATATCAGTGGGAAAGATAGATGAAATGTATTTCTCAATATGATCCAAACTGGGAAGAAATGATGAACAATGGTGGTTGTCATCCCATGGTGCCTCCTCGATACTAATCATTTCCATAATGGATTCATCGAATGAAAAAATTCATAGGATGTAAACAAAAGTGGAGGATAGAGAATCTAACCAAGATGGTAGCGAAAAGGAATCAGACGCTAGCAGACGTTGGTCGTCAAATCAAGGAGAGGTAGATTGAATGACATCGTAATCAACCTATGGAGGACTAAGTGGCATAATGTCACCTAGTGAATCAAATTCTAAGGGACTAGGTACGATCCATGGATCAAATGATTCGAGGGATTGATGTACCATAGTCAAAAACCTATTAACCGTTGTGATATGTTGCGTAGTTGGAGGAAGAGGTGTGGGGAAAGTTCCCATGAGTGAAGAATATTTTAGTAAACCTACCCCTACACTTTCATAAGTAATCCTTGAATCCCCCAAAAATGGAATATTGTTGGTTGTTTCAGTGCGAGCATCAGAGGTGCAGTAATCTAGATAATCGATGGTCACTATTTTTCCTTGATGAGGAAATTGGACACATCGAAAAATTGATGAAGCGACAATAGTCATGGAATAAAACCAAATTCTTCCTAGCAATAATTTATAATTGAGAGGAGCATCGACTACTTCTACATCAAAGGAAAAAGTTTTTCCCCCTAGTTGAACAACTAAGGATTGTAACAATCCATGAGGTTAGAAACCTCTTCCATCAAATGATTTTAACATGGTTGTATATTGATTAAGACCAGGTGATTTAAGTCCTTTCCAGCAGGCTAAGGACACGACACATGTTGATTCTCCCTCATCCAATATCGTGCGATGAATATGTTGATTGTGGACAACAACATCAATTTGGAAAGAAAGTTGGTGAGAGAGTCGTGATTTAAAATTATCCAGATTAAACATGATATTATTTGATGACTCGGGATCTATATCTTCTATGGATGCCAAAGGAGTCCTACGTTGTCTAGGGAAGTGTTGTATAACTTCGAGAGTCGACATCGCACAAGGTGCTTGGGCCAAATATTCAACAATTTTGTAGTTTTGGGAAACATGAGAGTTAGGATTAAAGGTCGAATTTCTGATCATACTCTTGGGCGGACATAAGATAGATTCAAAATTTAGTTTTTCAATCTGGAGAGGTCCATATGGAGGGGTAACTGAAGTGGAAGGTGGATCAGTCACAGTTCCATTAGTTACACTTTCCTTATCGGGTTTAACTGGGGGTGTTTCATATGTTGTAGTATGAGTGGTCAATATACACCATTAAACATATAAATGTGTGCACTTGATGAAGCATCCTTGTTAGGAGGATGAACTTGGTTGCCTCCATGCAGAGGTGCAGGATTTTGGGCAACCAATGAATGTTATTGTGGAAAAGGATGCATCAAGACAATGGCTTGAGAATTTCCTTTAAATAATTTAGAAACTTCTTCCCGATGGGGACAGTCTCGTGTGTAATGATCTTCAACACATATGAGACAGGGAAATTTCAGTTTGCGCCGTGGTTGCTTTTCCACAGCAGGTGGTGGTGCTTGTGCTTTTGTATTTTCAGTTTGATTATTATTTTTCTTGGGTTTATTCTTATTTTTCTCCCCCCCCCCTAATTGTGTTAATGAAGTAGATTCAACTGCATTCACTTTAGATACTTTACTAGGGGTGGAATTTCATGAGAATGGAGTTTGCATTGCAATCGAGGCAATTATTGAATGATTGGTTGTGCCAGTCGATTGTGAGACAGACAAAATTGTGTCATGACAATGTGTCAAGGTCCTAGGATTAGTGTCCCATGACAAAAATTTTGGGTTCATTCACCTATGAATCAAGTTTGGGGTTTTTCTTGGGTTATATCTAAGGGATTTAGAGTATCATTCCAAGTCCTAGGTGAAGTGGCTAGTCTTGTTCAAGGTCAAGTCAGTTGTGTCACATTCCCATCCTATAGTACTTTGTCATCATTTAAAAAGGGTGAGTATTAAGTTGCTACATTATTTATTCAAAGGGTCATGGGAACATGATATCACATGTACAAAATATTACTTACACTTTCCAATCCAAAATTTACCTCTTAAAGAATTGCAACCATTCAGTTCAAATTTCGTTGTGAAACCTCCTATCTTTTTGCAACGACTAACTGTCATGTCAAATCACTTTAGAGATCTCCATAATGGTTAGGAAATCATGGGAGTGAGGTTATGGGAGTCAGTACAGTCCCTGTAAATCAGTTTTTTATGGTCATGTGTTATTTCCTCTTTAAAATCATCAAAATTGTGTTTTGTTGTGAAATTTTGCTGCGAAATTTCCTGTAGTTGACTATTTTTGCAGTCAACTTCAAGCATAGATTCTGAGCAGATGGTGATTGATATCAACAAAATTAAAGAGGGTTTTCTCAAGCACGGGTTCATATAAAAAAATCTCTCTCATATTTTTCACAAGTTTCATGGTTTGGGAGATTCAAAGGGATCTTTAAAACCTATTTTTATAGATTTTCGCCAAATTTAATTAGTTAAAACTAAACCCTAAAAAATAGGAGTTAGTTTGTAACTCCTTCTTGAATGTGAAACCCTAACTATTTAGACTCTGTTGAGTTATATGGTAATGTAATGCTATATATTGTAATGAAAACAAGTATTGAGAGGGGGGGTTCAGGACTTGAGAAAAAAGACTTTTTGGTTGTTGTATATATTTTTGAATGTTAATGAAAAGCTTTTGAGCAGAGTTTTTGGACATTTTGTCTCAAAGATTCTTGTGTTGGATCTGCAGTATGTTTTCGTTGAGAATGTTTTCCATCGTGTTCATCGTTATGTCTATTCTTCTATTATGAGTGAATGATTATAGATAGAGAATTCATTGTTGATGCTCTTTATCTCACATTCAGTTTTCCTACATTAGTCTTCTAATATTGTGACAGAACTCATCCACTGCTTGGTTCTCTGTTATCATTGATGTGCTTCTTTCTTCCCACCACCATAATACAATGCCTATTTTTAGCTACCTATCCTATGAATTACATTTGTTCATATCAACCAGTTTTGAAATCTTTGATTTGACATATCTTTATTATGACTCCATGCCCAATGAGTGTTTCACTCAACCCTACCACCACATCTTAAAAACCCTATCTTTATTTACAGATCTAGGCACTATACTAAGAACATGAGCTATAGTTGAGTTATCATTAAACAATAGATTCATTGAGAGATCCCTCTCTGGTTGGAAAGGCCAGTTTCCAACCTAAAGTTGGTTTGTGGTTATCTCTGATATTTTTTGTTGCAGCCAAGGAAATGTACAGAGTGATAACAATGAGAATACTTCCTCACTAAGAGGGAGTGTTGATTTTTGTAGATCTGGGTAGTTATTCTAAAATGACCCTAGGTGTTGGGCATGTGGGAATCATCATGGGAATCACATCACACTTTCTATTTGGTGAAAACCCCCTTGGATTTGAGTGGGGGCTTCATGGGTTTGATGATAGGATTTGTGGGCTTGTGTTGGGGCTTCACACCCATAAGGAAATCCTAATTTGATGTTGATGTGTGGAGGGGATTCTATGTTGACCCCTAGGACACGTATATAAAGAAGAGAGGTCATTGTGACATTACACATCATGTAGAGTGTGTCGAGACATGATGGAGCTATCATAAGTGATTCTGCACTTGTGCTGGGAGGATTGGTGATCTCAGCAAAGGAGAAGTCTGCAAGGTGGTAAATATGGCCCAATAGAGAGAAGTGAAGATCAGAAAAGTGGAGTGAAATTTTTGTACCATACACAATTTGCAGATGGGTCAAGCATGTATATATGTGGGTTGTCAGAAGGTGAATTACGTATATGTGTTTCTAGGAAAGTACAAATCTGTACAGGATGGCAGGTGATGTTAGCAAGTCGTACAGGTGGATCTACAATAGATTCATGTGCAGATGATCTTTCTAGATATTGTTGAGGTTTGGTTTTCTTATTTGTATTGGAAGGACAAGGTCGTTCTTAGATTCTATTGTATTGGAGAACAAGGTTGTTCTCAGATTTGGTATATTAGAGAACAAGGTTGTCCTCATATTTGGTGATATTGTATTGGTTGAGAGGACTAGTTTTTCCCTCAGTTTTGGTGACATTGAGAGGACTAGTTTTATTCTCAGTCCTGGTGAAATTGGGAGGATTAGTCTTGTCCTTAGATTTGAAGGATTTGATAAAGTTACAGAACATAATTCTTGTGTCTCTTGTTGTTGATGATTCATCTATGATCTTGTTGTTTCCATTTCATATGTTTTCAGTCAAAAATTTCAGTGTAAATTTGTTAAGAGATAATTGGATCACTAGGATAGGAAGAAATTTTCAGATCTTAAATTAGTCACATAGAGTTGCATGTGAAAATTAACACTCTCAACCTAGAATCTACACTGCTTTGTAGCCCTCCATCTATCTTCTTATGATCACAACCTTCTCTTCCTTAACTTACTCTTCTCTAACTCACTTACAGGTTCCAATTTCAGTCTTCAACATAGCATGGGAACACCATGAGTGAATGCTTGAAGAGATATTCCAAATCAAATATTCTAGAATGGAATGCATAACATCCAATGATCTCCTCCGAAGGAATGAATAGAAAAATGGAAACATGGGAACAATCAAATCATAAGCATGAAGAGATTCATAGGAAAACAAATGATTCAAATATACATGTAGTTCAAATCCCCATGGATATGGAATCTCTTATACTCCTCAAGACTTGTAGTCAACCCCCATGCTCTCATAACTATAGAAGTTGTACTCCCCCATTAACATCCACCTATATTTAATTATTTGTGGTTTAGACTTTAATAAGGCACATAGTGAAAATATGTAGGATAGGATACTTAGTCAACTCATAATTATTTATCAAACTCTTATACCCCTTTTCCTCTTCCCTTGTAGTGGATTCATAGCCCCTCTCGTTCTCTTCCACATCCATCCTTGCACCTTTTCAATATTAGCTTTCAAAATAACATTTACAAATATTGAGAATACCATGGCAAGTCTACCTCATGGTATATTGAAATCTTATTTATCAAAAATACATTCCTAGACATACACTAGTTGGGCCTTGGCCTTGCACTCCGTGCTAGGAATTCATACTAACATATTAACACCATTTAAACATGGGGTCATTTATATGACTTGAATCTTGTCATTATATCCACTTATTTACAATCAGGTCCAAATCATCAAAGAGTCAAAACTAGGGTATTACAAAATCACTCTTTGTTTGCTTTTCCCTCTCTATTTAAATTTTGTCGATCAATGTCCAAGTTTTTTTGGGTTCTTTTTTTGTCATGTTCCCTCTCATTGTCTATCATATTTATTAGCAAATAAGTCTTTTGGATGCCAATTTTTCCACTAATTACAACTATTATATCTTGCACAAGTAGTCGCTCAATCTCTTTATCATTGGTTTCTCCCCCTTGCAATGGGTTGTATCACACCAACAATAGATCCACCTTCACTAAAGTGAGTGTTGGAGCACGAAATTGGAGAGGCCCTCCCAAAACCCCCAAAGGGAATGGGAGAATGTAACCAATACCTCACCTACAAACCCTCCCAAAGCTTATTCTACCACCCCTATTGAAAAGGGAAAATATGAAATTACACTCCACTAACATCATATTGATTTGTTCAAAAAACTTGTGTCTTCTTCGATGTTGAACTATGATCTCAATTTGTTAAATTGGAAGATAATTACAAGGAGAAAGTCAACAATTTGATGAAAAAATGGTAGATAAGCAATTGTGACTAATATTGGGTGTGGAAGGTGAAGGAGAGGCTCATATGGAAGATTGCGTTGGGGAACCTACAATGGAGGTAAAATTTGGTTGTTAATAGGCATCTTTAATTTTTAATTTTTTTTGTCTGACATATAGTTGGCATTACCATGACTTGCAAGTTTGGAAGAATAAGAAGAAATAAAGTAGCATGCTTTTTCAAATCACGTACCTTAAGCTAAATTGCAGGTAAAACTATCAACTAACATTATACATAAGTTTAATTCTTCATTGTTTTTGGACTAATCGTGATAGTTACACTATCTTTCAAGAAATTCTAAAAAGAAATAAAAAGAGAAGGTATATTCCCATTGATTTGCGAGGAATTTACCAATCTATTGGAAATCATTTGCTCTCCTTGGATTTTTTAGTACCAATATGTTGATATCATATCCAACTTCATCTACTATTAAGTTGGTGTCATCATTTCCTTTTGCAAGAGTCAACCCTTGTAAAAAAATATTCAAATGATGAACATGATTTTATGGATGTTGTGGATATTGTTAATGTTGTGAATGATGTTGATGTTCTTGGTGTGGCTCCAAGACGTAAAATGGTGTTTCCTCACACACTGTAGTTAAGTAATTTCATTTGTTCTTCTGACCCGTTTCTATTTATTTTTCCATTCAGTTCTACCTACCTATCCATATGTGCTTACATTAATGCAAACATTAGTCAACTATGCATTAAGCCTTGCAACCCCAAGTGAAATGGAAAGCATGATCTATTCATCCACTTGCAACATTCCCAACTAATATAACTCTAGATTCACTTCCCATGTAGTTTATTCTATAGACAATATTACACGCTTAATCGATGATGATTATGATGACATCCCGACACTAGATCCCTTTGTAAGTTTCCATAGGGTTTTCATCTCCCCCTTTCTCTATATTCAATCTAATTTTGAGTCAAACTTATTTAATGTTTATGACTATTGTATTAAAACACCACGCTATATGTTTTCAATCTACAAAGATGGTGTTTTTTATGCTATCTTGTCACACTAATATTATATTGTTTCTTATCTTCATGTTAAGTAGGATGAAATGAATAACCTAGATGTAGATGGCATGCTTGCACCTAATGACATAATTGATGAGAGTGGTAAAGATAATACCCATTTCAAGTTGGGAGTGCATCACATGGTAAGTTTGTAGACCACAATTGTTTAAATATTGTAACTTCGAAGAATATTCTACCCGAGAGAGAGTTGAATACTATTATTGTATTATATTTAATTAGGCTGGCCTATTGTGCCTTAGCAAAAGTCGACTCTATTGTGCCTTGATAATTAAATGTAAATTAAGAGGGTAAAGTGATAGGTCAGACTAGACCTAATTATAGGCTAGCCAGACCATTATTTATAAGAGAGGCCAGTGCCTCATTTGGACACTCACCACACTAGCTCTGCATCTATGAAGAAGTGTGAAAGTCTTGGAGAAACTACTATTGCAGCTAAGTGTGTCATCAAGGAGGGTTCTTAGTGTGTGTCTTGGTATTTCTTGGTTAAGTGGTGTGCTACTCTTCCTAGTGAAGGGGTAGAGGAGGACCTTCTATTTGGTCTTTGGTCTATCTATATTGAGGAAATTTTGTTGGGTTTTCTCCCCCATGAGGGTTTCCCAGGATAATCTATGTGTCTCTATTGTTTATGTGATTGTCTCTCTTTCAATGATGTTATTTATGCAGCCATGTGTTAAATGATTGTAATAATAAAGAAGAACGGTAATTTCTAGTTGTATAAGTAAAACTTCAACATGGTATCAAATCAGGCCTGAAAGAGACCAACTTAAAATCGAGTTTTCAGTATTGCAGCTACTGCAAAATTAGGGTTTCAGAATAAAGCCTAAGTGTGATGTTTTTTCTTATTTGAGTAGGATGTTGGAGAAAGTAATCACACCTAGGAACTCGCCCTAGGAGGGCGCATCTAGTCCCTGGATCAGAATTCTGAAATTTGAAGTTTGATAAATTAGGGTTTCCTCATAAAATCCTAAGTTGCAGTTGCAGTTGCAGTATCAGTTGTAGTTACAACGTCAATTCCTTCATGTCAGTTTCTTTGTACTAGTTTCATCACCAGTTGTAGTGTCAACACCAGTTGCAGTGAAATTTTTGTGAAGTGTTGGGATTGTTGTTTTATTGTCCTAGTGTGCCTTACCCTAGCAAGATATTGTCAGAGGTATGTACTTACATGTGTTTAAACTGTATTATTTTTAAAAGGGTACTTGCAGAAGAAATGATATTTTGTCTAAACAAAAATCATGGATCCAGAGTGATCTCATATCCAACACATTCAGAGGAACAATGCACCTCAGGTTTGATCAATTTAATATGCCTCTATTTGTTATGATATTATGAACATCTAGATTGTATTTTGATCTATTGAAGTTATGACTATCATAAGTCTAACCATTGGTCAAAATCAAAGTCAAAAGTATTAGATTGATTAAGGGTGATATTATAGAGTTTATTTTCTAACTCAGATTCCTGTCAAATAAGCATATTATATTAGTATAGAGGACATGTTGAAGAGAATACTTGTCATATTGAGTGAGGGAGACTCGAAATAAAAACAACAACACTCATTCTTGAGGATAAGACTCCAGGTTCCAGGTTTGATTGATTAAGTTGATAAGATTAAAATTTGCACATGTCAAGTTTGATAACTGCCTCATTACAAGTAAACACTATAGTTGTGATAGAAAACTTTGAAAAGTTTTATTATTGAATACTTGGTAGCATGTGAGAACTATTGAGATAAATTCTTATTGTAATCATTTACTAGATATAACTAACATCTCCTCTAGGAGAAAATTCTTGTTTTGTTTCCAGGTTACCATGGAGAATGATTGATCACAACACTATAAGAGTGTTTCTCTCGTTCCGTATTATTGTATTTCTTACTTTTTACCCTTGTTTCAGGCAGGTCACAAGTGATAGCTCTAAAGGAGATATTATGACGATTGTTCTCTCTATTGTTTTATTATTATTATAAAGAGTATTATTCTTGTCTGATGTTTCTCCCTTGTTGTTCTTGTTCTAGGCAGGTCACATGTGATAACCCTGAGGAAGCTATAGTGACAGTTGCAGGAGGAAACATATTAGATGAGACATGGAGCAGACTATCCAAGTTATATACATGACCGTATACATCCATGTACCAAAGAAGATGAAGAAGGAGTTACTTTTGAGATATAAAATATTTCATATGGAGATTGATTGTAAGGAGCATAAGGCTCCAAATATGACCAAACATTAGAATAGAACTCACAGTAGACTTGGTCAATGGATAATGAAGCCACCTTAACATGAAGCAAAATTCGTTTGAAGTATGACTCAACTTTTCATATTAAGACTTGGTATTCAACACCAAGTATATCCTATAGATACTATGAAGTTTTTGTAGACTCGAAAGAAATCAAGACTTAGAGTAAGCCTGATCTAAAAAAGGATCAGATGGGAAAAAGAGACATCTTCCAGGACTGGCATATAGATGCCATGATTTGAGAATACTAGATCGTAACTTCAGAGACCTCTAGGAGACATGAAATCTCATGAGAAGATTCCCTTGTTTCAGTGACAGAGGAGGAATCCAATCAGAAGGATTGGGATACGGTTTTTTCCTTGAGACCAGAAGGGAAGTCAATAGTGACTTCCAAGATTGATCTAATAGATCAAGCATGCTGCAGATAACAATATAAATATGTACAAAGCATGATTTGTGTCCAAAGAATTCTCCCAGCAAGAGGGAGAAGACTATGACGAGACACTTTCTCCAGTAATTAGAAGAAGTATATATAGAAAAAACATGATGCATTAAAATAAGTCGACACAATATGAGATTCAGAGGGAGCATGTATAAAAATCCATGTATTTGAGATTGAGTTATCTCCAGTTCTAGTTGGTGCAGTACATGAATCGGGCCATGGAGACAAGACTACAATAGAATATTGAGTTACCTCCAGAGAAAGAGGATAAGCTGCCATCGGTGTCATTTATTGAGCCACTCTCAGTTTCAGATGAAGTTGTTCTCATGATAGAGTAAAGGAGTTACTCTCATATTTCAATGGCCACAATGGAAATGGAGCAGTCATTCTTAGTTTCAGAACAACTACAGGTGAAGATTCCCAGTTCCAGAGGAACAGTTGCAGAGAGAGTAGAGGACATACTCTCAGGTAGTGAGACAAATAGTGCTTGGAAAAAATCACATAGAGCTAGCACATGATTGTGCAAATTAAGTTGCAGCTGAGCAAGTTGAAGCAAGCTCCAAGAGATTGGTATGGCAGGATTGATAGTTTTCTGATGAGCTTGGGATTTACCAAGAGTAAAGTTGATCCCAACCTTTACTTCAAGATTGAGAATGATGGACCAGTTATATTACTGTTATATGTGGATGACTTATTCGAGACAGGTGAAGAAAATCTCATCACAGATTGTAAGAATAATCTTGTCGCTCAACTTGAAATGAAGGATCTAGGCCTGATGCACTATTTATTAGGTCTTTGAAGTATGGAAGATACCAAAAGAGATTTTCCTTAATCAAGGAAAGTATGTTGTGGAAATCCTGAAGAGATTCGACATGATGGACTGTAAAATCCATGGACACACCCATAGAGACGAATTTGAAGCTCATGGTTGATACTTCCTCGGAGTTAGTTGATGCTACTTTATACATACAAATTATTGGTTCGTTGATGTATCTGACGAATACCAGACCATATATATGCTTTGTTGTGAACACCTTGAGTCAGTATCTAGTGGATCCTAGACGTGTTCACCTTGTAGTTGCAAAGAATCTGATGAGATACCTTAAGGGTACGTTGGACTATGGCCTCTATTATACTGGAGACTGTGACTTCAGATTGTATGGTCATACTGATTCAGATTGGGTTGGAAGTGCTTTAGACAAAATAAATCACTTTGAGATGTTGTTTCAGTTTGGGGTCAGCCATGACTTCGTGGAAAATCATGAATCAATCCAGTATTTCTCTTAGTACGACAAAATCATAGTACATTGCAACATGCTCCACCGGTTGTGAAGCCATATGGCTTCGAAAGATGTTGACCAGTCTATTTGACCTAGAGATGGATGCTACCGTGATCTTTTGTGATAAACAGAGTTGCATAAAGATGATAAAGAAACCAGTGTTCCACGATAAGACAAAGCACATTGAGTTTTGGTACCACTACATTCGTGACTTGGTACAGAAGGGAGTTGTGAAGCTCCAACATGTTGGCACAAATGAACAAGTTGCATTTGTGTTGACTAAGCCTCTGTCTCATGTGAAGTTTGAGATCTTTCGAGACAAGCTTGGTATTGTCCAAAAGGACCTCCATCGAAAGGGGGAGTGATGATGATGATACTATGGTATCGTATCCAACAATGGGTAGCTCAGTTAGGATTTTATATACTAGGGGACTGATCATCCCTAGGCATATCTCGAAGGTCCGGTAAGGACTATCTGTCAAAGTACCTGTGCATGTATATGCTAGTTGTGGTCACTAGTGGTAGCTTAGTTAGGATTTTATATCCTAGGGAATCTTATGATTCCTGGGCAGATCCTGAAGGTCCGGTAAGGACAATATGCCAAAGTACCACGTGGTAGCTCAGTTAGGATTCTATATCCTTGGGAATATTATGATTCCTGGGTAGATCCTTAAGGTCTGGTAAGGACGGTTTGTTAGAGTACCACAGATGTTGTTGATGCACCTGACTCATTTTGTTGCCACATATAGATGTTGATGTTCAAGCTCTGTGTTGTTGATGTTGTTGTTCCAACTTCATGTTGATGACATTGATGTTGTTGGTCTAGCTTCATGTTTTTGTTGATGTTGATGTTCCATCTTCATGATGTTGATGATGTTACTTCAGCTCCATGTTGTTTTTCCAGCTTCATGTTGTTGATGTTGATGCTCCAGATTCGTGTTGTGGATGTTGTTGTTCTAGCTTCGTGTTGTTGATGTTGATGTTCTAGCTTTGTGTTGTTGATGTTCTAGCTTCATGATTTTGATGATGATGATGTTACTCTAGCTCCATGCTACATATGATGATGATGTTCATTTTCTATTGATGTTAATGATGAGAAAAAAATGGATGATCTATAGATATGACCAACAGTATTCTCGATGATGATGATGATGTCCCCTCCTCTTGATGGTGTATTGAGTCCAGTCAGTTTCTATTGATGTTGTCAGTAGAATACCCTTCTTGTTAAGGGGGAGTGTTGAAATATTTTAACTTTGAAGAATATTCTACCTCAAAGAGAGTTGAATAATATTATTGTATTATATTTAATTAGGCCCTATTGTGCCTTAGCAAAATTTGACCCTATTCTTCCTTGGCAGTTAAATGTAAATTTAGAGGGTAAAGTGACTGGTCGTATCAAACCTAATTATAGGATGACCAGACCACTATTTATAAGAGAGGCTAGTGCCTCATTTGAACACTCACCACACTAGCTCTGCAACTATGAAGAAGTGTAGAATTCTTGGAGGAACTGCTACTACAACTAAGTGTGACGTCAAGGAGGGTTCTTGGTGTGTGTCTTGGTATTTCTTGGTTAAGTGGTGCGCTACACTTCCTAGTGAAGGGGTAGAGGAGGATCTTTTGTTTAGTCTTTGGTTTATCTATATTGAGGAAGTTTTTTTGGGTTTTCTCCCCCATGAGGGTTTCCCAGGATAATCTGTGTGTCTCTATTTTTTCTATGATTGTCTCTCTTTCAGTGATATTATTTATGCATCCATGTTTTAAATGATTGTAATAATAAAAAATAACTTTCATTTCTAGTTGTATAAGTAAAACTTCAACATGGTATCAGAGCAGGCCTAAAAGAGACCAACTCACAATCAAGTTTTCAGTATTGCAGCTACTGCAGAATTAGGGTTTCTGTATAAACCTTATGTGTGACATTTTCCTTAATTGAGTAGGGCGTTGGAGAAAGTAACCACACATAGTAACTCTCCCTAGGAGGGCACATCTAGTCCCTGGATCAGAATTCTAAAATTCAAAGTTTGAGAAATTAGTGTTTCCTCATAAAATCCTAAGTTGCAGTTGCAATATCAGTTGCAGTTGCAATACCAGTTGCAGTTGCAATAGCAATTGCAATATCAGTTGTAGTTGCAGTGCCAGTTCTTTCGTTCCAGTTCCTTTGTACCAGTTCCTTCATACCAGTTGGAGCACTAGTTGCAATGAAATTTTGTGTGAAGTCTTTGGACTATTGTTTTATTGTCCTAGTGCGCCTTACCCTAGCAAGATATTGTCAAAGGTATGTACTTACATGTGTTTAAATTGTATTATTTTTAAAAGGGTATTTGTAGAAGAAAGTATCTTTTGTCTAAACAACAATCGTAGATCCAGAGGGATCTCATATCCAACACATTCAGAGGAACAATGCACCTCAGGTTTGATCAATTTAATATGCCTTTATTTGTTATGATCTTATGAACATCTAGATTGTATTTTGATCTGTTGAAGTTATGACTATCATAAGTCTAACCATTGGTCAGAATCAAAGTCAAAAGTATTAGATTGATTAAGGTTGAGATTATAGAGTTTATTATCTAACACAGATTCATGTCAAGTAAGCATATTATCTTAGTACATAGGACAAGTTGAAGAGAATACTTGTCATCTTGAGTGAGGGAGACTCGAAAGAAAAGTAACAATGCTCATTCTTGGGGACAAGACTCCAGGTTCCAGGTTTGATTGATTAAGTTGATAAGATTAAAATTTGCACATGTCAAGTTTAATAACTACCTCATTACAAGTAAACACTATAGTTGTGATAACAATCTTTGAAATTTTTTATTATTGAATACTTGGTAGCATGTGAGCACTATTGAGATAAATGATTACTGTAATCATTTACTAGATATGACTAACATCTCCTCTAGGAGAAACTTCTTGTTTTGTTTCTAGGTTGCCATGGAGGAATGATTGATCACAACACTATAAAGAGCTACAAGTGATATCTCTAAAGGCAGGTCACAAGTGATATCTCTAAAGGAGCTACTGTGACGATTGCTCTCGCTATTGTTTTATTATTATTATAAAGAGTATTATTCTTATCTGATGTTTCTCCCTTGTTGTTCTTGTTATGGGCATGTCACAGGTGATAACCCTGAGAAAGCTATAGTGACAGTTGCAGGAGGCAACATATTAGATGAGACATGGAGAAAACTATCCAAGTTATATACATGACCGTATACATCCATGTACCAAAGAAGATGAAGAAGAAGCTAATTTTGAGATACAAAGTATCTCATATGGAGATTGATTGTAAGGAGAAAAAGGCTCCAAAGATGACCGAACATTATAATAGAACTCACATTATACTTGGTCAATGGATAATGAAGCCACATTGACAGGAAGCATAATTCGTTTGAAGTCTGACTCAAATTTTCATATTAAGACGTGGTATTCAACACCAAGTGTATCCTGTAGAGACTATGAAGTTTTTGTAGACTCAGAAGAAATCAAGACTCAGAGTAAGTCTGATCTCAGAAAGGATCAAATGGGAAAAAGAGACATCTTCCGGGACTGGTAAACAGATTCCATGAGTTGAGAAGACTATATCATAGTGTCAGAGACCTCTAGGAGACATGAAATCTAGTCAGAATATTCCCTTGTTTCAGTGATAGAGGAGGAAGCCAGTCATAAGGATTGGGGTACAATGTTTTCCTTGATAACAGAAGGGAAGTCAATAGTGACTTCCAAGATTGATCTAACAGATCAAACATACTGCAGATAACAGTATAAATATGTAGAAAGCATGATTTGTTTCCAAAGAATTCTCCTAGCAAGAGGGAGAAGACTATGACGAGACACTTGCTCTAGTAATCAGAAGAAGTATATATAGAAAAAACATAATTCATTAAAAGAAGTTGACACAATATGAGATTCAGAGGGAGCATGTATGAAAATACATGTATTTGAGATTGAGTTATCTCTAGTGCCAGTTGGTGCAGTACATGAATCAGGCCATGGATACATGACTACAATAGAAGATTGAGTTACCTCCAGAGAAAGAGGATAAGCTACCCTTAGTGTCATTTATTGAGCCACTCTTAGTTTCAGATGAAGTTGTTGTCGTGATAGAGTAGAGGAGTTACTCTCAGAGTTCAACAGGCACATTGGCAATGGAGCAATCATTCTCAGCTTCAGAACAGTTGTAGGTGCAGTCTCAGTCCCAAAGGAATAGTTGCAGAGAGAATAGAGGACATACTCTTATGAAGTGAGACAGATATTGCTTGGAAGAAAGCACATAGAGCTAGCACATGATTGTGCATATTAATTTGCAACTGAGCAAGTTGAAGAAAGCTCCGAGAGATTAGTATGACAGGATTGATAGTTTCCTGTTGAGCTTGGGATTTACCAAGAGTAAATTTGATCCCAACCTTTACTTCAAGATTGAGAATGATGGACCAGTTATATTGTTGCTATATGTGGATGACTTATTCGTGACAGATGAATAAAAGATCATCACATATTGTAAGAAGAAGCTTGTCGTTGAATTTGAAATGAAGGACCTAGGCCCGATGCACTATTTCTTAGGTCTTTGAAATATGGCAGAGCCCAAAGGAGATTTTCCTTAATCAAGGAAAGTATGTTATGGAAATCCTGAAGAGATTCGACATGATGGAATATAAAAGCCATGGCCACACCCATAGAGACAAATTTGAAGCTCCTGGGGTATACTTAGTTAGAGTTAGTTGATGCTACTTTATACAGACAACTTATTGGTTCGTTGATGTATTTGACGAATACCAGACTAGATATATGCTTTGTTGTGAACACCTTGAGTCGATATCTGGTTGAGCCTAGACGTGTTCACTTTGTAGATGCAAAGCATGTGATGAGATACCTTAATGGTATTTTGGACTATGGCCTTTGTTATACTAGAGACTGTGACTTCATATTGTATGGTCATACAGATTCAAATTGGGTTGGAAGTGCTTCACACAAAAAAAAGCACTTCAAGATGTTGTTTTTTAGTTTGGGGTCAGCGATGACTTCGTGGCAAAGCAGGAAGCAATCCAGTATTTCTCTCAGTATGGAAGAAGTAGAGTACATTGCAGCATGCTCCACCAGTTGTGAATCCATATGGCTTTGGAAGATGTTGACAGGTCTATTTGACCTAGAGATGGATGCTACCGTGATATTTTGTGATAACTAGAGTTGCATAAAGATGACAAAGAACCCAATGTTCCATGATAAGATGAAGCACATTGAGATCTGATACCATTACATTCATGACTTGGTACAAAAGGGAGATGTGAAGCTCCAAAATGTTGGCACAGATGAGTAGGTTACAGATGTGTTGACTAAGCATCTATCTCGTGTGAAGTTTGAGTACTTTTGAGACAAGCTTGGTTTTCTCCGAAAGAACCTCCCTCAAAAGGGGGATTCATGTTGATGATACTATGGTATCTTGACCAACAACGAGTAGCTCAGTTAGGATTTTATATCCTAGGGGGTTGATCATCCTTGGGAAGATCCCGAAGGTCCGGTAAGGATGATCTGTCAAAATACCTATGCATGTATATGCCAGTTGTGGTCAGTAGTGGTAGCTCAGTTAGGATTTTATATCCTAGGGAATCTTATTATTCCTGGGTAGATCCCGAAGGTACGGTAAGGACGGTATGTCAAAGTACCATAGGGTAGCTCAGTTAGGATTCTATATCCTAGGGAATCTTATGATTCATAGGTAGATCTCGAAGATCGGGTAAGGAAGGTCTGTCAGAGTACCACATATGTTATTGTTGATGCACCTTCCTCATTCTATTGCCACATATAGATGTTGATGTTCCAACTTTGTGCTTTTGATGTTTTTGTTCCAGCTTCATGTTGATGACATTGATGTTGTTGTTCCAGGTTCATGTTGTTGTTTATGTTGATGTTCCAGCTTCATGTTGATGATGATGATGATGTTACTCCAGCTCCATGTTGTTGTTACCATTGATGTTGCTTTTCCAGCTTCTTGTTGTTGATGTTGATGTTCCAGCTTCATGTTGTTGATGTTGTTGTTCCAGCTTCATGTTGTTGATGTTGATGTTCTAGCTTTGTGTTGTTGATGTTGATGTTCCAGCTTCATGCTTTTGATGATGATGATGTTACTCCATCTCCATGATACATATGATGATGATGTTCATTTTCTATTGATGTTAATGATGAGAAAAAAATTGGATGATCTATAGATATGACTGATAGTATTCCCGATGATGATGGCGATGTCCCCTCCTCTTGATGTTGTATTGAGTCCAGTTAGTTTTTATTGATGTTGTCAGTAGAATACCCTTCTTGTTAGGGGGCAGTGTTGAAATATTTTAACTTCGAAGAATATTCTACCTGAGAGAGAGTTGAATAATATTATTGTATTATATTTAATTAGGCCCTATTGTGCCTTAGCAAAAGTCCGCCCTATTGTGCTTTAGCAAAAGTCGGCCCTAAAGTGACAATTCGGCCCAGACCTAATTATAGGCTAGCCATAACACTATTTATATGAGAGGCCAATGCCTCATTTGGACACTCACCACACTAGCTTTGCAGCCATGAAGAAGTGCACAAGTCTTGGAGGAACTGCTACTGCAGCTAAGTGTGACTTCAAAGAGGGTTATTGGTGTGTGACTTGGTATTTCTTAGTTAAGTGGTGCGCTACTCTTCCTAGTGAAGGAGTAGAGGATGATATTTTGTTCGGTCTTTGGCATATCTATATTGAAGAAGTTTTGTTGGGTTTTCTCCCCCATGAGGGTTTCCCAGGATAATTTGTGTGTCTCTATTGTTTCTGTGATTGTCTCTCTTTCAGTGATCTTATTTATGCATCCATGTGTTAAATGATTGTAATAATAAAGAAGAACCGCAATTGCTAGTTGTATAAGTAAAACTTCAACAACAATATGTTTCCTTCATTCACTTCTAGTCATTATTTCCATCATCGTGTCATCTTGACAATATTGCATTATTTTTCTATATTTGTGTTGATTACTATTTTTCCGATGTTTGTATATTGTCCTATGACGACAACATTATTACTTTATTGTGTCTTGCTTGTTTTATGACATTAATACTTCAGTACACCATGTTTAGGAATATCACATTGGCATTATCATTGGTCATGGTTAGACAATGAATTTGTAAATGGCTATGTTATTCAACTATGTATATTCAATTCATTCTCTATTTGGTGTTATTCATGGTTCTTATTTTATAATTTTGGTGTTATGTTTATGTTATACCCTTTGTATTGAACATGGAATTAACGAATAGCTAGTCCATGGTGATCGTAAGACCTTATCAGAGATAGAAAATAGAACTAACCAAACAAATTATGATGCCATTGATGAGATTCGAGCAACATTGAAAAATAAAGATGAGCATTCTTAAAATATCCCACCACTATGGAAATGACAAAAAAACTACCAAGGACATCATCACCCCCAAGGATGTGTAGGAAACACATAGAAACTATCATGCTAAGTGGTACAAACATATGGAAAGGGGCATTATTGCCACAAGTAAGCACTCGTACAATGTATGTATCTTCTCCAAAATGTCCCACATGTAACTGGGAACCTCAGAGAAGCCTAACAAGCCCAAAATCAACCAAGGGGAAAATCACCAAAGGGTTTTAAAAGCACAATTATTTAACTAGTGTTTGTGCTCCCTACTTTGATTATGTCAATCTCAAAAATTGTTGATCCCTCAAAATTGCCTGGAAATGAGTTTTCTTGCAATGGGCTCCTCTTAATACATTCCAACACACTCTTAATACATTCCAACACACTTTGAATACATTTTTTACACCATATTTTTTAATAGTTCATGTGTATGATGTTAACTTTTACGTTGTTATAACGTCTCAATATGAGTTGGATTTTTTCATGCCTCTTACAAGTGATGTAATAAATTTTGAAATGAAAAGAAACACTTGGTCTTTCATCCATATGCATCCTTCAAATAACAACAAGAAGTTTACAACTCATATTACAAGAAGTTTACATTTCTTAATTCTCACAATAGAAATAATAACAACAATTATTATTTCTCTATTAAATCATCACTTGTAAGATCAAGAATTTTGGGTAACGTCTAGGAAAATATTATGAGTAATGTTGACATTTGAATCCAAATAAGAATGATGTTATGTTATCTTGTTATTATAAATTTTTCAAAGTTTGCATGCGTTGTTATACTTTTTAACTCTACCAAAGTGTGCTTTGTTTAGAAAAATGATAAACTTAGATTCAATTATGCCTTTTATGGTTTTTTTATTATATTTGGTGTATTTTTTTGTTTATCATGTATGGAATGTAATAATGTAAATAACATGATGTTCTATTTTATTGTTTTCAAAGATTGTTTCATTTTACTATTATAGTATTTACGACAGTGTAATCTCTTCAAATAATACTTGGGTATACATGAAATGAAATTAGACAATATATCTCTTCCAGATAATTTGTTAAATCATCAAATGAAATCACAAAAAAAATCATAGGACAATCTCTTAAATCATGAAATGAAATCATATAAAACATAAGTTTTTCATCTCCTTGAATTTGCAACTTTTTCATGGATTTGCAACTTTTTAATGTGGTAGCAAACAAGTTCCTCTATCAAATCATTCTATGTAACATCAAGAACTTATTTCTAGATCAAATACCAATCCATCATTTTGATGCACATAACTACATAATTAACCCATAGGAAAGTTGTTTTAAGTCCATAAGGAGAGGCTTATCTTCTTATACATTATCCATATATAGATGGTTTGGATTAAAATTACAATGTTGGGTGGTTTAGGACTTCTTGAAGCAATAATACATCTTATCAAATCAAATTTCTGAATGAATTTTTGATTTGTCTAACACACCATTGTATTGTCTCGGATTATTTTAATGCAAATCATAGTGCTTAGTGGCTCGACACTTCTCAAAGCAATATATTAAACATCTCATAAAATTATTTAATTAGATGACATTCTTAATATTAAACAAATTCTATTAATGTTATCATATATTTAATAATCAATGGTATATATAATCATATTATGGAATTGAACTATTGTGTGGATAACATTAACATAAAAGTAATAAGTAATATGTAATGTAATTAAATACATTAATGTTATCATATATTTAATAATCAATGGTATATATAATCATATTATGGAATTGAACTTGAACTATTGTGTGGATAACATTAACATAAAAAGTAATAAGTAATATGTAATGTAATTAAATATAATAAGTAATATGTAACGTAATTAAATACATAAGGTTGACTTTATTCAAATGTGTGGAATATATTAATAACATTGATGTAACTTAACTATAAAGTAAACATAACATCTTTGTTATAGAACAATATAAACATCAATAACATCCACATTTGTTAGTTATTTTCAAAACTTATTTGGTTTATTATTTATGGAATAAAGGCATTTAGATAAATGGAATTGAGTGATGTATTTTCATAATTTATTTGGTTTATTATTCATGGAATAAAGGTATTTAGATAAATGGAATTGAGTGATGTCATAATAGTTGTAAACAATAGAGAGATTAACTATAGTAGGAATCATCTTATATTTCACTTATGAGAATCATGTACATACATAAAAAAAAAATTATAATTTATAGAAGGAATATTGTATTAGTTGTTAACAAGTTTAAGGAACAAGTTTAAGGGAGACAATGTGGTCTCTGGGATGGTTTCTGAGATCCATTCCTAGAAGCGATATTTGATTGGGTCGCTTGCTTCATTTACCATGTCTAGCTTAATTTGCAGCTTTAAAGAGTGTCAAAGTCCAATGAAATCGCAAGGGTACACATACCTACCTTTTGATAGACCTTTATAAATGTGCTTCAATAGATATCCTTAAGACCATATGAGAATACCCAATGTTGTTGTTATCCCTTTCCATAATCCTAAAATGTCACAATCATAAGTTGAAATATCAACCAAACACTTCATTATTGCCATGCACCTAGACATTTGTAATCTAAACAAACTTTTCTTGCATTTCAATAAATGTAGTGAATACTGGCCTTTCTGAAATCATCAATGGCCCACTACTTGGTATATTAATCTATGAGATTCTAGTTTTCCTTGTAACCTCCTTTGCTAATAGGTACAGTGTTGCACTTGTCTTCCAAAAGTGTTGTAGTGAGGTAAAAACAATTTGCTATTGAAGTGTCATTTAATAATGTTGGCACAACCTCATGACCAATTAATAATGACATTGGTATTTGACGAGGAGTGTCACATTAAGAGAAATGAAAGAGGACACACCTTTAATGTAGATACATATATTTGCAACATGTTTACATATATTCCCAATCTTTACATCATAAACAATAAAAAAAAATCAATACATCCTAACTCAGTGTTGATGATATCTACACGAAAAAATTTGTAAGAAACATCAATGTCCAAAATGTTAAGTGCACTCTCCCATGCAATCTTTCTTAGTGTTGATGGTATCTACACAAAAAGATTCGTAAAGAACATCGATGTCCAAGATGTTAAGTCCACTCTCCCATGCAATCTTTCTTATATGGTATGGCACAAAATTCCTCCACTAGAGCTACCAAGACCATTTTCCACTTTAAAAAGGTTGGCAAGAGAATGTTTAGGAATCACGAGTTGAGAGGCCTTTTCTAGTAAATCTAGAATTAATAATTACGACAAAATCTTAATGCTTTTTCCTATGTGTCCCCAATATTTCGGTTGAGAATAATGAGATTGCAACATAAAGTCAAATAAATTGGGCAAAGATTCGAGAGGTCAAATAATTTTTTAAACGTTGGGGAGGTCCACATAGAAAAGGGGAACACCACGTTAAACATTGACAAATTATCTCACTTTTTTGAAGGTACAAACCTTTGTGTTCTGTCTCAATCTCATCATATTCCCATTCATATAAATCTTTAAAGGCATTGGAATCTGGGAATCATGAGAGACTCATGAGTGGAATGAAAACCTTTCAAGGATAGCTAGGAGTAACATGTTGAATTTGAAGGTGGGTTGAATATTAGTCTCCATGGGAGGAGTTGGGTATAGAAGATATTCTTTCCTTTAAAGATGAGGGGAATAACTTTTCCCATTGTAAAAATGCTTCGTTGAAAATCTATGAACCATCATTAGAAGGACATGTAGGTTTGGAAATGTGAGGGAATAAATTCAAGCCATTGAAAAATGGTTCCATTCAAAATCTATGAAGTAGTGATTAGGAAACTCTTTATGTCAAAGGGCATTAGGGTCTAATGATATCATTTATATAGAATGTGGCACAAGTTTACTTATTATTTTAATGACTTTTTATGTGTTGATAATGGAATAGGTTTAAAAGTTTGGGTAACTTATGAAGTATTTTTTATGGAGTAGAAATAATGCATATAGACTAAATTTGGTATGCGCGAATTTTTTTATTAGTTCACTTGATTGACCTTGATATTGACAAATCATCTTTGCATAGTTTTTCAATTGATGCTTTTAATCTCTACAAGGGTGAGATAAATAAGGATATTTGTACTAAGATCCATAGAGACTACCTTCAATCCACATGCTTTGAGCCTAGAGAGTTGATTTCTCCTAAACTTCAACACTACACAGACTTTTATCTTTGGCCATGCAGTGATGGGCTCATGCAACCCCTGAGGTGCACCAAACTATAGTTACCTTGCAACTTGAGGATCCTTCTTGCCTAGCCTAGATTTTGCTCCTACTAGCTTTGCATTGAGACAAATTACCATATTCCTCAGGACCACCATAGTTTCTAGATTTGCTCATTAAAGCTTGAGACTAAGGACCACTTTATATTTTGATGCTCTCCCTACTACAAAATTAAAAGAAGGTTAATTTTCTCTTTATAGATTCAGTTAGATCTCTTCAGACACTCCTAGCTTATGAGGACCATGGATGCTTAGCCTTCTTCCTCCAAGAGATGTTCGACCATTGTCAATGACTTACTGGCAAACAATTCCCTAAATCAACATGTTCTAGGTTGATTATATGTTACTTCCAACCCTTTGGCATTGGTAGGAAGAGGCCCCATGGCCAACTTCCAAGCTCTAGGAGGCATCATAGGCCTAGTAATGACTACCACTACCTCATGCCTATTATGCATTCCTTTGCAACCTTGAACGTTAGAAGTGCTTCTCCAAAGCAACATGTCTCGTCCGGGGAACCTACTTCTCCTTGAGCTTCTTCATTGTTCCCCATCTTGTTGGACTAGTGCTTCCCAATGTTTTTTTCCTTCTATTAAGTTTTCTTCCCTTGGGACATGCTTTTGCCTTCCCCTTGTCGTCTTTATGTATTGTATCCCTTGTAGTCCCATTTGGCCTTTAATGGATATTGATATCTATACTAAACTAAGATTAAATTTGAATATTTCCTTAAAAAAATACTAAAGTCACTCATCAAGCATCTTTATGAGTAGCCAGAGAAAAATTTAGAGGAGAAAACTATTAACACTAAACAAAATCTGTCTATATATGTAGTTGTAACAATTATAATATATATCATATAGATAACAAATGCAACTTTGAGAACATTCACACAACATAACACAATATTGTCAAAGATATTAAATGATTGTTGATGTCATTGTGAAGATGACGATGACGATCACCATCCACTTAGATCAACTTTAGTCTATTAAATTTGAAAAACAATATGATTAATTGATTTTCTTTAAGGTTTTTTTTATATATATAATTGAAAACATTACTGAAAAAATTTAAGATTAATGATTAAAATATTTTCTTTTAACATTTTTTACGGAGTATAAATAATGCATATCGACTCAATTTGGTATGCGGAAGATTCTTTATTAGTTCACTTCGTTGACCTTGATATTGACAAACCATCTTTGCATAGATTTTCAATTGATGTTTTTAATCTCTCCAAGGGCGAGATAAATAAGGATATTTGTACTAAGATTCATAGAGCCTACCTTCAATCTACATGGTTTGAGCCTAGAGAGTTTTTTTCTCCTAAACTTCAACACTACAAAGACTTTTATCTTTATCCATGCAGTGATGGGCTCATGCAACCCATGAGGTGCACCAAATTCTAGTTACCTTGCAGCTTGAGGATCCTTCTTGTCTAGCCTATATTTTTCTCCTACTAGCTTTGCATTGAGGCAAATTACCATATTCCTCTAGATTTACTCATTAAAGCTCGAGACTAAAGACCACTTTATATTTTTATGCTCTCCCTGCTACGAAATTAAAAGAAGGTTAATTTTCCCTTTATAGATTCAGTTGGATCTCCCCAGACACTCCTAGCTTATAAGGACTAAGGATGCTTAGCCCTCTTCCTCCAAGAGATGTTCGACCTTTGTCAATGACTTACTGGCAACCAATTCCCTAAATCAACATGTGCCAGGTTGATTGTATGTTACTTCTAACCCTTTGGCATTAGTAGGAAGAGGCCCCATGGCCAACTTCCAAGCTCTAGGAGGCATTATAGGCCTAGTAATGACTACCACTACCTCATGCCTATTATGCAGTCCTTTGCAACCTTGAACGTTAGAAGTGCTTCTCCAAAGCAACATGTCTCGTCCGGGGAACCTACTTCTCCTTGAGTTTCCTCATTGTTCCCCATCTTGTTGGACTAGTGCTTCCCAATTTTTTTCTTTCTTTTAAGTTTTCTTCCCTTGGGACGGGCTTTCGCCTTCCCCTTGTCATCTTTACATATTGTATCCCTTGTAGTCCCATTTGGGCTTTAGTGGATATTGATATCTAGATACTAAATTAAGATTAAATTTGAATCTTTCCTTTAAAAAATACTAAAGTCGCTGATAAGCATCTTTATGAGTAGCCAGAGAAAAATTTAGAGGAGAAAACTATTAACACTAAACAAAATCTATCTATATATGTAGTTGTAACAATTATAATATATATCATATAGATAACAAATATAACTTTGAGAACATTCACACAACATAACACAATATTGTCAAAGATATTAAATGATTGTTGATGTCATTGTGAAGATGACAATGATGATCACCATCCACTTAGATCAACTTTAGTCTATTAAATTTGAAAAAAAATATGATTAATTGATTTTCTTTAAGTTTTTTTTTTTATATAATTGAAAACATTGCTGAAAAAATTTAATATTAATGATTAAAAGATTTTATTTTAACATTTTTTTTATTGAATATGAAAGCTAGATCAAATTAAAAACAAAAGAAGGTTAAACATTCTAGGCTTTTGATCTTTTCCAATTAGCCATCACTAGAATTTGCCTAAGCAATCTTTGTCACAATTACTATTTTGGATGGATGGATTTGTTACTTTTAATATATAAATGATTTAGCATGCTCGAATACCCTTATTGCAATTACATTATGCAATGTTAACATTTGATATTTACAATTACATCAATACAAAATTATTCTTTCATGTTTTAGACCAAAAATATACTCTTCCATATTTCACACGAAAATCATACCAATTTCTCTTCTTATTATTTTATTTTAAATGTCTTGGGTTAATATTGACTAGGTCATAGAATATATAAGATAACCTTGATACTTTCAAGGGTAAACATTGACTTTATGTGCTTGATGTTATTTTCATGTGCATGCATTTTGTGTTATCTTTAATATTTCTCTCTCTAGGAATTAACATGTGGTGAAACATTGACAAAAGCACATTGAGGAAGAAGTACTTTGTTAAGGAGCACTTGATCCCACTAATTGTATTTGGAGCAGGAGGGATATTGTTAATGAAATTGGTTAGTGTTTCATAGTATTACGGGGTTAGACATACAGTTGTAAATTATTATTTTTATGGAGTTGATTTTTTTTTATCACATGTAAATGGACATATGGTTGCAAGATATATTTAGGCATGGATACCCCTAGTTTGAAAATTCACCAATGTGTAGACTTGGGTGATAGAGGGGAGCATCTTGTATTCTCAGAAACCATAAATAAACTTTGAGGGGGATGCCTCAAGCTGCGTAGTGTTTGGCTAGCTTGGTTAAGGTGAATAAAGATATAAAACATTGACTTTCTGTGCTTCTTGTTATTTTCATGTGCATGCATTTTGTGATGTCTTTAATATTTATCTTTCCGGGAATTAACAAACTATTGAAAAATAAACAATTTATAACAAATTTTGTTAGGATAAATTTGACTCGGTAAAAGAGTCAAATCTATTTTAAGTAAACAAGTGGTTCCTAAAAGCCTTCAAATATATTTTAAGTAAACAAATGGTTTTTGGACCCATGGTTTTGGTAGCTCGTGGATTACATGTAATGAAGCCTTTAAAAGGCCTAAGATACTTTATTATAATGTGTGAATATTGTGAGTGTATTATGAGGGAGAACATTAAAAATGTGAGATTGTAAAAAGGAGTGAAAAGGAAGTTACAACCGATGTGTTGTAGGTTGTATCCCTTTACTTGGTTGAAAGAAATACAATCCCTGTGTTGTGTTGTAGGTTGTATCCCTTTACTTGGTTGGAAGAAATAAAAGAAGATTGAAAAATTCCTTCGTGGATGTAGTCCACATTGGGTGAACTAGGTATATGTTTTGTCTCTTCTGTATTGTGATTTCCATATTTTATTTGGACATTATTTTAATTTTAATTGCTCTGTGATTTATTTCCTAACTATGTTCTTGTAATTTTATCTCTCTCCGTGATTAGTCCTAACAACTGGTATCATATAAGAGATGATGAAAAGAAAGACCCGGCTCAATACAAAGTTAGGGTTTAAATCCCTAAAGGGCGTTGAAGACTTCAACACCGAGATTTGAAGAGCATTAGGTTTGGGCTCGGAGTGTGCAAATGATATATGGCTTGGATGCTTGGATGGATATGTGGATATGTCAGATGTGGTTGGATTTGTTGTTTGGTTGCATATGTACGAAGAAGCTAACATCAAGAGCTAGAGGAATGGCAAGGTGAGAGGATGATGGTATAAGTTTTATTATAGCAACAATAAAACAAAAAGAATAATTGAAAAAAGTTGGAGGAATGGCAAGGCAAAAAGGATAGCGTGTCCATATAACAACAATAAAATAAAATAAATTAATTAAAAAATTGATGGAGTCTAATGTAACTGAGCATACTTCTATAAGGCCTTATTACCCCATGTTTTAAATTTCACCAATAAAATTTAGAGATAGATCTATGTAATAAGAAATTTAGAGATAGATCTATGTGATAAGAGGAACATGCAGAATTCTCAAATTCACTAAACAAAAACAAAATAATTTAATGAAAAAAAAAAAAATCTCTTTTAAATTTCACCAATAAAATCTAGAGATAGATCTATGTGATAAGAAAAACATGCAGAATTCCCAAATTCATTTAAAAAAATAATAATAATAACAAAATAATTTAATGAAAAAAAAAAATCTCTTCAATATAAATTTACTTACTTATGCATATAAGTAAATTCGATCTTCTACCAATAAAAAGGGTATCACATGGTTGGTGTGATATCTAATTTATTATTGCATGGGTTAGAATAGTTAGCACATGGTTACTATTAAAGTACATTAACTGTCCCACTCTAATATTGATAACAAGAATAAGATAATTTAATGAAAAATTAAAATCTCTTATTAAGAATCAATAAACCTCAATCAACACCAACTTATGAAATTAGTCTAGATGGTTCCAGGTTGGTTAGTACAAAGTTATTATTAAAGTTCATTCACTGCCCTCTCGTGGCTATCTGGACAAGTTAGACTTTTTGGGCCATGGGGATGGTGATGTCTTGGACTCTGCAATTCAAGAAGATCTTGTTATTTGTCTTTTTCCCTTACACTTGTCATGATTGGATACTTCAAAGTTCTCACCCACTATTCCAATAATCTAATAAGGTTAAACCTTCCAAAAGTACTAGTTTGATTCCTGTCAAATAAAAATCTACCCCCTTATGCCTAACATGTTCATGAGAAGCTTCATATGGTCTACAAGGCATAAAAATGATATTATTTTTATATTGTGGAAATGTGATTTTGGAGTTACACTTAATTGTCATTAGTTTTTTATATAGTAAAATTATGAAAATTTTAACTTTAAAGGTTAATAGTACATATTATCTTTAAAAATTAAAATAATATAAATTAATAGTTGAGTTTTAAAATCCATATTAAATATTACATATAAAGAGAACTAAAGAGTAAAACACATACTTTATTTACCAAATTTAAAGTGTGCAAGAAATTACTTTTGTAAATCAAGAAAGTACACCTACAATTCTTTAAAAATAATTGTACGGAGGATCATCCCCCTAGATTTAATGAGGTCTGAGAATATAAAAATAATATTTATTATTAGCACACAAAATTTCACATCACACATATATATTAAAATGAAACCACATTCCTTTGCTAAAATTAGTAGTACAATATGTTAGGAAAAAAATAATATTAAACTAAACATTCTAAAAGTGAAGACCTACAGATTCTATTTTAAATAAATATTACGGTACCGTAACTACGGTTAATGTAAAACAATATTAAATATTTAATTAATAAATAATGTTTTATGTTTTTATTATTATAAAATGTGATAAGTGAAATTCTGATCAATGAGATTTCTGTGGTGAGGATTTTCAGTAATGTTATGAAAAAATACAGTTTTGCGAATGGATTGTTCACATTTCGATCTGAAATGTTGACAATTCATTAATAAAATTGTGGTTTTTTCGAACATTATTGAAAGTCAAATTCTGTTAATCTGATTGGATTTTGAAGATTTTGTTTTTAAGGCGATTAAGATTTGAAATTCATTATAACTGGGGAGACCTAAAAATATGATCCGAAATGTTGACAATTCATTAATAAAACTGTGGTTTTTTGGAACATTATTGAAAGTCAAATTTTATTAATCTGATTAGATTTTGAAGATTTTGTTTTTAAGGCGATTAAGGTTTGAAATTCATTATAACTGGGGAGATCTAAAAATATCCAACCATATTAAAGGTTGATGTAACTCAAGTCGAGTTTCTTAAACCACAAACTATAATATAATAACAACTAATATCAAGAATGCCCTAGTTATAAATGTTTTAACAACAAATGTCTATGTTGGAGCTCTCATTTTAGAAATATTGAAATCATATGAATTTTTAAGGTGAATTTCTGAAATGTGACATTTTACAAGTAAACTTCAATGACATGTGCGAAAAGCATGAGAGCAACCAGACAATCTGAACGTGAAGATCACAACAAATTCGGAATGGGTGAGCTAAATTGGTGGAAGAGGCAGCCGGGGATGGTTGGCCAGATTTCCTTCCTGAAAACTTGGGCATTTTAGGATCAAAATAAACAATTGAATTTAGTTTACCTCCGAATTCCAAGGCCTGGGAAATGACAGCGCGCCGGCCCAGCTAGCCAGACATAATCATGCACATGGCGCTTGCTTGTCCGAATTTCACAGTGTTTGTTGAGTGCTTAGGTTATTTAGTTTTTTCGAGTGGTTAATTTTGTTAAAAAAATTGATCAGGAATTTGATAAAAATGACTTTTTCATGCGACAAATTTATAAGAATTTGAATTTGACAAAAAAGATTTTAAATATAGATTTAAGTTTATAAATTTTACTAAATCTAGATCGATCAAAATCTTTAAAAATCGTAACTCCAAACCCTTGAATCTACTTAAATTTTCAAAAACGTTGGATAAATTCCTAAACCCTCAAATCTCAAATCTGCATACCTGCCTCCATCGCCAAACACATCAGCGTAACATGTATTCAAGCCCAAATGGTAACGTACAGGAACAGAAAGTTGGAATTTTAATGTTAAAGCTTACGTGGGTCACATCTTCCATCTTGGGAATTATAACGGGGTGCAGTTGTCAGGTGTTTGTTAGAAGCTTCTCTCGGGAGAAGCAGTGCTTTATTTCTGGCTATCGGTTTCGCTGTCATTTCTTCTGGTCAAATACTACCCACAAAATGCTGTAGCCTGTTCCCTGTCTCTTGTAAATCGAAGTGTGAAGTGGAATTGAGGAGAGTAGAGAAAGGTGGTGGTACGTAAAGTTGTCTGAAGATTTGCGTATATATAGAGGAAGTTAGGAGGGATTATGGGAGCTATGGTCTAGTGGCGTTGGAGGTGGGTTGGATAGGAAGTTGGAGGCTGATCAATGGCAGGCTCTGGTGGTAGTGGTGAGGTTTGGGGTGACCGGAGGTCTGCCAGCAGAGGAGGATGGAGATCTGCAAGCACTGGAATGTGGACAGCTTCTAATGATGTTTTCAATCAGACTTCAAGTTTCAGGAGGGAGCAGGATGATGAGGAGGCTTTGAGGTGGGCTGCCATTGAGAGGCTCCCCACTTATGAAAGGATGAGGACGGCTATTCTCATGCAGGTGTTGGATGATGGAAATGTGGTGCATGAGGAAGTTGATGTCTCAAGGCTAGACCTCAATGACAGACATCATTTCATTGAGAAGATCCTGCGCGTCACAGAAGAAGACAATGAACGCTTCCTGCTCAAACTCCGGGATAGAATTAACAGGTGAGTGGTTGGTTATTTTTATCAGGTGCACCATTTTTTTTAATGTTAGCAGTTGTGAAGCCTGAATAATTCCTCTTTGAAGTACCCAATATAGGGATCCTGTTTCAATTGAGCTCTACTCTACGCCATTTTGTTTTGGAAGATGCTTCTGATTATCGCTGTGACAAGCGCGTCCTCTCCCATCGTGGGAGTATTACAATGAAATGTAGCGTCACCCCAGCTGTGACAAGCATGACCTTCCCCATCTTGCGAGTATTACAATGAATGTAGCCTCATCCCAATCATGGGAAGCATGTTCTTCCCCTTTTTTAAAGTATTACAATCGATGGTAGCCTCATGCCATTTGTGGCGTCCATGCCCTTCCCCATCTGGGAGTAAGTATTACGATGGAATTTAGCCTTGCCTCCATCACCAGTTGGCATGGGCTAAATGGTCCAGGAGGGTCAAAACGTGCCTATGGAGGATTTGAACCTTGGTGGGGTTATGAAACGTCCCTCTGTACTCTCTACAGTTGGGTTGGAAGGGATGCTTTACCATCAAACCAAGATCCAGTTGAAAACTGTTCCATTTTATGTTTGTTTGGTCCTCTCATATGCAACCTTGATGATTTTATCCCTGACTCAAATCTTGTTTGAGTTAGTCCTGGGGCAAAGAATAGAAATATCTTCTGAGATTTGGTTTTTGTTTGGATTACAGGGTGGGTATAGAGCTCCCCAAAATCGAAGTGCGGTTCGAGCAGTTGACAATTGATGCAGATGTTTATGTTGGAGATAGAGCTCTGCCAACGCTGTTCAACTTTACAGCCAATACCTTCGAGGTAAGGATAATTTGCTAACTGTCTCAAGTTGAAAGATAAAAAGGCATCCATACTGCTAATTATTCATAGGCCTAATGAAATCTATCGGTATTGTATTTGACAGAGTATCCTCGGCTCCATTGGCCTTGCTCCAACAAAGAAAAGAGTTCTGAACATACTCCACGATGTCAGTGGCGTAATAAAACCTTCTAGGTGAGGTTTTAAGGCCTTATGATGAATAGCAATCTTGCATTGATAATCCAAAAAGTTTTCAGGATGCTGCCTTTGCCTGATTGACTATAGGACACATCAACTTGTTCAGTCTAAACTTACTATTCTTTTACCACAGAATGACTCTGCTTCTTGGACCTCCAAGCTCTGGAAAGACAACTTTGCTGTTGGCTCTTGCTGGGAAGCTCGACTCTGATCTCAAAGTAAGAAATCATTTCAAATTTCTGTGCGAGACAACATACTAAGGCAATATTATCATGGACTCTGACTAATTGTTCCTTATGTAAATTTGCAGGTATCTGGTAAAGTGACGTATAATGGACATGAAATGAACGAATTTGTACCTCAAAGGACATCAGCATACATTAGTCAAAATGATCTGCATCACGGCGAGATGACTGTCAGAGAGACTTTAGATTTCTCTGGCCGTTGTCAAGGAGTTGGAACCAGATACGGTATGGACGAAGTTTTGGACCAGTTTCTCCCCAAGTTTTTCATTTCTCCGAGGACGTTCCTAAAAATTGAATTCCATTTCCTTTCATAGAATCGACAGAGAAAGTGTTTTAAATGAGCTGAACAACTGAAAATTGTCGTCTGTCATGTTAGTCCATCGTTATGGTATTTATCTTCGTGTTAGTTTCATATGAAAACATGTTTAGAAGCCAGGTTTTAAAAAATCATTGTATGTCTTGCTCAAATTTTCATAATGAAACTTGAGTGGCGTAAACTGGGAGAAATTATTGAAAATTGTATTGCATCAATTTCAGAGATGCTTTCTGAGCTCTCAAGGAGGGAAAAGGAAGCAGGAATCAAACCAGACCATGACATTGATATTTTCATGAAGGTCAGTTTCCTTCTAGCAACCTGGAACAGTAGAGAAAGAAGGGATAATCGACTTGTAATTCTGATCTGTTTTGAATGGACTGTTGTGCAGGCTACAGCCATGGAAGGTCAAGAAACAAATATAGTCACAGATTATGTTCTCAAGGTTGGCTTCTGTAAAGAAACGCCATTAATGTTCTTATTGTGGATTGTAATTTCTGGTTCAAAGTTGAACCAGTGCTAATTTTGAAATTTGGCGAATTCACCCATGGAAATGCAATTCCTTAACAGATTGCCTTGAATTTCTTTTGATGCAGATTCTCGGCTTGGATATCTGTGCAGATATCTTAGTGGGCGATGAAATGCGAAGAGGAATTTCAGGAGGTCAAAAGAAACGAGTGACAACTGGTATATGTCTCTGTTAATTAGCATGAGAAGTAAATCCAAGAAATTTAATATAGCTCTGGCTTACCCTGAAGTCCCTAAATTGCAGGAGAGATGATTGTTGGTCCTGCCAAAGCTCTGTTCATGGATGAGATATCCACAGGGCTAGATAGTTCAACAACTTACCAAATCGTTAAGTGTTTACGCCAAACAGTTCATGTCATGGATGGAACAATGCTCATTTCTCTGCTTCAACCTGCCCCAGAGACATTTGAACTGTTTGATGATATAGTCTTACTGTCGGAAGGGCAAATTGTTTACCAAGGACCAAGGGAACACGTTCTCGAGTTCTTCGAGTTCATGGGATTCAAGTGTCCTGAGAGAAAGGGCATCGCAGATTTTTTGCAAGAGGTAACTTATTGTTTCTTCATTTGAGCTGAACTTTCTGTCACTTGCTGAAACAGCTCACAATCTTTAACTCACGAGGCTGAGGTATGATGCTCCAGGTGACATCCAGAAAGGACCAGGAACAATATTGGGCCAATAAAAATCAGCCATATCGCTATGTTCCAGTCAAAGAATTTGCAGAATCTTTCAGTTCATTTCATGTAGGTCAGCTTCTTGTGGACGAGTTAGCAGTTCCATTTGGAAAAACGAGAAGCCATCCTGCAGCTTTGGCCACTGTAAAGTATGGTATCGGCAAGAGGGAGCTATTCAAAGCATGCTTTTCTAGAGAATGGTTGCTCATGAAACGAAATTCGTTCGTATATATCTTCAAGACTACCCAAATATCAATCATGGCATTTATCACCATGACAGTATTCTTGCGGACAGAGATGAAACACAAAACAATTGCAGATGGAAACAAGTACTTTGGTGTCCTTTTTTTCAGTCTTGTTAATGTGATGTTCAATGGAATGGCAGAACTGGCTATGACGGTTGTCAGGCTACCAGTATACTACAAGCAAAGAGACTTGCTATTCTACCCTGCCTGGGCATTTTCCTTTCCCATTTGGGTGTTGAGAATCCCTTTATCTTTCCTTGAATCGGGGATATGGATCATATTAACTTACTATGTCGTAGATTTTGCTCCATCAGCAAGCAGGTAAGGAGTGACTCACACTCTTCTTGTTTCAGAATGTAGGTTATTCATCTACGTTCAGGATGCTCAACTCTAATAATCACCTTTATGATCTTTTGTCAGGTTTTTCCGGCAGTTTCTGCTACTTTTCTGGGCACACCAGATGTCCTTGTCACTTTTCCGTTTCATTGCATCAGTGGGCCGAACGCTGGTTGTTGCTAACACATTTGGGTCCTTTGCACTGCTGCTGATTTTTGTCTTAGGAGGATTTGTCATTTCTAAAGGTTTGTTTTCCATATCCCGTGAAATATTCAATTTTCAGCATAGAATCTCTGTGAATAACAGCAATATTGGCATGGTTTGGGTATTGCAGATGCTGTCCGTCCATGGTGGATTTGGGGATACTGGGCTTCTCCGATGATGTATGGCCAGAATGCTATAGCCATCAATGAATATCTAGACAAGCGTTGGAGCATGGTAAAACTAAAACATGAACTAAATGACCTAACATGCTCAATAACTCCTCGTCAGTATTTTTTTTCAAAATTTCAATGTTACTGCATGACTGGTGTCTTTCGTGCAGCCCAACAATGATCCCAACATAGATGCACCAACCATTGGGACAGCAATTTTGAAAAGCAAAGGCATGTTCACCCGTGGGTATTGGTACTGGATCAGTATTGGAGCTCTGGTTGGTTTTTCGGTGCTTTTCAACATTCTGTTCACGCTGGCTCTGAAGTATCTAAACCGTAGGTCACTTATTTCATTGTAGTTTAACTTTACGTGAAGGACATTTATTTAGGAGTAACTGAAAACTCTCTTCAAATATCTACACATGTAATCTGAAGTTTATCCCATGAATTTGCAGCACTTGGGAAACCTCAGGCCATTATTTCTGAGGAGGTTCTTGAAGAAAAACATGTTAATCGCACAGGAGAAGAGTTGTCTTCCAAGGGAAAGAGGAAAACCAAAACTCCAGGCTTTTCATCATCTCATCCCATGAAGACCTCAATTGAAGGTCTGTATCTCAAAACATGCTCATTAGGCTGCCCTCAGCAGTTAGTTTTTTTGGATTGACTTATCACACTGTATTTCAGTCACCAACTTCGCAGTGACGCAATCCAATATCTCCTCAAGTGGACACTCTGACCGAATGGAGGCTAACATTTCAGCCAGTGATATGGTTGCCAAGAGAGGGATGGTATTGCCATTCCAGCCTCTATCCCTTGTATTCAACCATATAAATTATTATGTGGACATGCCAGTGGTAAGTCCATATTTCTTAAAATAAAGCTGCTCAAGTCTATCAACGTCTTTGAGACATAGGAAAACGGTGCTGAAGAAATGTTGGTTGGTAACAGGAAATGAAGAGGCAAGGCATTCCGGAAGATAGGCTTCAATTGTTAAGGGATGTCAGTGGTGCCTTCAGGCCTGGCGTACTCACAGCTTTAGTTGGTGTCAGCGGTGCTGGAAAAACCACTTTAATGGACGTTCTTGCAGGAAGAAAAACTGGAGGTTGCATTGAAGGAAGCATCAGCATATCTGGTTATCCCAAGAAACAGGAAACCTTTGCTCGTGTATCGGGCTATTGTGAGCAGAACGATATCCATTCTCCTTTTGTGACAGTCTATGAATCTCTTCTCTATTCAGCATGGCTTCGTCTGCCTTCAGAAGTCGATCCCAAAACACGAAAGGTATGCTGTTCAGTCCTCATTCAAAGGGGAAGGATACTTGATTGGAATTTGAAAAGGGGACCAATGCTGACATGAAAGCCTTTACTATTGTCTATGTAGATGTTTGTGGAAGAAGTGATGGAACTTGTTGAACTGGCACCTCTAAGACAAGCTCTTGTGGGTCTTCCTGGAGTAGATGGCCTTTCAACTGAACAGCGTAAAAGACTTACAATAGCTGTTGAATTGGTTGCAAACCCGTCAATTATCTTCATGGATGAACCCACATCAGGGCTCGATGCCCGAGCTGCAGCTATTGTCATGAGAACTGTAAGGAATACTGTTGATACTGGGCGCACTGTTGTCTGCACAATTCACCAACCTAGCATTGATATCTTTGAGGCATTTGATGAGGTATAGTTGAATACGAAAAGACTCCTCATGTGCAGGGGAAGATTCTAAAGTTTGTCTTTCCACCTTCAAAAAGCTCACATCCTCTGTCTTGCAGCTCTTACTGATGAAAAGGGGAGGACAAGTCATATATGCAGGACCAGTTGGGCATCATTCTTACAAGCTAATCGAGTACTTTGAGGTAAGGAAGCCTATACCTGGTCAAATTCTTCTTCCATCTTACTTGTCTGCAACTCTTCTTGATCTAAAAGGAAAAAACATATTTATTGCTCAGGCTATCCCAGGAGTGCCCAAGATCAGAGATGGTTACAATCCAGCAACCTGGATGCTAGAAATTAGTTCTCCTGCTGCAGAAACTCATCTTGGCGTAGACTTTGCAGAAGTGTACTCAAATTCCCCTCTTTTCCAGTAAGGACACCTATTAGAACGACTCAGCCGATTAAATATACATGCTACTTTGTGCCCTTTTATTGCTTCTTTGATCTATTTAATGATCTCATTTTGTATCAGGCGGAACCAGGCACTTATCAAAGAGCTGAGTACACCAGTGCCTGGCTCCAGGGACCTCTACTTCCCTACCAAATACTCTCAGAGTTTCCGTGTCCAATGCATAGCTTGCTTGTGGAAGCAGCACTGGTCTTACTGGAGGAATCCAACATACAATGTTGTTCGTTTTTTTTTCACAACTGTGACAGCCCTGCTGTTTGGAAGTATATTCTGGGGACTAGGCAGCAAAACGTAAGCTTTTTGAGCAGCAACCTGCGCCCTGTACAAAAGTTTTACAGCCATTATATATGTGAATGTTCTGAGCTTGAACTGATGATATCCTTTGGTGCTGCTTTGTTTGATAGGTACAAACAACAGGATTTGTTCAATGTCCTCGGTGCTATGTATGCCTCAACAATTTTCCTTGGGGTCAGCAATTCTTCAACTGTGCAACCTGTTGTTGGAGTTCAGCGAACTGTGTTCTATCGTGAAAAGGCAGCTGGGATGTACTCAGCTATTCCTTACGCAGTTGCTCAGGTATATATTTATTATTTCCTTTGTTCATGAGAAGAACATTCTTTGGCTGAATTGATCTGACACTACATGTGTTCCATTATTTTGCAGACTGCCATTGAGATTCCATATATACTAATCCAAACCACGATTTACTCTCTCATCGTCTATTCAATGATCGACTTCCAATGGACAACAGTCAAATTTTTCTGGTTTTTGTTCTACATGTTCATGTGCTTTGTGTATTTTACCTTGTATGGAATGATGGCTGTTGCTCTGACTCCTGGTCACCAGATTGCTGCCATTGTTTCCTCGTTCTTCTATGGATTCTGGAATATCTTCTCTGGATTTCTCATCACTCGGCCTGTAAGATTAATTCATTGTTTACATTTTGAAAAGGTTTATTAAATTTTCAAGCTTGGGATTTTGTATTGCATTGAATGGACATTGCTGATTTGGTATTCAATATCACGTTGCAGCAAATTCCTGTGTGGTGGAGGTGGTATTACTGGGCCAATCCTGTTGCATGGACACTATATGGTCTCATTACTTCTCAACTTGGAGATTTGACTGGTTTCGTAGAGGTTGCTGGTGAAAAGGATACCATGTCTGTGCAACAATTTTTGGAAGGCTATTTTGGATATAGGCATGATTTCCTGGGTGTGGTAGCTGCGGTGCATGTAGGGATAGTCATCCTATTTTTCTCAGTGTTTGCCTTTGGCATCAAATATCTCAATTTCCAGAGGCGATGAGATGGTTGTAATCATTTATCTTCAAGCACACTGTGTGGAGGAATTTGCGGAAACTGATGAAGTTGAAGAAGAGTTTCCAGTAAATCTCCTTGTTCTCTGCTTCTCTAAATATAGTCTTTTCGCCAATTGTCATGCTTACTGTAGCAAAAGGGATCGATTTTGAATGTCTATAAAATTCAATATTGTCTCACAACCGGAGCAGATCCGAACAGAGATTGTATTGTATAAGTCTTGCAATTTTAGCTGTAATCTGGGTTTGCCTTCCATTGGGTTCTGGCCTAGATGGGATCAAGAATTCTCAAGAATTCATAAATGGTTAGGGTTTCCGATCTGGTCTAGTTTGGTATTCGTTTGTGAAAATCGGTTGCAGCTGGTATGAATAGCCTCAGTGTGGTCTCGTTACTTCTGGTATTCAAGATTTCCACAAATCCTACAAATTTAAAATAATCATTACCACCCTCGGAGAATGAGATCCAGAGTGTTGGTATCACCAGCAAGGATGGAAGTTGTGGTCCCGTTTTCCACAAACCTTACAAATTTAAAATAATCACCACCACCACCCTCGGAGAATGAGATCCAGAGTGTTATTATCACTAGCAAGGATGGAACTTGTGGTCTCGTTACTTCTGTTATTCACTATTTCCACAGACCCTACAAATTTAAAATAATGACTACCAATCACTAGTAAGGTTAGCACTTGAGCCCTGCTTGAGACGAGTTCTCCATTTTGCCATCACACTACAAGATCATGTCCCTTATATGCATTGCTGTAGAGTGGAGTATATAACTCTAATTGGAAAACTTTCAGTTGAAAAAGTTTTGGCAACACACACACTGTCCTTGTTTACTCTCATTGCAGTCAGAATTGAACAAGATTACAAATAATCATTACCTTTCAAGTGAATATAAATTCCAGTTCTATGTATACCCTTGAGAGAATGAATGGACAAGACCACCACATCATGTCAACTATAGATACTCCACCAAATACAAATCAGATTACCCTCTTGGCATCTTATTGAGTACACATACTTACCTCCAACCCTTGGCTATAATTTTCAATGTCTATGTTTAAGGTTCCAGTTATTGAGAGAAATGACAATGAATAGGAAGAGTCATTCAGACCTCTTGGAAGATGAAACCAAAGGTCACTTCCTCTTGTATATATGTATGATATGAATTAATGAAAATCAATTATCCATGGAGTTATTCAATAACCTTCCTATAAATGGTATCAAAGCCAAGTATTTTAACTCCATGATTATATCTCGTGTGCAGAAATGCCCCTCGTTTGGTGTCAGATCTAAGGTATCTCCCGTCCACATATTTCGTGTCTCTACGTTACCTCTTTTGCCACTTTGATCTAGTGTCACTTCTCTTGTTCTCTCCTTGACTTAGTCTCGTCGGATGTTGATATCTATCTCTCTGTCATCAAACAAGTGGTTGACACTATTCATCATCTACGTCAGGGTTTGACTCTAGGGAAATGGATCACATATGTCTGATAATCCGAAGGGAGCGAAATCTGTCCTTCTGATTGTCGGGCTGCGACAACATCTTCTCAAAGTTTCTTCAATATCCTTCTTCCCCTCCCTCCAACCCATTTTGTATTTCTTCCCCTCCCTCCAACCCATTTTGTATTCCTTTTTTAACTTTTCTAGTCAGGTGTACAAACTTCCACAAAGGTCACGCGATTGAAACCTAGATCTGTCGGGGAGGGTTTTAGAAGTTATCTCTGTTGAGGAGGGTTTTCTAATCTTTTTACAATCAATTAACCAACATAAATGGTTTTCTAGTTTTCGCTCGGAGGTTGGGTTCGATGCTCGAGGTGTCTTTGCTTCTCATTTCTGTTGATATGTGGTATCTTTTCGATGTTGGCATGCTATTGGTCCTTGTTCGATGCTCTCTGTTTTGATGCTCGGTTTCTCTGTTGGTCATTAGCTTGAATGTTGGGCGATCTAAACATGGTTGATGTGAGGAAATTAGCACAGTGCTTGGGCCCTCACATTTGAAAAGAATTGTCCCATCAGACCTTGAATCACAAATCGACTTTACTCGAATGAAAATCATAGTAGAATTGCTAACTCAAAAACCTTGTGTTGAATGGTCTGCAAAGGAAGATATGTGATGGATTCTAGAAAGCATTTAAAAAAATTTCAGCGAATTGGTGTTGGGTTTAAGCCTTGGAAGGTCAACTTGTACATTATCTTCAAATCTGTTGTACTTGGTACTTTTGACAGAGAACTAGAATTTTGAGCCCTTCGAGTAGAACATCAGTGCCTCTTGTCACTGCTCCACATCCCGGAAACCTCTGGTAATTCCATATTCATGCAATAGGTAACAAAAAATGTATTTTTTTGTCAGAAAAGGGAAGAATCAATCACATGATTCTTCTAGAGGAGAATGTTGGAAGAGAGGATGCAAAAAGAAGAACTTCAGAGGCCTCAGGCGGGGGGTATATGATGCAGGAGCATTGTCAACGAGCACACGTGGCAGGACAATTCAACGCCTGGGGATCATTTCGGAATCTAAAACATTGGGAGTTACTGCGAATCTTTTGGAGCTGATTGGAAAAATGGAAGAAGATCAAACACTTGGAAGCTGATGATCACGAGTGATCTAGGAGTTTCCACTCCTAGCTTTGAATATAACTGAACTTAGGTAGCAGTTAGGTTTTCGTTTCGAGTAGACGAGTAGTCGGGGGGAACCCTAAGGACCCTTTGAGATAAATAGAGGTTTTGTATGCCCAAATGAGTCTGCTGCAAGTTAGTAGAAATTTTCCAAGTTTTGAGTTATTGTTTTGATATTAGATGTAACCATTTACTTTTGAATGAATATGACGGAGGAAAATTGACTCAAAGGCATATCACTGCTACTGTTTGTAATTCTCTGTTATTGTGTTTTCATAAATGAATGAATTTCGTTATGAATGGATGAAACTGTGAATGTTGGGATAAGTTTCAATTGTTTCTCTTCTGTTGAGTGAGTGCAAGGTGTGCACACAGAACGCAAGGAGTGCGTGACGGGATCTGTTTCAATTCTGAAGCTCAGAAGAGATAGCATGGAAATTCCCCTTTGCGAAGAGTGCAAAGCGACTGCGGCAAGGCGTGCACAGTCATCCGCAAGAACCAATCCTTGCATAGGAATCTGCTGCAAGGAGTGCACAGATTTAGAATTCGGCTAAGTGTCGAAGGGACTCCATAAGAGGTAAAGGAGCGAAAGGTGAAATCCCGACTTGATTTGAGTCGTTGGATCCAGGAAGATTTGGATCGTCGATCTAGCGCCATTGCGATCTCAGATATCGAGAAAACAGAAGTAAGGAGACTCCCAAAGTCGCGAAACGTGAAATCCCGACTTAATCATAGTCGTTGATCGAAGGAAAAGTCTGGACCGTCGATATGACGCTCACAAATATTGAGAAATTGGGGATCGGGAGAACAGAGGTGAACCAACCTCCAAAATCACGAAACGTGAAATCGCGACTTGATCGTAGCTGTCGATCGAAGGGAGATCGTGGATCATAAATCTAATCATATCGGGAGTTCATGATACACGAAATCCCGACGTGCTTGAGAGTTGAGCCCCAGGTCATGATCAGAGGTCACATTGAGGGAAGATAAGGGAGGAGCTGGTAGACGCTAAACTCCTGTCGGGGTTTCGGAGGTTGGGAGAATCAGGGTGATTCACATGCAAAAACCCGACACACGAAATCGCGAAACGCCTTTTGGGTTAGGCTCGTGGTCACAGCCAGTGTTCGCGTGAGAGAAGTTTGCGCATGGTGCTTGTTTGCACGGCGGATTTTCATGAAAAGGACATGTGGATAATTCTTGAAGATTCCAGCAGGGAATCGAAGAGTTGTTCCAGCTCGAGGATTGAGAAGATCCAGAGATTGGGAGGTCAACAGACCCTACTGAGGTAGGGGCACTGCATCAAGTGGTATCAGAGCGGATTTCGTCTGTAGATTTCAGGCAAAGGGGATAAAGGAGGCGAGAGAACTCAAAGCCACACTCTGTTTGAGAGACAGTCGACACAATGCCACCGAGGAGAAAAGTGGAACCACCTTTAGTCAATCGAGCTGTGGAAAGGGAAATGCGAGAAGTTCGTGCAAGATTGGAGACGATGGAGGCAACACAAAGAAGAGCACCTGATGCTGGAGACATCAGCGATGCTGAAAGGGAAGAAGTAGAAGTCGAAGAAGTTGCAGGAGAGAATGTTGCGGAAGAGCAGTTGTCAGATTGGGAGCTAGAGCCAAAATAGAGGTCCCAATGTACGAAGGCAATTTCGATGTTGAAGTGTTGCTGGATTGGATAAGATCCATGGACAAATATTTCGACTATGAAGATGTCGATGAGGAGAAAAGGGTGAGACATGTTGTCACCAGACTAAAGGGACATGCATCACTGTGGTGGGATGAACTGCAAGCTGAGAGGAGAAGTAAAGGAAAACAGAAGATAAAGAATTAGGACATAATGGTAGCCAAGCTGAAGGGAAAATTCATGCCTAAAGATTACCAAATCAATCTGTTCAGGAAGCTGCAGAAACTGAGACAGAAGGGTATGAAAGTTAAAGAGTACACAGAGGATTTCTACAAGCTGAATATCAGAACTGGACAAAGAGAGAAAGATGAAGAAAATGTTGTCAGGTATATAAATGGCCTGAGGTATGAAATCCAAGATGAGATCAACATGATGTCAGTAAGGACAGTGGAGGACGCTTATCAGTTTGCACTAAAGGCAGAGGAGAAGTTGGACAGAAAACAAAACCAAGGAGGCATAGGTAGAAGCCCAATCCTGAACAAAAGCAAGGGATTTGCCCATGACAAGGCACAAAAATCCAAAGAAGAGACTGAGAAACCACATAGTCACTCGGAAAGAGGAGGAAGTTATCAAGGAAGACAACATGGTGAAAGAATTTCTTCCAGAGGAAGAGGAAGAGGCAGAGGAGGAGAAGTGAGATGTTACACTTGTGGAAAAGCAGGACATAAGTCTTGGGAATGTACCGAGAGAAAGAAAGAAGGAGAAGGTGAATCTCACATTTCGGAAGCACAGAGAAGAAATGTTGAAGTAGAAGGAGCAAAGGATGGAACATCCCTGATGTTGAGAAAGGTTCTCTTAAAACCAGAGGCGGAAGTTGAAAAACCAATGCAGAGGAACAATCTCTTCAGGACAACTTGCAAGACTAAGGACAAAGTCTGCAAGGTGATAATTGACAGTGGGAGTACTGACAACTTGGTATCCACAAAGATGGTGGAGAAATTGGAGTTGGATACAACTACACATCCGAAGCCATACAAAGTCTCGTGGTTGCAGAAATAACACCAGGTAATAGTTACTAAACAATGCTTGGTTGAATTTAAAATAGGAGGATATAGAGATGGAATTCTATCTGATGTAATTCTCATGGATGTATGCCATATTTTGTTGGGAAGACCATGGCAGTTTGAGAGGAATGTCATTCATGATGGGAGGAAGAATACATACACCTTGAAGAAGAATGGTAGGACTCACATGTTGCTGCCAATAGAGGAAAATAAAGTGAAAGAGGAAGCCATCACAAGCATAATTTTCATGTGTAATGTCTCTTTCCAAATAGGAGCTTTAGAAAAGGAGGCTTAATGGTCTAAATCACCCCGTTAGACTATAGCCAGGGCCAAAGAGGGGTAAACAGGGTTACTAGAGGTCACTCTAGTCACATGTGTTGTATTCGGAAAGTGACATTGAGCTAACAAGGGTTAACGACGCTTTTAAGTCATTATGAGCTAAAAATAGAAGTCAACAGTGAATTAGGGTTTCAACAGTGATTTAAGATTTCAACATGATTTAGGGTTTTGGAAAGCTATAAAGGAAAGGTCAGCGACCTAATTCATTATTATGCAGATTATGACTTGTCATTGAGGAGAAGAGGCGCATCTTAGGAGAGATAGTTCAGTGTATCCACGAGGAAGACACCAGTTGGTTGATTTCGGTGTTGAAAGACACACCCTAGTCACCGAGAAGATCATCCAGGTCTTCCATCATTCTTCATTGATTCCGCAGTGCTCCCATATTCTGGGTATTATCTTGTAGTTACTTATTTGTATTCCGGCTAAGATCCTTTTGTCTTTTGATCTAGCCAAGTGTTGTTATTTTATTCAGCCACAGTTGCTTATTTATATTCTGGCTAAGATCCTTTGTATGTTGATCTAGTCAAGTATTGTCAGTTATTCAGCCGCATTCAACAAATTTGTAATCCACAGAGATATCATAATACAAACTTTGCAGTCCTTTGTCGCGTTTATTATTTGTATGATCATTTATATGTTGTAAAACTTTGATCCTACACACACATTAGCAGGGTTTCCTAGACTAGCCAAGTCAGGAACATTACAGTTGTATCAGAGCTTTAGTCTTGCCAGCCTGTGACTAAAGACAATGAGTGCAGTAGAAGACCCAGAGGGCCGTGAACATGTAGGTGACGAATATGTCACTTACAACAGGCATCAGGGAAGAAGGCATAGGCCTGATTTTCCCCCTTTTCCTCCTAGCTCAGAGGAAGAGGAAGAGGCACACAGAGAAGCAGAGAGAAGGCAGAGCGTGAGGCTGAGCGCGAGGCAGAGAGGATGCTAGGAGACAGATATGAGCGAACAGAGGGTAGTAACAAGGCCCCCGTAAATCCAAAGACAACTTTCATGCAGGTTATCAACGGTATGTTAGCTAGTCAATGGACCATGTCTTAGTCCTTCGCACAGGTGGTTGATAGATTGGCTAGAGTGGGCACCCCAGATACACAAGTCCCACATGCAACACAGGCGAACTTGGGAGCAGGCAGTAGACCCCAATCACCCTCTCACACATACACCTCTGCGAGTAGGATTCACAGACCCTTGTTTCCTAGTTTCCAGAGCGCACCCCCGGTAGCAGCACCGCCACCAATAGCACAGAGGCCACCCACTCATGCCGACGACATTGCAGAGTATAGGAGGGAGTATGCAGCATTGGGTCATGACTTCCATCAAGACATGACCTTAGTCGAGTATTGTGGACTCAGACTCAGGAACCGCCACAGAGAGCCACAGAGGGGAGGACCACAACAACAACAAGGGCATAACCTCGATTTCATCTAAAAAGTTGTGAAACTCATCATCCCTTCTTTCAACGGATCATCCAAATACACCACCAGAGCTTGGGTACAGAAGCTAGACACGTATTACAAGCTCAACCAGATGACCGAGACAGAGGCCATCAGTTTCGCGACCTTACACTTGGAGGGTGAGGCACACGAGTGGTGGTATCATGGACTGGTGACATTGGGTCACAGTCACATCACCTCCTATAGGGAGTTTACAGATAGGCTCGTGGATAGGTTTGACAAGAAGGATCCCGAGATACACTTCAGGGATCTAGCCCAGTTGAGACAAACTGACACAGCAGAGGCGTTCATCACAGAGTTTCAGCGGGTGGTCGTGGCAGTGACAGATATATCAGAACCCAGATTGATCATGCTATTCACAGAAGGACTCACAGAGCCTTTGAGAGGATGGGTGAAGGCATACAGGCCTCCCACTTTGCAGGATACCATCCTTCACACTCGAGATCTGGCAGACTCAGTGCCAAAGACTAAAACTTTCTCCAAACCATTTGTGCCCCAGAGGGATCAAGACAAGAAGCCATTCCAGAGAGAATGGAAGGGCAAGGAGAAGTTGGATGATGAGACTAAGAGAGAGCTTATGAGGAAGAAGCTTTGCTTTAGCTGCAAATATCCTTGGGTCCCAGGCCACAGGTGCATGGGCAAGGGAGAGATTCATTATATTGAGGTAGAAACAGACATCGTGGACAGTGAGGAGGAGGAGCAGGACAATGGATCCACTAGTTCAGAAGAGGAGTCAGCACCAGCAGAGGAGCATCTTCCCTGTAGACCACCGACATCGGCAAGAGCCCATCCTCCAGTAGTCCCACAACCACCAGAGTAGGCTAACAGGAGGAAACCAACAAAGGGAGGAGTCATAGCGACCCTTTCCGATGTTCCCAGGTATGATACCCTCCGTATCAGAGGGATAATTCAGGGGCAACGGGCAATCGCCCTGATAGATGGTGGGGCCACCCACAACTTCATCGACGCTTCAATAGTATCGAGACGGGCACTTTAGACAGAGGAGTTTGAGGGGTTTGATGTTGCGATAGCAGATGGCCACATAGTGGAGTGTCTAGACAAAATTCTAAACTTAGAGATGAAGTTAGGCAACTACACAGTGAGAGACACATTTTATGTGGTTGACCTATCAGACATAGATGTGGTGTTAGGAGTTCAGTGGATGATTACCTTGGGAAAAATCACTACCAACTACAAAACCTTGGAAATGGGATTCAGAGATCAGGATGGGAAGAAGTTTGTTCTAAGAGGTATGTTGACATGAGCACCTAGGACAGTTTCATCCAAGAGGATGGAGAGGATATTCATACATGGGGAGGTAACATATGTCGTAGAATGCTTGATCACTACTCAGAAGGATTCAAAAGATCGACAACAATACCACACAGAGATCAAGAATTTATTGGGACGGCATCAACAGGTCTTTGAGGCAATCCCACCAGGGAGATCACCTGACAGGGGGTTTGAGCACACCATTGAGTTAGAGGAGGGGGCCAAACCTATGATCACCCCCCCTATCGTCATCCTAGGAGGTTCAAGGATGAGATAGAGAAGGCAATCAAGGACCTCAGTGAGCTCCAACATAAATGGGTGACGAAGGTATAGGAATTCGACTTTGACATAGAGTATGTCAAGGGGAAAAAGAACATTGTGGCCGATGCACTATCGAGGAGACCTGCGACATGTTCTTTGATGGAGATTTCAATAGATTGGAAATCCCACTTGTTAGTGGAATATTCCAAGAACAAGTTCGCTTGTGAGGTGATGGATGGGCAGATATAGGATGACCGGTACAGGGTCATTGACGATGTCATATTTTACAAGGGTAGAGTTTACTTGGTGCCAGATTCAGGGCTTAAGAAGAAAATCCTCACCGCAGTTCATGATTCACCTCTAGCAGGCCATCAGGGGGTTTTCAAAACCTACAGACAAATCAGAGAGAGGTTCTCATGGAAGGGCCTCAAACAAGATTTTATGAGACACGTCAGTGAGTGTATGACTTGCCAACAGAACAAGTCAGAGCATGCTCTTCCAGCAGGACTACTTCAGCCACTCCCCATTCCAGAGTAGAAATGGGAGAGTATATCTATGGACTTCATCACCGGTCTACCCAAGGTACAGGGTAAGGACTATATCTATGTAGTGGTCGACAGATTGACCAAGTTTGCTCACTTCTATGCCATACTGACAGAGTATAGCGTAGTTCAGGTAGCCGAGCTTTTCTTCAGGGAGGTCTTCAAACTTCATGGGTTGCCGAAGAACATCGTCAGTGACAGGGACAGTCGGTTCATAGGGACATTTTGGAGAGAGTTGTTTCGGTTGGTGGGGACAGAGTTGACACCTA
>ML788057.1:359305-385700 GCA_009831015.1 Picea engelmannii
CAACAAAGAACGTGGGTAAAGTGGTTACATTTAGGGGAACATTGCTACAACACCACCTTCCACATGTCCATTGGTATGACACCCTTCCGAGCATTGTACGAATATGATGCTCCCACTTTGGTAGACTTGGTCTTCGGGGAGAGAAAAGCTCCCAAGGCCAAGGATTGGATCATAGAGAGTTAGGAGATTCTCAAGTTGTTGAAAGAGAACCTGCAGACGACGCAAAACCGACAGAAGATAAGCGCGAACAGGCACAGGATAGAGCGCATCTTTGAGGTTGGAGATTTGGTTTTCTTGAGACTCCAACCTTACAGACAGTCATCTCTGAAGAAGAATGGAACCGAGAAGCTCAAGCCCAGATTTTATGGTCCTTACAGGATCATGCGCCGAGTAGGCGAGGTTGCTTACGAGATAGAACTTCGAGAGGGGAGCAAGATTCATAATGTGTTCCATGTGTCTTGCCTCAAAAAGGCAGTGGGACAACTCATTAATACATCAGAGGAGCTTCCCCAGTTGGATGAGGAGGGACAATTGGAGTTAGTTCCAGAGGAGCTTTTGGAGTTCTGGGAGAAGAAACTAAGGATCCAGAGGAGCTTTTGGAGTTCTGGGAGAAGAAACTAAGGAGCAGGGTCATCAGAGAGTGTTTGATCAGATGGAGAGGGCTTCCAGTAGAGGACGCTACTTGGGAGAGCGAGCATGTGTTGCAGCACCCAGGACTGGTATTGCTTGAGGACAAGCAATTTTGGGAAGGGAGGATTGTAATGTCCTTTTCCAAATAGAAGCTCCAGAAAAGGAGGCTTAATGGTCTAAACCACCCCGTTAGACTATAGCCAAGGCCAAAGAGGGGTAAACAGGATTACTAGAGGTCACTCTAGTCACAGGTGTTGTATTCGGAAAGTGACATTGAGCTAACAAGGGTTAACAACGCTTTTAAGTCATTATGAGCTAAAAATAGAAGTCAACAGTGAATTAGGGTTTCAGCATGATTTAGGGTTTTGGAAAGCTATAAAGGAAGGGTCAGCGACCTAATTGAGGCGCATCTCATGAGAGATAGTTCAGTGTATCCAGGAGGAAGACACCAGTTGGCTGATTTCGGTGTTGAAAGACACACCCTAGTCACCAGCAAGATCATCCAGGTCTTCCATCATTCTTCATTGATTTCACAGTGCTCCCATATTCCAGGTATTATCTTTTAGTTGTTTATTTGTATTCCGGCTAAAATCCTTTTGTCTTTTGATCTAGCCGAGTGTTGTTATTTTATTCAGCCACAGTTGCTTATTTATATTCTGGCTGAGATCCTTTGTATGTTGATCTAGTCGAGTATTGTCAATTATTCAGCCGCATTCGTCCATTTTGTAATCCACAGAGATATCATAATAAAAACTTTGTAGTCCTCTGTCACGTTTATTATTTGTATGATCATTTATATGTTGTAAAACTTTGATCCTACACACACATTAGTAGGGTTTCCTAGACTAGCCAAGTCAATAATATTACATCATGAGCGGGAAGGAACTCCTGAAAGAAGTCCAGAAAGGACAAGAGATGCAGTTTGATGTGATGAGGAAACCTAGAGTTGTCCTTACAAGTACTTCGATGGATGATTTGCCTGAAGAAATTCGGGAATTGTTGGATAATTTTGCTGACATAGTGGTGGATGAGCTACCTAACTCATTGCCACCCATCAGAAGTATCAACCATCATATCAATTTAATACCAGGAGCAAGTATGTCAAACAAAGCAGCGTACATATTGACACCTCGAGAGAATGAGGAGGAAGAGTCAAGTCCAGGAGTTGTTAGACAAGGGTTTGATCAAAGAGAGCTTGAGTCCATACGCAGTACCAACTGTGTTGAGCCCAAAGAAGGATGGAGGATGGAGAATGTGTACATGCTCAAGAGCCATTAACAAAATCACCATCAGGTATAGATTTCATTTTCCAAGAATGGATGATTTAATAGACTGTTTAAGTGGATAAAACTTATTTTCTAAGATAGATTTGAAAAGCGGGTATCACCAGATAAGAATGAGAAAGTTGATGAATGGAAGACAACCTTTAAGACAAATGAAGGTTTGTATGAATGGCTTGTTATGCCATTTGGCTTAACAAATGCCGCGAGTAATTTTATGAGGTTGATGAATGAGATACTGAAAGATTTCATTGGCAAATTTGTGGTTGTATATCTAGATGATATATTGATCTTTAGCAAGACTAAAGAGGAGCATTTGAGACACCTGACACTAGTGATGAGGAGACTACAGTAGGAGAAGCTGTCGATAAATATGAAGAAGTCCTATTTTATGAATACATAACTCATTTACTTGGGTTTTGTGATCTCTTCAAATGAACTGAAGATCGATCCAGAAAAGGTGAAAGCAATCAAAGAATGGTTGTCACCAAGAAGCATGTTTGAGGTAAGAATCTTCCATGGATTAGCAAGTTTCTATAGGAAGTTCATCAAAGACTTCAGTGGAATTTGTGCACCAATGATTGATACAGTGAAGAAGAAGCACAAGTCTTTTAAATGGACAGAGGAGGTCAAGAGGAGCTTCAATATACTAAAGGAGAAGATAATAGAACGACCAATTCTAGTCTTGCCAAATTTTGAAAAGACATTTCAGGTAAGATGCGATGCAAGTGGAGTTGCAATTGGAGCAGGTTTGAGCCAGGATAATAGACCGGTTTCCCTGAATGAGACTAAGAGAAAATACTCCACATATGATAAGGAATTTTATGCCACAATTCAAGCCCTGAAGAGGTGGAGACATTACCTTGTCCCACATGAATTTGTCTTGTATAGCGATAACCAAGATTTACAATTCTTAAACAAACAGGAAAAATTGAATCAAAAGCATGCAAAGTGGATTGAGTTTATGCAAAATTTTACTTTTTTCATAAAACATATTGCTGAGAATGCTAACAAAGTTGTTGATGCATTGAGCAGGGGATGTTTGATTCTATAGGAATTTCATGTGAAGACTGTCAAGGTTTAAGTTATTATTAGGTTTCTTTTCATTTCACTAGATAGCAATAACATAGATAGGATCACTGAGAAATACAAAATCACAAGAGACACAACATTTATCCTGGGAAACCCTCATGGGGGAGAAAACCCAACAAAAACTTCCTTAATATAGATAGCCAATACAATGCCAAGAGATAACTCAAACAAATATCGAAAGTCCTCTCCCAAGAATGTGCCTCTCTCTCTCTTCTTTCTTCTCCAACTGCAGCTCCAAACTTGTGCTCTGATGAACAAGTGAGTGTGTGTCCAAATGAGGTGCTAGCCTCTTTATTTATACAATCTGGCGGAGGTGTCTTTTCACTGGCAGAGCTGACTTCTCAATCTAGGTGGTTATAACCACCTTGAATATATTCCGGGGCCGACTTCTTATTCTACCTATTACAATTAGGGTTTGACCAATCAACAAAAGGGGATTTGGTCATTTACAATACCTGGCATGATCAATCCACAAAAGAGGATTGATCTAATGAACAATACATCAATAATAATTAGAATACTCTTTGTAGTTACAATATTTCAACAAAGACCTTGGGGTTTGAACACCTTAAGGAAATGTACAGTGATGACCCATATTTCAAGGAGGCATACGAAGCATGCGCGAATCCTGTGCTGAGAGATAGGAGCCAGTGGGAAGAGTATATGATTCAAGAGGGATTGTTGTTCAAGGGCAATCAATTATGCATACCAAAATGTTCAAAGATGGACAACCTTTTGAAGGAGAAGCATAGTGGAGGATTGGCTGGACATTTCGGCCATGATAAAACATTCACACAGTTGAGAAGTTCATACTATTGGCCAGGTATGAGGACAGAAGTGATGAAATTTGTGAACAGATGTAGAATCCGCCAACATGCAAAAGGTAAACAACAGAACACTGGATTGTATCAACCATTGCCAATACTAGAGAGGCCTTGGGATGCGATAAGAATGGATTTTGTGTTAGGACTGCCAAGAATGCAAAGAGGATGTGATTCCATATTTGTGGTGGTGGATAGATTTTCAAAGATGGCACAATTTTTCCCATGTCAGAAGACCAGTGATGCAACCCATTTTGCAAATATGTTTTTCAAGGAAGCTATGAGACTTCATGGCCTACCCAGAAGCATCATCTCGGATAGAGACACAAAATTTGTTGGTCATTTTTGGAGAACACTGTGGAAGAAGTTGGGGATGAATCTTTCCTTCAGCTCAGCTTATCATCCTCAAACAGATGGACAGACTGAGGTGGTAAACATAAGTTTTGGGAAACTTGTTGAGGAGTCTGGTCACTGAGCATCATAACCAGTGGGATCAGATTCTGCCACAAGCAGAATTTGCATACAACGATTCGCCAAACAGAAGCACTGGAAAGAGCCCATTCCAAATACGGTATGGAATGCAACCCAGGGGAGTATCTGATTTAAGAGACTTAGAACATAATGAGATCAAAAGTGTTGCAGCATAAGATTTTGCTGCATAAATGCAAAAACTCCATAGCCAGATCAGAGGACAGTTGCAGAGCTCTATCCAAGAATACAAGCGCAGAGTTGATCAACATTGCAAAGAAATTCAATTTGAAGTAGGAGATCATGTTCTGGCACATCTCAGGAAAGAAAGGTTCCCTAAGGGAACATATAACAAGTTGAATATGAAGAAGATATGGCCATGTAATATATTAAGGAAGCTTGGTGCAAACACCTATGAGATTCAACTTCCAGATGATGTGGGTATATCACTCATATTCAACGTTTCATACATGTACCCTTATAGGGAATATGACTCAGAGGGATCAGAAGTTCAAGAGAAGATTCAGTGGGAGAAACAAATGCCTATAGCATAAAAACCACAGATGGAGAAGATCATTGATCAGAGGATTAGCAAGAAGACGAGGAGGAAGACCCATCTTGAATATCTGGTCAAGTGGAAGGGACACCCAATAGAAGATGTCACTTGGGAAAATGAATCCACATGCTACATGACCTTCTGAATAGATTTCTTTGAATATTTAAATGACAATGTAGATGGTATAGCCTATTTTGCAGATAAATCAAATCTCAAACCTTTGGGAATTAGCACTATCAGGCTTAAATTGTCTGGATTCCTAGATTTTCTTCTCCATGATGTGCTCTATCTTCCTGAGTTGTGAAGGAAATTACTGTCTCTTTTTCACATTCAATAGCGAGGCCACTCTATTCATATCTTCGGTGGAAAAATTGAAATAAGGCTTTTGACAACATGGTTGTTATGACAAGAGTGCCCATTGTAATATTGGAGTAAATGATGATTTATTTAACATTTCATTTGCTTCTTGGAGAAATGCATGGTTGTTTCACACAGATGTGACATGCCACATGACCTTCCGAAGAGATTTCTTTGAAGATTTAAATGACAATGTAGATGGTATAGTCTATTTTGTAGATAAAGCAAATCTCAAGCCTTCGGGAATTGACATTGTCAAGCTTCAATTTATCAGATTCCCAGATTTTCTTCTGCATGATGTGATCTATCTTCCTGAGTTATGAAGGAACTTGTTGTTTCTTGTGCACATTTGATAACAAGGCCACTCTATTCATATCTTCAGTGGAAAAGTTGAAATAAGAAAGGATTTTGACAACATGGTTGTTATGACAGGAGTGTCCATTGCAATATTGGAGTAAATGAAGATTCATTTAACACTTCATTTTATTTTTGGAGAAATGCATTGTTGCTTGACACAGGTGCAACATTCACCTTCTGAACAGATTTCTTTTAAGATTTCAATGATAGTGTAGATGGTATAGTCTATTTTGTAGATAAATCAAGTCTCAAACCTTCGATAATTGGCATTGTCAGGCTTGAATTTCCTAGATTCCCATATTTTCTTTTGCATGATGTGCTCTATCTTCCTGAGTTGCGAAGGAACTTGTTGTCTCATGTGAACATTAGATAGCAAGGCCACTCTATTCATATCTTCGGTGGAAAATTTGAAATAAGGAAGGCTTTTGAAAACATGGTTGTTATGACAGGGGTAGAGGATGAAAGATTGTTGAAGTTGAAAGGGACATCTTCTCATGCAAAAAAATTTACATACCTCTCTCACCATTATGAAGGTACATTGACATCTAGTGTCTTATGGCATGCTATATTTGGATACATTAATTATGACTGCCTGTGTTTGTTGAAAAATGATGGTGTTTCTGGTTTGCCTACTATGCTTAGGAAATCGAATCAATGCGATTCTTGTATCCTTGGAAAACATAGCAAACAACATTTCCATCATTCCACTTCTGGAGCATGTAGAAAACTTGGATTGATACAGTCTGATTTGTGTGACCCCATGCCTATTCCATCTTACTAATGGTAATAGATATATCATGGTTTTTATCGATGACTACACCAAGATGTGTTGGGTGTATTTGTTGAAACATAAATCTCAAGCATTTGAAACTTTAAAAAAAAATTCATTTATGAATTGAAAATGAATCTCATTCTCGTATTGACACTCTTCGTTCTAATAATGGAAGGGAATACACTTCAAATGAGTTTGAAAGATACCTTTGCCAACATGGGATCAAGCATCAAACCATTGTTCCATACAATCCTCAACATAATGGTGTAGATGAAAGAATGAACTAGAATCTCTTAAATATGGTCCGTTCCATGATGTTTTTCAAAAATGTGAAATTGATGTTTTGGGTTGATGTAGTTCTATGTTTAGTATATATGAAAAAAAAGATTTCATCTCATACTCTTAGGAACAAGTCTCCTTATGAAATGTGGTATGGATGCATTCCTTCGATGAGGCATCTCAAGGTCTTTGGTTCCACCATGTTATGCCTCAATTCTTGTTATCCCCTCTCACCTAGGGGTAAATGGAGGAGATCATGTCTCACAGCCCACAATAAAGATAGTGATCCCGATGATGGTGATGATCAACATTCTCCACAGGAAACAACCCCTCAGATGCCCCCCTCCTCATTCAACTCAACTTATCACACCTAATGAGAATGGTTCATTAGATAATGGTGGTCCAACACGTTATAAGGTACACTAGTCATTGTTTCATATAGTGTCATATTTAATGCATTAGGAATTTAGGTAAGGATCATGGGTTGAAGTCGGATGATGAATCATAAGCTTGAAAATTATGTTTTTTTTCCTTGTTTCACCATGGTGGCCATCATTTGTATCCTAGTCCAGTGTTGTCACTCTTGGGGAACAAGGGTACTACTAGGAAACTTTGATAGGGGTAACATATCGCTCCCCCCCATGCTTAATACTTTCCATCCTCGGGACTTCCATAGTGTAATAAAATTCGGTAATAACTATAACATGTATACCAAAAAATCTCTTGGTTCATTATCATATGAGAAGAAGGGATAGAATGCCAAGGTTGATGCAATTGCTAAAACATAAGAAAGAAGAAAGAAGAAATGATGGGATAATAATTGACCAAGTCAAAAGCCAAAGGTCAGCTTGAGCTCTACCCCCTCATTATGAGGAAATTGCCCCTAGTCCTAATGCACTGAATGCATATCAATTAAAATAATGTGATCCTAGTAAGAAAATAAAAGAAATAATAGTGTTTGAAAAATAAAAAGAGGACTTGCAATGCATAAAATGAATATAAAAAAGAGAGAAAATGGGTTTGGAATACACATTGCCGAGGAAAGGATATCTCAAGTAGAAAGCACTCCCTCTTCACAAGACACTCATGGAAATGGACCAAACATATTACCTTGCATGTTAATTACTCCATCACCATGAAGTAACCCTGAAACCTTTTCATTCACCATATGTACACTTTGATGGTTTTCTCGGGAATTGTCCCTCTACTTGGGTATTAGCACACCTAATAGGGTCTTTTGTTGGTCCTCCTGTACCCAAACTTTCCAAATTGCATAATGTCTTGAGCCAATGTAACGTTTGAAGAAGATACCTAATGTGAATTACTTTTTTCAATTTTGTATTAAACAATGGCTTACTTTGTATGATTCTAATGATTCTTGTACCTCATGATTGTTGGTCTTACCTGATTCTGTGAACTTTTTCTAACCATGGTGCACCTACATGGTCCTTTGGAGGACGTTTTCATGATGATTCTTAGGATGTTATGCACTATACACATGACATTGCCACTTGATGCAGAGCGTTGGGCCATATGATGACTAGACACATCATGGGATACCTCCCACCTTTTGGACCTTAGACGATGGACATATGAGATAAGATGTTGTAGATATGGTCAAATTGGCTATTAGATGGTTAGGAATCCCACACATTGGACAATGCACCCCAGAGCCACATTAGGCTTTGATTTGAGTATGTTTCACTTGGAGATGGTTGGACACCCCTTGGAGAGATGATGGACCCTCCTTTCACCTTGGACATTGATCTCTTCCACCTTGAACGTTGACCATGTTGATGATTATGTCATGCACTATGATGATTTGATGATGGTGGGGTTGACCTACCACTAGGGAATCCATTTTGATGATAAGTTGGGGTCCTTTGACGATGAGACATGACCTTTGATGAGGAGGTGTGACCTTTCACCATGCTTTGCACCTTTTGATGATGAGACATGGCCTTTAGAGGCCCTTGCACCCTTCTAGAGCATGATGTCACCTTTCTATGGAATCCTATACTCACACATTTCACTTTCGAGGGGGTGTTTTGGTGTATTATCATGTTTTATTATTGTATGAGACTACTTTTGGGGCCATTCAAGACCTATCCAACTTGTATCATGGACATTTTATGTTTTAGGGGATTTTGTAGGGTTATAGCACTAGGTTTGCCTCATATTGAAAGGCTAGCACTACCTCATTTGTAAGACAGATTACATACTTGCGGAGAGTCATCATTATTTATCTTATTTTCTCACTCTTCATCATGGAGTACTTATGCACACTTATGGAAGGATGATCTAGTGGATTCTTTTCATGTTTGGTGGATGTCTCATGGTACTAGGGTTTCCTCATGGATAACGATTTGGCTTAGTAAGTGTTCTATTCCAAGTTTAAGTGTTTGTTCGTGGTATATTTGGTGTATTCTCTATTAGATGGTGAATAGTTTCATGTTATTTTGTATCTTGAATAATTTTGTAGAAACCCTAAGGAAGGATTAAGATTGTTTATCCCCTTCCCTTGTTCATCTATCTAATTTTCTTGAAGCATAAAGAGGTCAAGCTAGGGATTATAATTGCATATCCCCTTATACTTGATCTTGAGGTTGAAATATAGGGTTTATAAAGGCATAACCTATAGGGTTTGACCTAGTTCCATTGGATCTTTTTGTTAGACGCTACATAAGATTAAAACGGCACCTGGGGTTTATAAGGGCATAATCCCTTGGGTTTGTTTCTTAGAAGGTTTGGCTTGGGTTTATGATTGGATAACCCTAAGCTTGCGTCTTCAAGTCTTTCTCTTGCCTTCAACAAGATTCTATGTTGTTTCATTGACTCCATATTCCCAAGGATCTAAAGAAGGCACTAATTGTTCTATTGCTATAAGTGATTACAAACCCAAGTTTAATTTACTCTCTCTCTCTCTCTCTCTCTCTCTCTCTCTCTCTCTCTCTTCCAACGATTTGTGTTCCTTTAGGAAATTTGAATTTGCATCTTGATTTACTTGCATACTTATATTAATGTCTAGCCATTAATTACTTGGAATCATTTCTAACATAGTCATTGCTGCAATAATTGTATTTTCAGCCACCAGGGCTTGTTACATTGCACTCAATTAGCATAGTTTCATGCTCTTTGCTTTATGCAATCATTGGTTTATGGTTTGTTAGTCTTTTAGTTGGTGTTTTGCTTTGTTAGTCTTTTAGTTGGTGTTTTGCACATATTTCTCATTGCATTTCACTAATTTAAGACTTTTTGTTTGTTGTTGTTGTAAAATTGTTATATGTTGAAGTATTTCCTTTTTAATTCAAGTTTTGCTACAACCATAGCTTTTTCTTTGGTAGCTAGTGTTTCATGGTGTTGAAATATTGTAACTGCAAAGAGTATTATTATTATTATTGATATATTATTCATAGGATCAATCCCCATTGTGGATTGATCATGTTGGTTATTGTAATAGGACCAAATCCCCTTTTGTGGATTGGTCAAAAGACAACAAAATAAGAAGTCAGCCCCAACAGTTAATAAAAAGACCCAGAAATATAATAAAGGTGGGTTTACCCACCCAGTTGGAGAAGTCGGCCCTGCCAGTGAAAAGTCACTCCACACATGCCAGACTTGTATAAATAAAGGAGGCTAGCGCCTCACTTGGATATAACTCACTTGCTCAGTTTGAGAGACAAGTTCTGATCTGTTACCAGCAAAGGAGAGAGAGAGAGAGTGGCACATATCTTGGAGAGGACTTTCTATTTTAGCATAGAGATCTCTTTTCATTTTATTGACTATCTATATTAAGGAAGTTTCGCTGGGTTTTCTTCCCCTGGAGGGTTTCCCAGGATAAATGTTGTGTCTCTTGTGATTGTGTATTTCTCAGTGATCTTGGATTATGATATTGTTATCTAATGAAATGCAAACATCTATAATAATGGCTTAAACATTAACATGGTATCAGAGCCAAGCTGAAGGAAGCATCTTTCGCAAGAGAAAAACATCACTGTTTCAGTACCTGCAAATTAGGGTTTTTCAAAAGTGAATTTTTTCATCCCTAAAACTATCTAGAAAGTTGTGCCCTCCCCTAAGGATCAATTTGGCATCATCAGCGCACCTTTTCAGTGGCTTGATCTCCCGAAAAGTGAAACCCTAGTTTCACAAAGTAACAGAAAGTACCAGAAAACCAGTACCAGAAGTACCAGAGTACCAGAGGTACCAGAAGCACCAGTCCAGAAATCCACAGATCAGATTTGAAGGGGAAAGAGTTGGATTTTTTCAGATTCAAACACACCAGGCAACTCGCCTCAGCCAAGCGCATCTCCTAGTAAGTTTAGTTTTTTATTTTGAGCACTTTCATTTTTCGGTCATTTTCCTAGCTCCAGGTAAAGATGTTTGCAAGCATTAAGTTTGTTGACACGTTAGAAGGAGTGGAAAACTTCCGTACCTAGAAGTATAGGATTGGCCTCATTCTTGAAGAGAATGACCTAGCAATATTCGTCAAGGAAGAATTACCGGAACCCGAAGATGCTGCAGAAAAGGCAAAGCATCAAAATGACACAATAAGGGCAAAAAGAATCATTGCAGATTCAATCAAAGACCATCTGATCCCTTATGTGTCATCTAAGAAGACCCTGAAAGAAATGTTTGATGCCTTGACCAGACTATATGAAGGAAAGAACATAAACCTAAAGATGAATCTCAGAACCCAACTAAAGAATACAAGGATGCAAAAAGGAGAAATCATTCAGAAATATTTCTCCAGAATCTCAAAATTCAAAGAACAGATAGAAGCTATTGGAGATACCATAGACGAATACGAACTTATAATGACGACCCTAAATGGTCTCACAAGACCTTGGGATGCTTTCATCCAGACGATATGTGCTAGAAAGGAGAAACTGAAGTTCGACAACCTATGGGAAGAATGCATCCAAGAAGAAACAAGAGTAGCAAATCGGGAAGCGTTACTAGCCAAAGATGATGATCAAGCCCTAGATACTCACATCAAAGGAGGAAGGAAGAAACCCTACTTCCAAAAGGAGACTCATAAATAGCCTCAACAATCAAATAAATTCAATCATAAATAATCTCATCCAAGGAGATTTCAGAAGAAAGGACAACGAAAGGAAAGAGGCTACTCATCTGTACAATGCTATCATTGTGACAAGATGGGACACATTGCGAAGTTTTGTCCAGCGAGACGAGAAGAATACAAGAGAAAACAAAAGAGGCTTCATGCCCATGTAGCCGAAGATGAAGAGCCACCCGCAAAGATGATGAGAGAGGAGATCAAAGACCATGTGTTGATCTCATCCCTCTCAGGATCTGTAACACCTGGAGAGGACACTTGGCTCATTGATAGTGGTGCATCCAAGCACATGACAGAACAAAGAAATATTCTCTCGTGTATCTCATAGAAGAATTTTTCTCAGAAAGTGACACTTGGTGATGATTATCAGTACCCCATCAAGGGAGTGGGAGAATCAAACCATAAACTGAATTCAGGGAATTCACTAAAAATGAAGGAGGTACTATATGTACCAGGATTGAAGAAGAACCTACTCTCCATCTCATCTTTAGAGAATAAAGGATTCATAGTTGTCTTTATAGATGGAGAAGTTCTTATGTGGGCTAAGGGAGAAACCTTAAAAGAAGCAATCGTTATTGGCAATGAAGAAAATGGCTTGTATAAATTAAAGGGTCACTCAGAGGCTGCTATGACCCATGTCATTGAAAACTCATGTGAACTTTGGCATAGAATATTAGCCCACATCAACTACAAGGCGCTACCATACATATGCAAAGCGGTCACAGGTTTACCAAAACTCAAAGGTGACCATAAAGGCATATGCAATGGATGTGCACAAGGGAAGAATATCAAGAACCCTTTTCCGAAGCGGGACAACAAGAGAGAAGGAGTCCTAGAACTCATCCATTCATATGTGTGTGGCCCAATGCCATCATCCTCCATTAGCGAGTATGTATATTATGTATCATTCATTCATGATTACTCTCTTAAAACCTGGATATATTTCTTGAAAACTAAAGATGAAGTGTTCAGTAAGTTCAAGGAATTCAAAGCCTTGATAGAGAACCTTTATGAAAGAAAGATCAAGATACTCAGGTCAGATAATGGAGGAGAATATACCTCAAAAGAGTTTGTGAACTTCTGCAAAGATGTTGGAATCAAGAGGGAACTCACTACTCCCTATAATACCTAACAAAACGGTGTAACTGAACGGAAGAACAGAACCATAATGGACGCTGTGAAGACTATGATCCATGATCAAGATCTTCCTATGTGCTTATGGGCAGAAGCAGCGATGGCAACTATTTATGTGCAGAACTGACTATCCCATAGTGCACTTGGGCTCAAGACACCGGAAGAGATGTTCACCGGAAAGAAGCCAGAGGTAAGCCATCTCAAAATATTTGGTTGTCCAGTGTTTATTCATATACCTAAAGAAAAGAGAAACAAGCTCGACCCTTCAGGAAAGAAGGGAATATTTGTGGGATACTGTGAGGTCTCCAAGGCCTTCAGAATCTATATACCAGGTCAACATCACATTGAGATCAACAGGGATGTGACCTTTGATGAATATGTAGCACTCAAGAAATCTAAAATATGCCAGCTTGAAGAGGTATATGAAGAGGAACCTATAATACCCAATACTGCAATGAGGGAGGTTCCCAGAGCTGCAGAACCAGAGAGGGAAGTCGTAACTTCCCCTGATGAGGAACTTCTAGAAGACCATGATATAGTAGAAGTGCAAGAACCTCCTCAAATGACGATCCTCCATAAAAGAAAGCCAGCCTGGGCTAGAGAGCTTATTCAAGATGGAGAGAAGTACGGTGTTACCCAAGGAACCACGAAATAGGTGAAAAGACCAAATCCATTCTCCAGTTATATGGCTTTGATGTGTGACCTCCTAGAAGAGGAGCCTACCTATTTTGAAGAAGCCATTCAAAGGAAAGAATGGGCATATGTCATGACAGAGGAATACCAATCAATAATGAAGAACGACGTATGGGAAATAGTTCCCATACCGAAGAATAAAGATGCGGTATCCTCCAGATGGCTCTTCAAAATAAAACATGCTACTGATGGAAGTATTGAGAAGTATAAAACAAGATTTGTCGCTCGTGGCTTTTCCCAAAAGGAAGGAATTGATTATGAAGAGACATTCGCTCCTGTGGCCAGATACACTTCGATCAGGACCATCATAGCTCTTACAGCTAAGATGAAGTGGAAGCTGCACCAGATGGACATGAAGACAGCTTTCCTAAATGGTGTCATCGAAGAGGAAGTGTATATAGAGCAGCCTCAAGGATTTGAGGTTGAAGACAGGAAGTCTCATTTCTGTAGATTGAAGAAATCCTTATACGGATTGAAGCAAGCTCCTAGAGCTTGGTATGGCCGTATAGACAGTTTCTTGACGAGCTTAGGCTTTACTAAGAGTAAAGCAGACTCAAATATCTACTTCAAAATTATGAATAATGAGCCAGTAATCTTACTGCTATATGTGGATGACTTATTCTTAACTGGAGAAGAAAAGTTCATTGTTGAATGTAAAAGGAGACTTGCCTCGAAATTTGAAATGAAAGACCTTGGCCTAATTCATTACTTCTTAGGTCTTGAGGTATGGCAGAGTCCTGAGAGGATCCTCCTTAACCAAGGGAAGTACACGGTCGAAATCTTAAAGAGATTCGACATGTTGGAATGCAAGCCCATGAATACACCCATGGAATCGAAGTTGAAGTTGTTGGTTGACACGTCGTCAGAATTGATTGTTGCCACACTATATAGACAGATTATTGGATCGTTGATGTACCTGACGAACACCAGACCAAACATTTGTTTTGCTGTGAACACCTTGAGTCAGTTCCTGGTAGAACCCAGATGTGTTCACTTAGTGGCTGCAAAACATGTGATGAGGTACCTCAAAGGTACAATAGATTATGGTCTCAGCTATGATGGAGATCATAATTTCACATTGAGTGGATATACTAATGCAGATTCGACAGGAAGTGTTTCAGACAGGAAAATCACTTCAGGATGTTGTTTCAGTTTGGGATCAGCTGTGATCTCGTGGCAGAGTAGGAAGCAATCTAGTATTTTTCTCAGCATAGCGGAAGCAAAATACATTGCTACATGTTTTGCTAGTTGCGAAGCTATATGGCTTCGAAAGTTGTTGATCGACCTATTTGACTTGGAGATGAGAGAAACCGTGATTCTATGTGACAACTAGAGCTGCATAAAGATGACAGAGAATCTTGTATTCCATGACAGGTCGAAGCACATAAAGATCCGCTATCATTACATCGTCGACATGGTGCAGAGAGGAGCCTTGAAGCTCCAGTACATTAGCACGGACGAACAGGTTGCTGACGTGTTGACCAAGCCTTTATCTCGTGTAAATTTTGAGTACTTCCGAGACAAGCTTGGCATAGTCCGAAAGGACCTTCCTCGAAAGGGGGATTAGATGTGATGTTCCTTGCTTCTGACCTAGCTGTCAGACGTAAAGAAAGATGTGATGTGTTCCTTACTTCTGACCTAGTTGTCAGACGTAAAGCAAGATGTTCCTTGCTTCTGACCTAACTGTCAGACGTAAAGAAAGATGTGATGTGTTCGTTGCTTCTGACCTAGTTGTCAGAGGTAAAGCAAGATAAGATGTTCCTTACTTCTGACTGAGTTGTCAGACATAAAGAAAGATGAGATGTTCCTTGCTTCTGACCGAGTTGTCAGGCGTAAAGCAAGATGAGATGTTCCTTGCTTCTGACTGAGTTGTCAGACGTAAAGCAAGATGAGATGTTCCTTGCTTCTGACCTAGTGTCAGACATAAAGCAAGATGAAATGTTCCTTTCTTCTGACCGAGTTGTCAGATGTAAAGAAAGATGATATGATGAGACTAGGACTGAGCTTCCGGCTAGATAGTTGTGACGTAAAGCCATTCTAGTATCCTGCTTCCATATTGATGGTTGTGACGTAAAGCAGGATGAGTATCTTGCTTCCAGCTTGAGTGCTATGGCGTAAAGAAAGATGATGAGATAAGACAAGTACTGAGCTTCCAGCTTGACAGCTATGACGTAAAGCCAGTCTTGTATTATGATGAGCCAGCCTTGTGCTGTGATGATGATGATGTATCAGTTTTTATACTAATACATATTGATGTAGGTGATGATGGCATTCCTTTGAGAATGATGATGCTGTCGATGAAGAAAACTTCTGATGATTTATAGATACACCAGCCAATATGATATTGATGTTGTTGATGATGCTATCCTCTCTCTCTCGCATGATGATGTTGAAGAATACCCTTCTTGTTAAGGGGGAGTGTTGAAATATTGTAACTGCAAAGAGTATTCTTATTATTATTGATATATTATTCATAGGATCAATCCCCATTGTGGATTGATCATGCCAGTTATTGTAATAGGACCAAATCTCGTTTTGCGGATTGGTCAAAAGAAAATTATAATAGGAAGAATAAGAAGTCGGCCCCAATAGTTAATAAAGAGACCCAGAAATATAATAAAGGTGGGTTTACCCACCCAGTTGGAGAAGTCGGCCCTGCCAGTGAAGAGACACTTCACACGTGCCAGACTTGTATAAATAAAGTAGGCTAGCACCTCACTTGCTCAGTTTGAGAGACAAGTTATGATCTGTTACCAGCAAAGGAGAGAGAGAGTGGCACATATCTTGGAGAGGAATTTCTGTTTTAGCATAGAGATCTCTTGGCATTGTATTGGCTATCTATATTAAGGAAGTTTCGCTGGGTTTTCTTCCCCTAGAGGGTTTCCCAGGATAAATGTTGTGTCTCTTGTGATTGTGTATTTCTCAGTGATCTTGGATTATGCTATTATTATCTAATGAAATGCAAACATCTATAATAATGGATTAAACATTAACACATGGCCTTTAGTTGACCCCTTGACTGTGGTATACCTCTTAAATCATCCTAGAAACACTTCCTATACTCACAAGCATTTAAATCAACTCAGCCTCACCTCCAACCTTGCTCTGTGAGTATCATGACAAAGAAACTAAGATAAAGGGTCGTAGACTTTCCTTAGCTTGATATAAGATCATTTGAGGTTGCTAGGGAAGTCTCCCTTGTGTTGGACCTCTTTCCCTCACTAAAACGAGAGAAATATTTGTGTAGGTGTGTTACAACAAATTTTGCCTCACTCCATGCATCTTGTTTGGATGGCCTTTCATTTTCCTATGCAGACTTGAAGTTCCATTTTTGTGCCTTCTAGAGACAAAAAAAATTATTTTCCCACATATATGCACCTTATCAGTTATAAAACAAGCGTATACGCACGTTGCTCCACTAAAAACCACGTACATCAAGTTTGGTGCTCAAAATTAAAAATTATGTTGGGTTTCCATGCCATGTCACGAGATCCATGATCCTTGACCTTCCATATACTGGAAATGCTCCGACTCAGACCTTCAGTTCCATTTGAAGGCTATAAATTGAGCCATATCCAAACCTTGAGGGATTATAGAAGTTTGTCACCTATGTACTTCTGCTGATTATTTTAATAGAAATACTCTTTTCTCGTCCAATTGATCTTGCAAATATTTGAATTATTATTCCATGGGCATATTTTTCATGTATGTTAATGGATTATGCTAATCTATATGGTAACATTATATATTATTACCATATTCTTGTGTATCTTGGTTATTGAGGACAAGCTACAGGTATAAATCTTTGGGTTGCGTGCTCAACGGTGGTCTTCTTCGAACGTTTGGACGAGGTAGGCTCTTGGCCTTGTCTTGTTACCATTTCATTTATATATCATACTTGGTATTAGAATTGATTTCTGCATTTCATTCTGTCTGTTGTGGTTTACCCCTTGCCATAGAGAGATTTTCCTCGTAACAGAATTGGCAACAATACTGGGGATTGATCTCATTTTTTGATGTTTGGAGTTTTTTTCTCCTTGATTTGCTCTTTGTTAGCTTGAGTTTCTTTGTCTGTTGTTGCTTGACAACCTATTTTTTTATCTTGCATTTGAGTTTCTTGGCTTAACCCTTGCCCTCACAGTGTTTTATTGGGTATATGCGGTTTTTCCCTTGACAAACACGTATATACGTGAGTTGTCTTCCTTTAAGGAGCGTATATACGTGATTTGTGCTCAAACAGTCACATACATCATATCTTTAGTCTTGTTAGATGAGTTTGGTATTTGTTGGGTGAGTTTGTTTGGTTGTTGTGTCTTCTTGGGTCCCTGTCATGATTGTTAAGTTCTTACAGAGTGATAGAAAGCCTTTGTATTGTTGAATTTTTGGGTTGTTTTATTTCTTATCAACTTTTTCATTTGTTGTCCTTGCACATTGGTCTGAGTGTTTACATCTTGGTGTCATGCTTGGATTGTCTCATTTTGCTTGCAATAGGGTCTTCCTGTGAAGTTGTTATTGAGTCCTTGCATTTTCTTTTCTTTATATCGAAAATACAAAATATTTTCTTATTTGCATTATGGAATTTGCACTTTTGATTATATTGCATTGATTTTGACACATGTGGAGAGATTGTTTTTCATTGAAATTTTAGAGATTGCATTGGAAAAATTGCATTTAGAAGCATACCATCTCTTTGAAATTCAAGACTAGTACTTAGCAGTGTTTTTATATTTGCTTCCTTTTATATGTTGAGTCCTAATACCATCAATTTCATGACCACACCTCTTGAGTAAGAAGAAGCCATTATAATTAATGTTGATTAATTAAAATTGATTAGAAACGATTTTATTTTTCAAAGTACACAAACAAGTATAGGACATAGGGCTTTGGAATAGGATTTTGTGAGTAAACTTCTCCAAGGTTATTAAACTAAACATATGTGTCTAACCAAGGAGTGGTGAAACCCATTGTGTAATCAGTTACGTCAAGAGGCTCTGCTCACACCGGAGTTAAGCACAAGGTCATGCAAAGTTGATTGCAGAGATAACCCTCTGATACCTTCTTAGCGTTAGAGATATTTCTGGGGTTCTATTTGTACTTGGGGATCTTTCTAGTACCTTTACCTCCGTGAGAGGCAATGCTTTTGATATTTTGGGATTTGTTACCCTGCCCATACGGTGGCCCAGACTTACGACTATTTGCCTACGCATTGGTTATATTGTGGTGAATCTATTTTCTTAACATAGGTAGCCACATAGGTTACTTGAAGGGGTTATTCTGCAGGTACCATGAGTCAAATAAGGGTCGGACATCACACAACCTTTACGAAGGATTACCTCTTCGGGGGGATCTGATCGACTGCGTTGTTAAACCCATGAGGGCCCTTATAACTGATTTGGATACCTCTAATCTTTTGAAGGGAGGCTCAGACCCCTCTTGGGTGAGACATACTTACTCTAGTGAGGGAGGCCCCTTTTCAGCCATTATATCATGTTTGTGTGCATTGACCTTTTCACTTTATTTTAGTGTCCTCTTTTATTATTAGTTGGCCCTAGGATTTTGTTTTATATCTCGAGTCTTGAGTCATCGTGGAGTAAGACTAGCCTCCTCATCGGTATCGTCGTTTGTTGAAGTTACCACCGCATCTTGACCCTTTACCGAAGTTGCCTTCTAAAAGGCGTAAAGTTAATAAACATGGTACATATATCTCCACCTCCCAGACTCATGATCATCCAGTTATGAGTACCGAGTCAGACCCGAATGTATTGGAGAGTCCTTCGACTCCTATATCTTATGTGATTAGTGGGATCCCTTCGACTCCTTCATCCTTGATGGTGGGGTTTCCGGAGGTGCCTGCCTCTAGTGCTACCCAACCTATGAGTTCTACTTGACCCATAGGAACAAACCCTTTTGGATCTCTTTTTGGTATGCCAAGTCACAATTCTCAATCAATACCTTCGGCCTCTAATCCCTTTACTTTTGGTATCCCCAACATGACATTGAAACTCTCATCCTATGTTCCAACAACTAATGTGAATCCTAGTTTCGGGTCTGGGGGCACGACTCCTCCTTATGCTCCTTTCTCATTTGGTGGAGGTCATATTCCCCAAGCAAATCCTACAATTGGAGGTTGGACTCCTCTTTCCTCCGGGCCTAATTCTAGTTTCAATGCTCCAGGATGGAGTGTTCAACCGAGCAGACAATTCATTTCCTATATTTCATCCTTCAACCCCTCTTCCTCTATGTCGATTCTGACGAACACATTCATTATGGTGAATCCCCCTCTTCCTCTATGTCGATTCCGATGAACACATTCATTATGGTGAACCCCCCTCTATCCTCTAGAGTTTTATTCAGAGGGAGTCAATTTCACACTATGGGAAACCCCCATCCTGGAGTCCCTTCAGCTAGGGGAAACATATATAACCCTCATCATGTCGCTTCCGCGGGTATGGTGCCCATACAACATTTCATGAATCAGTTTGGAGGAACATATTATCCTACCAGACAGGGCCATGGCATATACCAGAACCCTAGATGGCCTCCAATCCCTCAACCCCAATCTTTCTCAGGAGCATGGGCTTAGACGCCGCAACCCAGACTCTCTTTTCTGGCCACGCTTAATCTGTCAGATTTGTCGAAATTAATGAATGACCATATGCATCACGATCCATCATGGCCCCTGTCCCTACCAAGCTTCCTTCAGACATTCCAAAATTCGAAGGTAATATTGGTGAGGATCTAGGTAATCAAGTTACTACTTTTCATCTATGTTGCTCATCCAACTCCTTAAATGATGATTAGGCTATTTCAATGCACCCTCATGGGGGTCGCCGCGAAATGGTACATTAAACTACCAGGGGGAACATACAAAACCTTTAGTCATATGGTATTGGTCTTTCTCAACCACTTCCAGTTGTCAGTTCGCTACGATGTCAGCATAGAACTTTTGTCGACCTCCCACCAAGATAAACCCATGCATATCTCGTACCATATCCAAGAGTGGAGTAGACGGAAGAGGTTGATCAAAGCCTGCATTCCTCCATTGTTTCTGTTGGAATGGTTCCTTAAGTCATTATTGCCTTATATTTCGAAGGATGTCTCCACATCCGGAGTAACATTTGAGAAATAAGATATTTTCAAAGCCCAACAATTGGACCTCATATATGCTCAATCTGGGATGTTGTATGCAATTCTTCCTAACGCACCATAGTCAAACTATGACCCTAGACAAAATCATCGGCCTCATGTTGATGGCATCATAGGCTCTGCAAATGCTAAGTCTACAGACTTGGTGACGAACTAGTTGAAATATTTGTCTCTAAGCCAGCCTGTAGAAGGACAAGCTTCAGCTTCGTCCTTCACCCCCATCTATTCGGTGGATGTTCACTATGTATAGTCATTGGCTAACTCAAATGGTAACCAACAACCAAGAGGGAATAAAAATAAAGGACGAGGTAATAATCGTAAGGGTGGGAAAAATAATAACAAATCCAAGGATGACACTAGCAATGATAGATCGAATAATAATGTTGGTGAGGGAAAGAAGTAAAAATGGAAGGTGAAGTTTCCTTGTCAACTTTGTAAAGATGATCACCTTACCCACCTATACCCAAAAATCGCGGAAGCCTCGAGGCTCTTATAGAAACCGCCCACTATGCTGAAAAAACCGTTTCCAGATAATCAACACATGGCCTCAGGGACCTCCAACACTGGAAATGTGTTGAGTGGGAGTAAAAACCCCTCGGCACATGAAAGTGGCCATCTACATGTCAATATGGTCAAGTCTCAGATTGATGTAGCCAATCGATCTCGTGATTATGGTTCTTCACAGACTGTTATAGGTTCAGAGTCTCCTCCTTTGGAAACACCCTTGCAAATCGAAAAGCCATAACCTCCACCTCGTATTCGGAAAGGAGTACTAAAGCACTATGCCCATAGTCCTAATTCCAGAGCCACCCATAACTATTCGATTGTTGAATATCTAGGCCAAACCCCTTGTGTGATGTTAGCTTTGGAGGTGATCCAGACGTGTCCTTCACAGAGGAACACCTTGTTATCTACATTAGGAGCTCTAGACCCATGTGGCTCGAAGGTTATCAAGTTTGACGTCATAGATGTTAAGCCTTGCTTACCTTACCATGTGGCCTTTCAAATACATGTGGAGTACACAAAAATTACCATCAAATGTACTATAATTGATGAAGGTTCTGCAACGTGCATGATGTCCCTAACCTGTTGGAAATCCATTGGATCTCCGACCATGTCCCCATCTATGACTATGTTGACTGCATTTGATGGGCATTCATTTCGACCCCACAAGATTCTTCCCACTTTTCTGGTCCATCTAGGTGGGAAGATTGTGGAGGTTGATGTCGAGGTGGTTGATGTGCCTCTCGACTACAATTTACTACTAGGTCGTAATTTGACTTATTCCATGACAATCGTCGTGTCGTTTGTTTTTTTTCACTTTATTTTTTCCTCACGAAGGGAAAATAGTGATGATTGATCAGTTGTCCTTTGTGCACGCTATTCGTAGTGCATCAGTTGGACCTTCAATCCCTGTGATCGAGAATTCTCAGAAGGAAACTGAGGAGGTTCGTGTCAGAATGTATTCCTCTCTGATGGGTAGCTTTGATTTCATGGCACCAATTCACCATATTCATGCCATTTCTAGTGATTCTTTGTCGTCGATGAGGTCCATTCCTTTTCGTACTTCATATTTCAACGACCCTTGGACCCTACCTTCCCCGACTATGTTGTACAAAGGTCAGTCGCACATTGAGATGGAAATGCCACTGTCAGCAACAGAGGTTGTGTATTGTTAAATTTATTTTTTTCATTAGGTTATTTTCATTTTACTAGAGCATTCAATGCATTTCCAAAACAATAGCATAAGGAGGATCACTAAAAGAAACAAAATCAAAAGGTACAAATTTTTTTATCTTGGGAAACCCTCATGGGAGAGAAAACCCATCAAAACTTCCTCAATAATAGATTTCCAATACATTGCCAAGACTTATATCAAACCACCAAGAATAACCTAGTACTGAGCATGCGCCTCTCTTCTCCTTCTTGCAACTGCAACTTCCTTCAAAACTTGTGCACTAGATGAGTGACAGAGTGAGTGAGTGAATGAGGCGCCATCCTCACTTATTTATACTAGCTAAGGAGGCACTAGGGTTATGTCTCTTCACCAAGCAGGGCTGAATTCTTCCAATAGTAGTTAAAACCACTTTAATAAACCCTAGGGGATGACTTCTCAAATACCATGATATGAATACGGTTTGACCAATCCACAAAATGGGATTTGTTCATACATAAGTATCAACATGATCAATCCACAAAAGAGGATTTGATCTACAAGATAATAACTCTATTATAATAAGAATATTCTTCGAAGTTACAATATTTCAACAGTCCCCCTTAACAAGAAGGGTATTCTACTGACATAACCCAATACAACATGATCAGAAGAGAGAGAGGGTGTAACACCCCTGTTTCCCCCAACTTGTAATTAATCATAAAATAGGATTACCATGCTAAGGCTTGTGGACATTGTAAATGTATTATTGTTTGATTTGCCAATAACTGACTGTGGGGGTGAAGCCTTGAAATTATTGGCCATGATATCACTAGAGGAAAGAATGTGAAAACTATAATAGAGGGCCATTATATGAAATAACCCCAAAATTCCCTTGATGAGGATAACAAACCTCCTTCGGATCCCAAGGAGAGAAATCAGTTAATGAAGAAAGGACCAGTGGTTGAATTATCAACCACTCCCATGAATGGAAGTATGGCCAAAACTACAGAACATCAGCTCGAAGTACTACTGGGTATGACAGACCAAGCTGACCGGAGCTCCCTTCTGACAGAAGGAACAAGATGGGTCGAGAACCATCCAGGAAGAAAGAGATAAAAAAATCGACAGGGAGAAAGGTAGATCTCTCCAGCGGATAATGAGCAGAAGGTCGGGAGTTGAATGTTGAGTGAGCCTCCGATAAACCTCGCCGAGGTCATAACAGAGAGGGAAATCTCTGAAAGTTTGCAGAGAATAGAACCCAAGCAAAAGCTGAAACAGAGAAAGAGTCCTTAAGAACTGCAAGAGTTCTCTGGTGATATCATGGCTTGGCACGGGGATGGCCAGAGTGCTAAGAATAAATGCCTCTAAGCCTATGGTCAAGTGGAAGGACGAACACCCACGGTCAGTTAGTTGGCTACCACCTGTAATAGATAAGTAATCACATATCTTGTGTATTTAAGTGGTACTATGAGTTAAAGTTGGATATCCAATGAATGTTGCAGGGATGGTTATGTTTGCTTAATGATTTATATTGTATTCCTTATTTTGTGTCTTCTTAACTATGTAATTAGACAAGTAGGAAATTATATGGATTGGACATGTTTTATAATTGTAAATGCTTGCATCCTGTGGTGGCTTAAGCTAGAGCCACGAACTGTGAGTTCGTCAACCTTGGGCATAGTTTCATGTACGCATGTCGACCCTCCTAGTCGTTCTAAGTCCCTTTGAGGACAGAGTATGTTAAAGCTTAGGAGAGATAGTGAACATATGCACAGGCTCTCTACGAGGAAAACAGAGACCGAAAACCACTTAAGTTCTAGAGTTGAGGAATGAACGTAAGGGGTGCGTGGAAGGATTCTTCCAAGTGTTACGTTCGAGAGAAAGAGCGCAAGGCTCTTAAGCCTCAGAGCCAACCAAGCTCAGGAAGAATAACGATATTGAAGTATCAAAATGGAAGGCTCCTTTGTCCGAATAACGAACTAACGGAAACTATTCAGAAAGGGCCAAGGTCCGTTGTGACCGTTGGATACAGAAAGGAGTGCGGGAGTTAACCCCTCGAGTCCTCTAGACTTCGCGAGTTCGACGAACTGTGAGTTCGTCGTAAGGGAAGTAAATATCCCCAAAGTCCCGAAGTTATTCTGGATTGTGGATCTCTAGATCTGTCAGGATCATTCTCGACCGTCCGATCTATGAGATTTAGAGTTCACGCTTTGGGAGAGTTGCGTGTTGGAGTGACCAAAACCCCAAAGGTGAAGTTATAGAGCACTTAGGAGACACTCACAAATTTATCGAACACTCTACAGCTCAGTAAGGAGTGCTTGAGTGAAAGTTTCCAGGAGGGCACATATATCCCTTTGAGGAATAGAAAGGACAGAGATCCACGAGGTCCGAGTAGTTGAAGCTTAGAAGAGATAGTGCTAAGAGGGAACAAGAGTAGGACTCATTCCTAGTCCCAAGGCTCAGAAGAGATAAGTGCCTTTTAGAAGTGAAAATGAGGTCCAAGAGACAGACTCGTAGGAGGAACAAAGTGTTAGAAAAACAGGACCGTGGAGCAATAAAATAAAACAAATGCAGATTCAAAACACAGAAGATACACAATACAATAGAGACACAGATTTACGTGGTTCACCCAGTGTGGGCTACGTCCACCAGAGAAATTTCCAGGTCCTTCCTTTATTATTGTCCAACATATGAAGGGATACAACCTACAACAAACCTGTTGTAACTTCCTCTTCTTTCTCTCACAGTCTCCTATCTCAGAATACAATATTCACCATCAACCATAGCTGCAATAATAAGGTACCATGGACATGTATTATATCTCCTCCTGTGTCTTGGGACACATTTCCTTAGTTAATTTGAAATGGTTCGCCAAAGGTGTACTAACTGGTTTTGCATTCTACATTCTAAACCTCTCCAACACCTTCTCTGTGTACTCACCCTAAGACAATGTCAGTTTGCGATTTTTCCTCTCTCTTTTTATTCACATACCAAGGATTTTCTTTGTAGCACCCAAATCCTTCATCACAAATAAATTGACTAATTTATTCTTGAGCACATTTATATACTGCATATTAGACCCTTCAACAAGCATGTCATCTACATACAATAGAAAGATAATAAAGCTTCCATTTTCTAGCCTTTTAAAATAAACATAGTGATCAGAATGACATCTACTATAACCCTGTTCTGTCATAAACCTGTCAAACTTCAGATACCACTGCCTTGGAGCTTGCTTTAGGCCATATAATCTCTTCTTCAACCTGCATACCAAATTCTCCTTCCCTTTGACCTCATACTCCTGTGGTTGCTGCATATAAATCTCTTCCTCCAAATCCCCATGAAGAAAAGTTGTTTTTACATCTAACTGTCCAAGATGCAAATCTTCTACTACCACAAGACTTAAAATAGTTCTAATTGAAGTCATTTTAACAACAGGAGAAAATATTTCATCAAAATCTATACCTTTCTTTTGTGCAAACCTCTTTACAACAAGTCTAACCTTGTACCACTGTTCTCCTCCATCTTCTTCCTTCAAATTGTAAACCCGTTTATTATGCAATGCTCTTTTTCCTGCAGGCAACTGAACCAAGTCCCAAGTATGGTTATTTACCAAGGAATCCATTTCCTCTTTCATTCCTTTCTCCCACTTCCTTTTGGTGTATACCTGCATTGCGTCTTCATAACATTCTGGTTCACCAGAATCAGTCAACAATAAATAATACAATGAAGGAGAGTATCATTCAGGGGGTATACTTAACCTGGTATATTTTATAACAACACTTACAGGTGTTTGAGGTACCTTCTGTCCCTATTGTTGTACATTTTGATTTTCTGGTTCCTTTGGAATTTATTTTTCAGTGATCTCATCAAGCACTGTGTATTCTTGTTTTTATTTTTCTTGTTTCTTCCCCTGCAACTGATCTTTGTACATGACCTTCTCATTGAATATGACATCTCTACTCCTAATTATTTTGTTATTTTCATAATCCCATAAACGATAACCAAAATCATTAACACCATATCCAATAAAGGTACACTTCTTGGATTTTTCCTCAAGCTTTGTTCTATTT